>CM077631.1:9563259-9986500 GCA_039566895.2 Turritopsis rubra | reverse complement strand
TCAATTATAACAGTCCATACACACATTTTGTTCCCAGTCCTTTTATTCACACTGACCAAACTAAAAAGTGGATGCACAACTCGCTATTAGTATATAGACTAGTATAGCGTGTAAAATTTTTTTACATGTTCACTTTCTCCATGAGTTATGGACCCCAACACCCGTGGTTTTCCTCTCAATATAAAGGTGACCAAAAATAAAGTCACACAATCCAAAAGTATAAGTAGTACCATCCCATAGAGCTCGAAAAGTTGATCAAGAAAATGTATGGGATCTTCTGTGTACGGCGTGCCGTTACAGAGATAACGTCAATCATAGATTTTGCTGACGTCACATTCGTCCACAAAAAGTTTCAGACCCTTTTTTTTTCGATCACCCCATCGTGAATATCGCACGCCAAAAGTGACGTCAGTTATTCCCATTGGTTCTCGAGATATTTGCCCCTGAAAATCGCGTTCTATTTAGGGGGCACTGCAATGTGCCCACTGACGTCGCGCTACTCCTATAATACTAATATCGCCTATATCTCGACAACTCAGTTACGCACGACCTAAAATGTCACTATATCACAGTCCATACGAACATTTCGTTCCCAGTTCTTTTATTCACACTGACCAGACTAAAAAGTGGATGCACAACTCGCTATTAGTATATAGACTAGTATCCCGGGTAAAAACATTTTACCGGTTCACTTTCCCCATGAGTTACCACCATCCCGTGATTGTTCTATCAATATAGGAGTGACCGAAAATAAAATCACACAATCCAAAAGGATCAGTAGTACCCCGCTATAGAGCTCGAAATGCTGGTCAAAACAATGTATGGGATCGTCTGTGTACGACTTGCCGTTACCGAAATATCGTGGATCAAACATTTTGATGACGTCACACCCGTCCCCAAAAAGTTTTAGACCCAATTTTTTTTCATCACCCTATCGCCCAATATGGTGGACCCCAAAAACGTCAGTTATCCCTATTGGTCCTCGAGATATTTGCCCCTAAACGTCGCGTTCCATTGGGGATGCAAGGTGAATTTTTTGGCACGGGTAACATTGCAACACCAGTAACACTAGTAACTAAATATAACTAAATATATAGAACCAAGATAAGCGCCTTGACTTGAATTCAAAAGGGGGATTTCCTAAACGACATATGTAAAGAAAGCAAACAAAAACAACAAACACCACTAATAAAAAGATATATGAAAAGATGATATAGATATAGCAATTAAGCTAAATAGTAAAATGGAAAGATCTTGGTGGTCTCCCTCCTACACCCTCCTCCCTTTCCCATTAACAAAAGAATAAGCAAACAATAAATCAGCAATAATTAAGGAATAACAGCAATAATATCATAGCTTAAAGGACAAAAGAAAATCCGAAAAAGCTTGGGATGTTTTGTGTTCAGTTATAATTCTCTTGACATGGTTAGTTGGGTAGGGGGTATAGGGTAGAGGACAGGGATAATCGATCATCATTTAAACCACACCACCTCACTCCAAAATATATGTTAGCCATGATAATTTTTCTAGTGACAAACTCTTAAATTACACCCTCGTCAGAAATAACTTTCCACATTCTTTTGACTACTATACACACCCTATTTTTTTAAAAAGAAAAAGAAACCAAAAGATGTATAACAACGATGGTATGATGAGTATTGTTACAGCTACAGAGCAAAACATCTATTATATATATTTCATTTCTGATAGAGAAATTAATAAGCAGTAAAACAGAATTAAAATAAGATGCTGGCAGTAGGTAGAATAATAAAAAAGACTAGTATCCCGGGTAAAAACATTTTACAGGTTGATTTTTCCTTTTAGTTGCCGCCCCCACTACCCGTGCTCTTCCATTTTCAAAATATAAGGGTTGCGAAAAGCAAGATCACATAATTGCTAAGAATAAGAATCAGTAAGTATCACTAAGTTGTAGAGCGTCGTTGTAGAACGTCGCTCTACTCCTATAAGTATAATCGCCATTAAAGTCACAAATCAGTTATGCACGATCTTACATTTTAATTATAACAATCCATACAAACATTTCGTTCCCAGTCTTTTTATTCACACTGACCAAACTAAAAAGTGGGTGCACACTCGCTATTATTATATAAACTAGTATAGCGTTTTAAAAACTTTTTACAGGTTCATTTTCCCCATGAATTACTGCGTCCACGTGCTCTTCCTCTTTTAAAATATAGGGGTGACGAAAACAAAATCACACAATCCAAAAGGATACGTAGTACCATCCCATCGGGCTCGAAAAGCTGATCAAAAAAATGTATGGGATCGTCTGTGTACGATGTACCGTTACGGAGACATCGTCGATCATATATTTTAATGACGTCACAAGCTTAAATTCGAAATGAGGATTCCAAAATAACATACGTAAAGCCCGTATCAATAATTAATAGGCTCCCGTAAAATTGACATGATGCAGTAAAACAGCAACTTGATAAGAAATCATACATCACAAGTAAGGTATAAAAAGTAAAGTATAAAAACCTACAATGGGTTGTAGGTTGTAGGGTTGTATGGGTGGGGGGGAGGGGGGAGTGTTGATGATAATCAATCATCATCATGAGAGGGGGGAGCATGATGAACTTTCTTGAAAACAGCCACACAAAAATTCGCTTGAAAAATAAACAACAACAATAACACAGCAGCAAAAATATCTCAGCGTAACGCAAAACCCTTTACTGTAGTATTTAGCTTTTCCAAAACATGTTGATAATGTTTCCCACATGGTCGAAATGATTGCAACGACGGAACCATTTTTAATCACTATTAAATTTGTAAATTCCACTTCGTTAACAATCCTCCAATTCAATTCAGTCTCTTCGCTTTCCAGCACACCATTACTACCAAAAATAACGACATTATCTTCGTGTTTTCATTCACTTTTTTATGTATATACTTTCACTGGTTAATTCCATCTTTACAAAACAATCAATTCCAAGAAAAAGAAATAAATTAAAAACCATTTGCTACCATTTGACGACTTCTTCTGTGCAAAACCATTTTTAATAACTGTAAAAGTAAGATGTTCTTCACTTTCCAGTACACGTAGCTACTACTATTTTTTTCTTCCACTCGTTAATTCGTTTAATAGTAATACAATCCTCCGCTTGATTTATTCGTTCGTCTCGCGAATCAATCTTTACGAAAACAAAAACAGATTTGTTTACATTTTAAAAACCCTCGTTTCTTTTCTGCATCATCATCATGCGACTGGTAGTAACTTTACTAATACTTTCGCAACAAACAACAATATTATTCTTCGCTTTTTGAAATAAAAACAAAAAACAAAAAACAAAAAACGCTTCTTCTCTCTTCTTTTTCACCAAACAAAATGATCGTTGAGAATATTTCAAACGAAAAACCATTGCATTGCATCCTCCTCCGTGGAGCCTTTTCATTGTCTCCTTTCGCGTAAAAACACGGGAAAACACAAAAGAGCCCGTAAGGTGGAGGACTATTACTAATACGCAAACGAAAAACCAACTTGCTAGTGCCGTTTCAAACTTCCCCAGACAAACGCGTGAGAAACGGACCGTAAAAAATCGGCAACCACACACGCAAAATATTTTACCAAACTAAAAAGTGAATGCACACCTGGCTATTAATGAAGAAGATAGTATCCTGTGTAAAAACGTTTTACCAGTTCACTTTCCCCATCAGTTCACACCCTCCGTGCACTACCTCTTTCAAAATATAAGGGTGGCGAAAAATAAAATCATAGAATTGCAAAAAATAAGTATCACTTAGTTGTAGAGCTCAAAAAGCTGATCAAGAAAATGTATGGGATCGTCTATGTACGACTAACAGTTACGGAGATATCGCTCCAAAACGTCCCGTTTCATTGTAGGTGTAATGCAATGTCCCCCGTGCCAAAAAATTAACATTGTGTATTAAAACATCACCTTTGATTCGTCCTCTGCGGCTGCACACCTCGTTATTAGTATATAGACTAGCATCCCGTGTAAAAACATTTTACGGTTCCACTCTCAGGAATCATGATAAGAAATATAAAAATGCAACTAAAAATGTTTCTGTTACATTTTCCAACTATTGAGTGAAACCGTAAAATTATGCCTTTGGCCGGGATACCTGAATCAAGTAAAATGTGAATCGTAAAAAAACATTATACCTCCTCAGTATACACAACCAAAAGATGATTCTTCTATGAATTCATTAAATGCTTTATCCCAATTGCTTGTACCGTGATTATGTAAAACAATGATTGGCACATTCAATATTCTTCTTCATAATTTCTATTTACACTAAATTTTTAATCTAAAAAGAAAGAAGTCGTATAGAAAAGAAGCAAGAAAAAAATGCATTCAGAATGTAAAATAGCACTAAATAACCAAGATAAGCACCAGGCTTAAATTCAAACTGCAGATTTCAAAACGACAAACGTAAACCTAATAAAAAGGTTTTTTAGGCACCCCTAAAACGCAACTTGGAAAGAAATCACACATTGCACACTCCCTCCCCGTCCCCCACCACTGACAGAATATTTAAAACAAACAACAATCAAAAACAACAAACAGTACTAAATTAATAAATATATGATATATATATATATACAGGAATGACTTTGGATGACAGGAATGAGAAAGAACCATCATAGAATAGGTAGATGTGATCAGTGTAAAGATTAGAATGTAAAGACATTCAGTAGTGGTCTGTCTCCCTCCTCCTCACTTCCTTCCCCACTAACAAAACAAACAACATATATATAATAACAAAAACCCTGGGGTGTGTTAAGTACAGTAAAAAAACTATAACTCCGGCTGGCAGTGTTGGGTGAAGGGAGAGGGGGTGTTGTATATTCAATCATCATAATGAGGGGGAGAACTTTAACTTTCTTGAAAACAGCCACAAAAATTTAGTATCCCGGGTAAAAACATTTTACGGTTCCACTCTCAAGGATTATGATAACAAATATAAGAATACAACCTAAAAATGTTTTTGGTATATGTATTTTCCAACCATTGAGTGAAATCGTAAAATTATTCCTTTGCACGGGATACCTGAATCAAATGTGAAATGAATTATGAGTTGTAAAAAGATTATACCTGCTCAAGATACAACCACAGTGTCATTGTTCTATGAATTTATCAACTGGTTTCCCAAATTCTTGTGCCAATGATATAAAACCATGTTTGGCCAATTTATTCTTCTTCTTCTTCATAATTTTTATTTATACTAAATTTATACTAAATCTAAAAAGAAAGAAATCGCATAGAACAGAAGCAAGTACATGATCATCAAAACTAGAAAAAACTCTTTTAGAATGTAAAATAGCACTTAATAAATATCATGTGCCCTAACATTTCTAATATAAAACCAAGATAAGGATATTTGGCCTTAAATATCGCGTTCAATTTAGGGTGGAATGCAATGTGCCCACTGACGTCGCGCTACTCCTATAATACTAATATCGCCTATACCTCGACAACTCAGTTACGCACGATTTAAAATTTCAGTTATAGCATTTTCCATACGAACATTTCGTTCCCAGTCTTTTTATTCACACTGACCGAACTAAAAATGTTATGCACACTCGCTATTAGTATATAACCTAGTGTAGCGTTTAAAAGCATTTTACAGTTTTTCTCCATAAATTGTTTTTACACGCAATACTGCCATGATAAGTCTGTGTATATACAAAAATTGTTGTGTTTCTCCATGTTGGAATTATATCATATTTAACATAAAATTATTGTATAAATATTTTGGATCGATCATTCAGAGAATGCTATTATCCCTATTTTTCAGTTAAACTAAAAGCTAAAATTCCGATGTTCAGAGATTTAGAAAAGAGACAATACAACGTATACTCCTCCCTAACCAATCTATACTCCTACCTAACTAGGATTAAACTTCTGATATAAAAGAAAATTTCCCTATTAACTAAAGCTAACAAAAACAATACCTTCTCAGACTATTTTATCTTTCAAATCTTTATTCTGCTATGAATTGTGGAAATGTCAAAATCCAAAACTCCACTTGCATCATGATACAAAAACAAAAATGTGAGTATGTATGTAATCATGATTTTCACTCTCTTCTTGCATTACAATCATCTATACTATTCAATTTTATAATCTAAAAAAAAGGTATCATTCAAACACTATCAAAACAATATAATAATATAATAATGATCTTGCTACCTTCGTTTCTCTAAAGGCGAAACTTAATAATATCAATCCACATACTACAATAAAATAAACTGCTAGCTACACATTTCGGCATAGTAGTCAAAACTAACTGATATGAAAAGGCTACGTTCAACCACATTAAAAACATAAACAACATGATGAACTGATAACACGAACACATTACAGGTCTACATCGACTATCTCGGATAGAATAGTTACTGATACCGATCAATGTTGTTATTCTTTATTAAACTTTAAGCGTTGAATAAAAACATAAAAATAAAAACAAAATATTTTACACACAGCGTTTTCATTTCTCGTTTAAGAAATGAACGTTGAGAAAATTTGATGAAGTTTCGAACGCAAAAAACATTGCATTTCTCCTCCGGGCGACTTTGTGATGTCTTCCTTAAGGCACAACAACAGATTCCCCTAATGGGAGATTCCCCCTATGCTAATACGAAAAAAATAAACATCCATTGACGAACATCCCGAGAAATTTTACCCAACGTTCTTTCGTTAAAAGTTATGTAAGAAAAAAGGAAGATTGCGTATTAGTATAAGAAGATTCCTCCCTAAAGGCGGGTTTACAGTTCGCACGAATTGGTCGCGCGAACGGACGAATTGGTCGCGCGAATGGAAAGAATTGTGTTTAGACATTCTTTAAATTCGCGCGAATGTAAGAAAGATAAGAAAAACATGAATCAACATGACTGCACTAACAAGAAAACAAATTATCATATTATTAATTCTGAGAAGGAGAATACGACAACGTTTAAACAGAAATTTGAATTCCCAACCAGAAAAGAAAGTCCGACGAAGATTTTGGGTCCGTAAACTTTTCCTGGAAAGAAAGACGAAGGGGGAATACCATCTGCTCATCAAAGACATGAGATTGTTTGACAAAGAATTTTTTTTCCGTCAGTTTAGAATGACACCCTCTAAGTTTGAGCAACTGCTTGGTTACGTTGCACCTTTTATAGTCAAGTCGTCTGAAAGAAGAGAACCAATAAGTCCCGATGAAAGATTGTGTGTTACATTACGCTATCTTGTTACTGGCGATGCCCAGAGTACCATTGCAGATAGCTACAGAATGTCGAAGGCAACAGTTTGTAACATAGTCAAGGAGACCTCAGACGTGATATGGAAACAGTTACTGCAGAAAGGTTTTCTATGTGCACCGTCTTCTAAGAATGAATGGATAGAAATTGCTGACCAATTTGAATCCAAGTGGAATTTTGGAAATTGTCTTGGTGCCATTGATGGCAAGCATGTTGTCATGCAAGCTCCAGCACGTTCAGGCTCATATTACTTTAACTATAAGAAAACACATAGCATAGTTTTGATGGCTGTTGTAAACTCAAATTATGAGTTCATACTTGTTGATATTGGAGATTCTGGAAGACAAAGTGACGGTGGAGTTTTTAATTCCTGTTATTTGGGAAGGGCAATGGAAGATAATTCTCTCAATATTCCAGATCCGAGACCACTTAAAGGCACAACTAAGAAATTTCCGTTTGTTTTTGTCGGTGATGAGGCGTTTCCTTTAAAAGAATACTTGATCAAGCCCTATGCTAAATCATCTCTTGCAGCAAAGGAACAAGTGGCAAACTATAGAATATCTAGAGCTCGTAGACAAGTTGAGAACGTTTTCGGAATATGTGCTTCTAGATTCAGAATATTTCGCAGACCCGTAATAGCCAATGTTGACACAGTTACAATTACCAAAGCAGTTGTTGCCCTCCACAATTATCTCATGTATGGAAGAAGTTTTGATAATGCTTATTGTCCAGATGGTTATGCAGAAAAAGGGTGGATGCAAGAGGATATAGAGACTGAAGGTTTGGTGCCTCTCCCCAGTCAAGGTTCAAATAACTATTCGAAAGATGCTAAACAAGTTCGCGATAATTTTAGGGACTATTTTGTTGGTGTTGGTGCTGTACCTTGGCAATGGGAATACATATCAAGAACACATGATCCCTTTGACAAAAATTAAGTTCTTGATCAAATATAACTTTCTGCTACGCTAGGGCTTACATAATATAAATACAAAGACCTTTTTGTTAAAAACTCAGTAGAAAACTACTTGTCAAATAGCGCACTTCAAGTCATTTCTTCATTGACACTATTTTGGAACACTTTACCATTACTATGTGTCTTAAAAATGTTTTATATATATACTTGAAACAATGTTTGCACTTATATTTTACAAGCAGTTTTCTAGTTTCCTGTATATATAAACTCTTAAAAATGTAATATTATTTTCACAATATATAATATTAACTGTTAGTGTGATCACAATCCAGAAAATTTTTAAAATAACTAGTAGCATGAAACTCAGTTCAGTTTAGCTTCATCGAGTATTCAAAAAACTTTCAATAAGAGGAGTGATTGCTTTTGACATGAATTTCAGAAATGAAAATGAGCAATTTTTCTTACAATTGTGTGCATAATCAATTGAGAGAAAATAAACCACATGCATTGAGATATGAAAGTTTTTTAATATTTCCATGATTAAATAAACAAAAGCCAGTATATATAAAAAGAACTAGATGTTTTTACATTTCACTAATCATCACCAAACTCATAACGAATCAACAAATTCTGAATGTCAACTTTTGCAAGTCGGTTTTGTTTAGGTGGCAATGACTTGAGAATTGGTATGATACTGTGAACGAAGGCAACATCTGGGTCCGATAAGATTTGATTCTTAGCAGAATCATCATCCTTTAGTGCCTCCATCCTTTTAGTGCGACTCTGCACTTGCACTTGCTTTTCGTTTTCTTGAGTTTGATTGTGGTGTTGAGTTACAAACATATTCCTCATTACTTTTTGCTACTTCTGAAGGAGGAGTGCCAGGTGGTGTGAAAAGGTCAACCTCTTGTGAATCTTCTGCTGAAGCAATATTGCTTACGGTGGGTCTGTTGGCAACAGTGTCACGTAAAAAAACTAATTGGTCAAACAATTTACATTTTGGTAGAGTCTGTGCAGCTGCCCCAGAACGCAATAATTTTTCTCTTCGTTTCAAACACTTTGAAAAATTGTCTTTCAAATTTTTCCAGGTTTTTTTCAGATAGTCAACTAAAAAGAAAAGAAACATGAAATTATACAAAGTATACTTTATACACGCTATTTAGTAAGTCAGCTGCTTAGCTAGGTAGCAGCAAAGGTGTTGTCTTTTACTTTTTACCATCAAACTCTTCAATGTGTAGCTTTATGGCACAAGAACTAAATATTTAATCTTATGCAGTATCATAACAAAACTTACAAATAAAAACTTGTTGTAAAAAACTCACAGCACAACAATAATGTCACACAACAACACTAGTGTATCAAAGAAATTAGCCAATTTCATCACAGGATAATTTTATATTTCAAATTCTTGCTCTCTCGAATATTTCAGTCAGATACATCAGAAAATAAAGTCTCACCTTCTTTACCAAATTGAAGACTGAGAGCTTTCCATGCTGCGTTTTTTTTAACTCCGTCCTTGTAAGCTCTGGATTTTGTGTCCCATAGACAAAGGAACTTTCTTATTTCTTCGACAAATGTTTCTTCATCGAACTCTTTTTCGTTGGATTCCAGCTGCTCTGAACATTGACTCAGTGATGGTGTTTCTTCTTCCAAAAGACTGCCTTCATTTGTTGTTTGCTGGATTCCAGAAAGCTGTTCTTGCAATAACTGCTGTTGTCGTATAAAAGCAAGAACGTCTGGGTTGTTTAATTGGCTAATTAAATCATCCATTTTTTACTGTGGGTTCTATTTTTGCTGATGCTTCTCACATGCTACTTTGCCCCATGTTGTTGTTTTATATTTTGCAATTTTGCAGAAATGCTGGCGTTTGATTGGATGAAATTATTGTCTTTCGCTGGCGACTGGCGAAGAAGTTGAAAAATTTCAACTTCTTCGCCAGTCGCAGCGAACGGTGAATTCTGACGATAGTTTCCAAAAATAACTGTCGCGCATGCTCAATGAGCCATTCGCTCGTTCGCGCGACCAAATTCGCGCGAACTGTAAACCCGCCTTAATAGACGGGTAAATAATGTTTACGTTTTTACTGAAAAAATCGGGTTTGCTTTTCAGTAAAAACGTAAACAATATTTACCACCCATCTATTGGATGGAAAACAGAACAGTCGAATTGATTCTTTCAGAACAGTTCTGGTGCATAGCAGTGTATCATCCAATTCATCCAATTCAAACATAGTTCATTTGTAGATGACTTTCCAATGGACGTATTATTTATGAATTTTTGTGTTCTTTTTGCTTTAAATGCTCATTTTAGACTTTAAAACTTGCCATTTATTTCTCTCTCCAGAGGGTGTAACTAGAGGTCAGTTAAATTTGTGGTGGAGAGTTTCTTCATTTTATGTAGAAAAGGAAAACGTGCAAGTAACCTAATCGACACTTATAAATTGAAAAGAGAGATCATAATGTTGGACTCCTCCACTTTTATTGACTGACCTTTCATATGCATATGCTCTCTTGGGAATGAACATAAATAAGATTTTTTCAATAAGCATTAGCACTTGATCTGTATTTATATTAATTTTTGATTGATTACAAGTTTACACAGGGTAAGCTTGCAATTAACCTGATGAAAACATTTGAAAGTCATCTATTAGATAAAAAGGGTGTAAGCAAGTCAACTGCCGTGCATGTGTAAACACACACACACACACACACACACACACACACACACACACACACACACACACACACACACACACACACACACACACAAAAAAAAACATTGGAAATTATCATACATAGAGATACAACCTAATAAATTCCTTTTTGTATAAAATTCTCTTGAACAAGATCTATATATTTCTGCAGTTTTCCTCTGAAAGCAAAAGAAATTCCTTTTTATCTTTGTATGTTCGATTATATGTTTTGTAAACCTTTGTCTGTTTGTTCTTTTTTTGTTTTACTGTTGTTTCAATGATCAATTCATTTTCTTCAACATGTCCATAATAGTGCGTCTTGATTGGTATTAATTTAATTTTTTTTCCTGTTGACTTTCTGAGGTTGAAAGAAAACGAGTTTCGCAAAATATTTGCGCTATTTTCAATTACGGAAAAAACGTCACTTCTCAAAGAAGATGAAGACAAAAAAAGATTAATTTTTTTATACAAATAAGTTGTCACATTTTAATGTCAAAGCTAATGTTAGAAATTTTTGAGAGGATTAAAAATTTCTATTCACGAAATCTTCTAATACCCCGTTCACATACAAAATTTGTTTTAAATTAAACAGGTTTTATCTAAAACCCGGTTTTATTTTAAGAGTTGTTTTATTTGTTTTGTTTTCATAATCTGTGAAGAGTTTTTTCGAAATGCTTTCACCACTTTCCAAAATTGGGATCTGCTGTTCATGACCTATCAATGCCCTGGCAGCCAAAGTACTGTGATTTCCACCAACAGTTAAGCCTCGCTGTTGCAAAAAAAAACTTTAATTCCCCATTGGACATCTTATAAAATATAAAATCTTATAAATAAGCTATGTGGTGTACCAGATAGTGTCATAAAGATCATGGGCCGGTGGTCAAGTGATGCATATCAGAGATATATTCATCTTTCAGATAAAGATTTGATTTCTTGGTCCTCAGGTATTATTAATTTTCAGGGCTCCTTTGAGTTGTGAGATATTATTGATATTATACTGTTTGTAACGTTTATCTACCGTTCTCTTTAGTTGCGTGTCATTTGCAAATATAGGTCGATGGAGTTAATTCTTTGTCTATTATTTTTTCTCTCTCCTATTAAGTTGGGGGAATTTGGGGGTGCTGGGCTTCCTTTGTCAGCCTTCTGTTCAAAGCATTAGATACAAAAGGAGGAACTGAACAAATGAGGCAACCAACTTGGAAAAAAGTGGACATCAATAAACTAGCTAGTAGTTTCCACTATAAATGCGCCCGTAACAGGCTCTAGACATGATCAAAACACTTTCGTATGCTGTGTATTAGGTTATGATATGCCACATTTCTTTCGCGGAGAATTATTTAAGTAGAAACGGCTACTTTCTCGCGCCGAAATAATCCACCTCAACTTTTCAAAACAATGTGCAACCTCAAATCCAATTCACTTTTGGATTATTCCGATAACTATCCAGTGGAAGAATAATCCAAGACTTCGGCATTCGCTAAAGTTTGCCAAGTAACTCACGTTGGCTATATTGATTATTAAAGTATAATAGGGAGACGCATTCTTGTGGAAACAATTATTTAGAAATACGCAAGTTACCAATTATCTTGTTGTTTGATTAGTAAAAATTTTATAACGATGAGTTTTAACAAACAAAACCATACCATTTTTATACCGAAAATGTGTTTACAGAAGAACAGTGACAGCTCAACTTGTACTTTTTTATGTACACTTTTTCACTGGGAATAAATAAATAGAATGAAACCATATCTTTTCTTTTTTTTTTAAAAAACTCTTTCTTCTGAACAATAAACAAAACTTCTTTCCAAAAGCAACAAAAGAATATAATATGTCAGTGTTGATGAACCTTTATAATAAAAATTAAGTTTTCCAATAATACTTTCACATAATAAACGCTTTTTTCTATAAATAACGAAACAAAATTTTAGCGGTCCTTACTTTAACAAAAGAATATTTCACTAGTCCTTCTTAAATGTCAGTATGTTGCACAACCTTTGCGACAACCCTTTTTTTCGTGTAATGGAAATCGTACTTTTCCATTTCCAATATTGCTTCTTCAAGTACGGTGCTTGGAAGATTCAAACTTTCAATAACGTTCGGAAACATTGTTAACGTTATCTGTTGACCTGGTTTTTCCAATGTAACATCGCAGGTAAATGTACGCTTGAGTTTTATATTTGCCATTTTTCGGTTGCACGATTTGCATGTTATAAACTTCGCTCCTTTCGTATCAATCAAAATTTTCTTTCGGCAGGAAATGTTTCTACATGAGAAATATTCTTCGACCTTCACTGCAACTACCTCCGGACAACAAAACACGTTAGATGGCTGTATCTCTGCCGGTTTCACAAGATTTTCTATCCCTTCCACAAGCTTTACTGTCGTAGTCATTGTAGTGGTAACTTTTAAAATTCCATTCCAGGAGTTTATTGCTACATCTTTTAGTTGATAAGATTTGCCTGCTTCAATTTCATTAATCAAGGGCTCCCAAATGGCAATATCAATGCTACCACTGGGGTCAAAGATTTTTGCATCACGTACTGCCTTCATGTATGTTCCAACCGACACCGTCCTCTCTGCTTCTATCCAATCTATCTGGCCAGTCAAAGAAAAGGTTCCATCAGGTGGATTAGATTGAAGATCGGTAATCTTTAAATCTTGCTGTTCATCAAACGAAAATGGAAGTTTCTTGCATCCTGAAGCATAACTGCCAGTCTTTGTATTGAAGAAAACCTTTCCAGTCTTTGATGGACTAAGCTTATTGAACTTAATAGGGCTTTTTTGATGGAGATGATCTTGAAAATAACTGTGATCATATTTGGTATCTGCCATTACTCTAATTTTGCATCCAGAAGAGGGGCTTGATTTGAAATTAACATCGAAGTATTTGTTATTATTGGTAGAAACTCGTTCTTCAGAGACCGATGTAATATACCCAGTGACACCTGAAAAAAGGACATATTTACTGCTTACTCTCTGGAATAAATTTTTGCAGAAATACATAAGATTTCAACAGAATCCTTGAATTGAATTTACTCTATGAAAAAAATTGAGCCTATCACAAACTTTTCATTTTTTAAAATTGAATAACAGCCAGGGGAGCAAAATTGAAATACAGGAGTTGAATATTGTTATGAATTTTGTCTACTAAAAAGTAAAAAATACCTTCAGTATCACCACCTTCAGTGTCAACAAGATCAATATCAGCAATTGGTTGAGTTTCGGATAAATCTTCCATTACTTAAGCAGCACTTCTAAACAATTGTAAATCATATTATCAAAATTCATTATCTGCAATCCTTCCATTGGACTGTAAAAATCTCTCAAGCATACTCAAATGACAACCATTTTCAAAAATTTTCCGAGTTTCTTTATCTAATGTATTGAGTCTCTTTTCTTCATCTAACCGAAACATAAAGTTCTTTGAGTTAGCAATCGCTGTTAAACGATCCATAGAAAATGGTTCTAACACTAAATTTTCCAGGGCTCTGACTCGAGACAATGCAACATATGCCAACCCTGCTACCTTTTCAGTCTTACCAATGTCAATAAAAGCCTTACTCAAAGTTAGTCCTTGTGACTTGTGTATTGTTATTGCATTGCAAAGCCTTAATGGAATCTGTAAACGTTCAAAATGTTCGAAAGAATTATCTATCTCTGATGTCACAGGAGTTACCGGGACACACCGATCTAACACATCTGAAAAACTTGGTCCAGTATAATTGTCAAATTGCACAATAACTGCAATGGGTAAGTTTGGCGGACCTTCGTTTTGCTTATATAAAATGTGCTTCACATATCCCATTGATCCATTACACAAACCCATGGCAATCCATAGGTTCCTGGTTAGCATTACCCGTGCCCCTTCACACAAATAAAGGGTAGCCTCTAATCCACCAAAATCATTGCAAGAGAAATTTACAGCTTTTGTATGATTGTGAATTGCTTTCAAAACAAAAACCACTCGTTTCAGTTTAAGTAGCTCAGAATAGTTATGTTTTGCAACCTCTTCATTGGAATAAGCTAACTTAACATCAAAAGTGTCTAAGAATGTTTTATCAAAATTACATTTACTTCTTGTCTGTAATAGATGCCAATCCTCTTCGGTGCTTTCACCATTACGCAAATTCAATAATGCTTGTCGAAATTTCTTCTCATTCTGACCAGAAGCTCTAACATTTTTTTCTAATTTAACAACCAAATCAAAGTCTCGGTAAGCAATCAAACCCTGCAGTGATATTTCATCTGAGGGTTTACCATGGAATAAAACTTTATCAGAAACAGGTGGAAGCTGGGCAATGTCACCAAACAATAAAATTGATAATCCTCCAAACAATTCAGAGACCCTGCCAGTAGCCTGTCTACATCTTCTATCTAACCAACCAAACATTTTCTGTCCTATGACTGAAAATTCATCAATTATAATATAGCTTATCCCTTCTAATTTCAGTTGTAAGTTTTGCAGAGCCTGTCCTTGTAAATCTTTATTATGTCTGCCCATGATAGGAAGTTGGAATAAACTATGAAGTGTTTGCCCACTCACATTAAAAGCTGCTAACCCAAAGTAAGAGCAAACAATACAGCTTTGTCCTAACAATTGTCTTAAAGCATCAATGACATAACTTTTGCCAGAGCCTCCCTGGCCTGTTACAATCATTCTTAATGGCTTCTCAATGTTATTTGAAAAGTGACAAAAAACTAAATCATATGCTAACCTTTGATCAAAATTCAGAGTCATCACGTCAACTATAATTACATGCGAAGAATCCATTTGGTTTGAATCATAATAGGTGTCTTTGGTTCTTTCAAGCCAGAAGGCCATTTCAACAATTTTCTCTGGAGAATAATTATTTCTAAAGTTTTCTATCAATAATTCATTTACTTCAAGTTCTGAATTAGAATTAGTTTTTGCATAATTTTGTCTCATTTCAGCTATGTACATCCATTCCTCTCTAGAAAGTTCATTTTGCTTGGAAATAGATTCGTTGTCATTTTCACTTGAAGACTGATACACATACATTTCCACATTATGGAGCTCTTTCTCCCAATCAGGGACTAACATTTGACCTACTTCAGTGTCTAAAAAAGTATGCCAATGATTTACGAAAACTGTATCAGACTCTTCTATCTCTCCTCCCCATGCATTAGTAGGGCTTCCCGACCACGGTTTATATTTACATAATTGGTACTTACAATGCAGTCCATAGTTTTCACTATGAGGACTAGCACTAAAAGTAGGGAATGTTCTGACAACTACAGGGGTCTTACGGTTAGAAATTTTGTTATTAGCTACTATGTATTTAGCAAAGAAAGAAACCAGATTCACATCATCCAAAGATCGATTTACATTACACCTATTAGCATAAATCTCTAAAGGAGATTCATTCAATACCATTTCACCATCTACAAATGACACTTTTTTGGAATAGTTTAAAGAAATATTCAACACCTCAAATGATGAACTTACTAATTTAAGTCCAAGTATTCCATGCATTACTTCCTGGATGCTCATATCTCGTTCACCCACACCTCTTATCATCAGTTTTCTTATCACACTTGAAGGATCAGAATTTGGCTTAATATTAGAAATAACAGAAGTGAAAGTATCTTTGAGCACTGTTGACATTTTTTCTGCTTTAGAAGCATACTTAGCCAAATATTCTAAGCAGGCATGATGGTCAATAATCAACTGAATATCACAGTTCCCTCTCCATGTTTGTAGCTGTAGATGTTGATGTCTATTCACTCTAGCGTCATTCCTTTCACTTACAATAACAGCCCTATAATGAACAGATGAATTACTGTCCAGCTGCTGATACTCAATATGAGTTTTGGCAGTATTTTCCATGGGAAAATGAAATCTACAATACTGATTACCATGTTTATCAACCCTTAAACAGTATGCTGAGTTACATTTTGTATGTCTTTGCACACTGTTAACCAAATCTGCATAATCATTTGCCACATTCTTAATTGCTTCATTATAAGAAACCTTAGATGGATGAAAATCTGGCTTTGTCCAATCATTTGGGTCTATTGGATTACAAGATGTCATGAGACCATCATGATAATCACAGATTCTTTTTTCAGATAGCAAACCTTTCTCAACTTTAGACTTCAAGAGCTCTATTTCTTCTTCATCTATATCAATTTTACTGTTAAGCTGTTTTTGGGCAATATACCCTGCAACTGCTGCCTTTGAAAGTCCACACAAATCAGGATCAGATTTCAACTTTGCAAGGCCATGACAGTGTATAGATCCCCTGTTAACAGTGAATTCATAACGAAACCAATGCCACAATGCACCAAGAGTCTTATATAGCCAGTGTCTGACAAATGCTTCCGTACGCTCCGTAAAAAACCAATCTAGCAAATGATGGTTGTTAACAATGTTTTCCCTAATTTCAGCTGATTTCAATTCAAGCATATTTGAATTAGATAATAAAGAATGAAACTCTGGCCAGTGGAATTCTGCACAAGAAAGAGTCCAAAAAATAGTAGGAGTTCCCATTTGGCTAATGGTTGCCTTCAAATTATTTTTCTGTTGATACCAATATGAGTTTGTTCCACTCACATTTTTTGCGAAATAAACAATTTTGTTCATTAAAATTTTAGCTGCATCTGTTGCAACCATTTCTTTCAATTCCTCTACTGAAAATAAATCTTCATCAGGTCTTTGATATAAGTAATAAGAACCTTGCTTAAGTAAACGTTTTCTATACAACATATTATATGCCCAAAAAGCAAACCTTGGATGTGCAGCAAATCTATAATTCCATCTACCTTCTTCAAATTCCGCAAATTTTATCAAATGCTTCAGTTTCATAGAAAAACTTTCAGAGTCTTTAGTTGATATTTCCCTTCTATTACCATTAAAGGTTGGGTCTGCCTTACCATCAGGGAATAGACATGGAAAACACATTGTAGCCAAATAAGAAGTTTCAAACTCATTAAATGGGTTTTCATGATCTACTTCCATTTCACATTGACTAAGAGTTTCTTGAAGGCGCTCTCTTTCATTAGGTTGATCTAAAGATGTTGGCACGAAACTTGATGTCTCAATTTCATTTTTTTCTATTTCAGTGTCTGGGTCACAAGTAGGACCTTCATCAATCTTATCAGAAGGAAATTCAATTTCATGTAAACTTATGTCAATACTTCCATCGATTGGAAGCATTTCAATTCTACTCATATCAATAGTTATATCATAATACTGTGGGTTATTGGCCACTAACCATCTCAAGGCAGATAGCACCTTTTCTCTGCGAACTTTAAATTCAAAGGTTTTCAAACTACCTGAATGAGCAAATTTAACAATGGGTAAATCCTTAGGCAAAATAGGAAGTACATTAGCAATGTGTTGAACATTGTTTGGCAATGTAATAACATGGCCCTTATATCCAAGGTATCCTGCCCCAGGTTTTGTGTATATCAACATCACTGGAAATGCTCTACTGATCAGCATTTCTTCACATTGTGTTAATCCTTTTAGCTGTGAAGGAACCTTTGATGGGATCATATCATTTTCCATACTAAATTTTTTTGGAAACTTCTTGTCTCGTCTACAACGACCACAAATATATGTTAATTCTGATTTAAGAACCTTAGAACGCTTTCTTATCGGCCATGCCTCATGACAAATAGAACACAACAAAATTTCCATTTCTAAGGACTTATGAAAGTGTTTTGCTTCTGCCTTTGCAGTTTTCTCATCAAATATTGTTGGGATTTCAGGCTGAGTCCTTATACTAAAATCTTCATCTGTTCCATGAACAATGACTTTACCATATTTTTTCACCGGTTCACAATTTTTACCCTTATTTTTCTTTTTTAGTTTAACTACACAACTTTTCCTCTTAGAAGAACAATTTTTATTTGTGGCTTCATAAGTAATTTTATCACATTGAATAGTATCAAGATTATCTTCCCTATTACTATCACTACCAATACAAAGTGCTTCAAATATTTCATCATTAAACTGAGAAATCAAGTTTTCATCTACATAAACCAAAAAAAACCATCCATCTGGTATTTGCCTCATTGCATCTGTCAAACATTTAAATTCAATATTGAAATCTGAGAAATCATCAATAAATTCCCAATAAGTATTTCTCCTTACTAAACATGTAAAATGAATATTACTGCACCTGACCATGAAATACAATTCAAAAGTTTTGTTACCTAAGTAGATTTGTTCATGCAACGAAATGTTTCTAATTAATCCAGTACTGAATTCTATAAATAATGCACTACTGAAGTAAGGTTGAAAAGCATTTACACAAGACTTCGAATTACAGGCTGAGCAAATGATTGAATCATTAAAATTCATTAAAATCTGCTCCCAATGTTCATTTTGATGATTTCTTATCATCAATTCTGTTATATAAAATACAAAGACTTCTGTATTAATCTCATTATTTCTGCAGCATTTTTCACATGTACCAATAATTTTAAACTTACTAACCAAGATCTGTTTTTGTACTTCTGATAGAAAACCAAAAACTCTTCGAGTAAATATTTCTGAAAATTGGGCATTACAATCCATAGGTCTTAGTGAAGTGCAAATTTCACGTAAATAAGACCATGCCACTTCTCGTATGGAAATCAAACTGAATGAATTCACTGAGCCCCTGTCAAGAGACGTTAGCATACCAAACTGTCTCATGAAAATAGCCATTCTGTCTAAAAATTCATTACCACCACAAGAAATTGATGATAATCGTCCCAAAATACTAACCCAAAATTCTAGAAAACAATCAATTGCACAAGAATATTTCCCAGGAATATGCCTTGCTATATTCATGAAATGTAGCCTTGATCTTCGAATTCCCAAATTCTGGTGAGCTATATTATTTCTCTGCATAATGGATATTACTTACCGAAAAAAGCCACGCTATAGGAACCAAAACCACGCGTGCCACAAAATAATTCCAAAGTTTAATTTTTTTTAAAAATCCCACGAGGATGCTCTTACAAATCACACTGCATCCTGCTGTTTAGCGGTCATAAAAGTAATTTATACCCGGGTGTGTTTAACCAGCGTGTTTTGAGACATCGACACACAGTAAAATTTGAGCAATCGAGTTAAAATTCTGATCAACTCGAGATTTTTTGTGGTGAACTCCTGCAAAATACGCGCGCGCGGCAGTCTATAAAGCGCCCTAACGGGCGCAATAAAAAGTGTTACTACGTTATGATTGGTTGAAGTTCAGTTTATCCTCAAGGACCAAATTTGACTTCGTATTTTCTAAAAACCCGTAAAAAATAAGGAAGCTTAACCTTCAGAATTAATGCCTTTGTTTTCTTTAAGTTTCAGGAAAAGACAAGGCTAGTAATTGGCATGTGATTGTCATTCCCGTTGTAGTGGTGGTATTAGTGTTATTTTTACTTGTGGTGATCGGATGTTTTATTTACCGAAAGAAGAAGAGAAGAGTATGTATTTTTCGAACCTTGCTATTTTTTCCCGCGACAAATATTTTCCCCGATTTTTCCCCAAATATTTTTGATTTTTGGCTGACTTTTCACGCGAGAAAATAATTCCCGATCTTACGTAGTCCGGCTTGACTGTAGCTTGGCTGTTTTAGGGAACAACGATTCAAACAAGTATAGCTATCTTTAAATTAAGAAGCTATAATCAAGGATGCCATAGTGCTATTTTTAGAAAACCGAAAATGCCATATGCCATAATATAGGAATGATCTACGCAAAAAAATTGACATGCTTCTTTGCTCAAGTACAGAAAGAACAGCTCCATTGTTTTTGAAGTGTTCTACGTTTATGTGGTTGCTTTTTCTCCAAACTGTGATTTAGTACGCGTAGTTGCATGTAGTAACCGACTGAAATTGGTCAGGGAAAAAAATGAAGAATTGGTCTGGGTAAAATGACTAATTTTGAAAAAGGCACTTAATTTTTCCCGACTCTGTTTTTCCCCGACTAAATAATTTAAACATGACGTTTTTTTTTACATATTAGGTATATATTAGGTTAATTTAAACCAAGAGATTTTCTCACGAGACATATGCAGAGGACAGATATCTTAAGAACATTTTCTTTTGCGCATGCGTCGTTGCAAATTGTCTCGTGGAAAGGAATTCTACCTTTAGACTGGTTATGTGTTTCTTTTTGTTTTAATTGCCTCCAGACTATTTCTTTACTGCATACTTCTAGACCCCTTACGACTAATTACTCAACGAATCGGTTTATCTCTCTCCTAGAGCACGAAGAGTAGTTCTACTGGCAACCAAGATAACGATATGGCGCTTCTTAGTTGAAAGACTTCAAGAAGAACGTAGAAACAACTTCTCGTTACTGCATGTGAGGCGTTTACCCAAACTGCTTTGATGCGCGGAAGCTTATTTTTGACTGGTTCGTATGTCTAGAAGAAACACAGATGAAAGTTTGTTGGTGAGGTTTGTCATGCAAACAAAAGGTGAATGAGAGGAAACCTTCCTTCAGGCTTCAGGGAAACAACCCCTCCACAAAGCTAAGGAAAACCCTGTGCAACAAACACAGGCGTTATTACTGTTACTATCCACTCCATCATTTTTTGATTGTTACCAACTTTTCTCGTGTGCCAGTTTTTTTAGGATGGAATTTCAAGACTATAATGTTTTTGCAGTATGTATTTTTAAAGACTTTTTTTTTATTATGTTTTACCATGACTCGATATGATGTAGTTGCTAAATGTCGTTGATTTTTGGGGATTTCTGCATATGGCTTTTTCCTTTTTGTTAGCAAGACCGACATCTATTGATTCTCAAACCGATACACTAGACATTGTTACTTATTTTTTCTTTCAAGCTATATTGAAACCTATTGACACCTTTATACCTTGGCCAGCGATGGTGTAGTGGGTGGTACCTTCGAGCGCGACCGCTGAGGCTCGTATTCGAGTCTCAATCATGTCGCATTTCGATACTCCACTCCGATGCGAATTTGGAACCATCGACTGACTACACACTGGCCTTCGGGCAAGTTAGAGCAATGCTATACGTATCTCTGGCGGTAAGTCAACTTCCTAGTTGCAAGTCGGCGGTTAGAATACGCCCCTTTACTTTCTTACTTACTTATCAGCCCTTTTTACGCCTGTCTTTATTGGCGTTAATTTTGAAAATTTCAGGGTCTAACTCTGACAGACACAGACATCTAACGCCGACACTTTTAACGCCAAGTCATGAAAATTAACGCCACTAAGGGTCAATGTGAAAAGGACCAATCAAGTCGGATTTCCATTCGACAAATTTGTGCGAGCGGGCGTAATATTTGCGGCTTAAGGGAGACTGAGTGTAAAGTTCTTTCAAAGTAACACTGAGATTAGTTGTGGTCCTTTTGTTCTGTTCTGGTATTAGGAATTTTTCTCTCAAAGACGAAGTTACGCAATAATAAAACTAACAACGTCGACATCAAACTAATTTCTTTTTAATTTACTTATAAATAAATAAATAAATAAATAATAAATAGAAGAAAGAGGAAATAAAAAGACTAGATAAATAAAAAGACTTCTTTTTTCTTTTCGGGATATTTTCGAAAAAGAAAGGCGCCTGTATTTTTAGTTGAGTAACAGACGCGGGTCTAACATAAAGACATGGAAAATTTCTACTCAATCTCAATATTGATAGTTCTTTGGAACTCTTTTCTCCATATTCACCACTACTTTGAAGAGGGAGGGAGGGGCTGGGGGTGGGGGCATTTAAAAGTTTCTGGAAACCTTTTTGTAGAAATAGCACCATTTTACGGCGCATATTTTTAACCGCATTTTTATCAATTTATTAATTTTATTAATTTATGGATAAATTGTCCTTCATTATTTTCTAAACCATATAATCCCATATTTCTATATATTTTTTTATATTTATATTTATTTATATATACACAGATTATATATATATACCTCTAATAATCTATTTATAATTTGTTTTAAGCATCCTCATTCAGTTTTACGGTGAATATCTCGAAGGAAAATAATTTCTCAGGATTTTTTGTGTCTGCCATGGACTGTTACTTCAAACTGAAATTTCATGTTTTTCTTACGTTTTTCGTTTATTTTTTCACTCCAATCTCGTTTCCAGGCCTCCTTCCCTTTAATGAAAAAAGCCCTGGGAACGAGGCTGTTTTTCCTTGTTATTTTCCTTGGAGTATATATATTTTTTTCTTAATATTTTTTTAATGTATATTATGTATCCGACTTGACGTTTATATCGGTAAGAATGTCGCCTTCCAGCCAATAGTCGTCGTCCTCTTTCAATTCTACTAGTTTCGGAATTTCACGTATACAGAAAAGCAGGATTAAAAATGTTACAGCCATCAGGGTGAGTCCTGTTTCCGTCACGTGAACCGTCACGATTGGAACAAGAAATCCTGCCGGCACGAACGACGCTTCAAATATCGACATTCGAACGGCTTCTGTTAGGGACTGAATTTCTGATGGCACAACCTTGGCTAACATGGACCTTGTCGAGGTGATGATCAGAGGCACTCCGGATATAGAGAGGCCGGCTATTAGAAATAACATAACGGTCGTTGCTGTCGTGTCTTCACTAACGAGTTTGAGTAGCGATAAAGCCAATAGCGCTAAGATAGAGGAGAACGTGCCATAGATTAACAGCAGAACATCCGGTAGGCAATCGGCTAGGAAGTAAACGGAACCGGAAATGATAACTGATAGGAATTTGTTGACCATACTTAGTAAGGCCAGTTCTACCTTTCCCCATTTTAAGAACTTTGTGGCAAGGACCGGAAGCGACGTCACGATCATACTATACACGAATGCCTCTATAAATGTCACCAGCATCAGGATAGCTGTGGTTCGATACCGTAATATTTTCCATATTGAGCGAAATGTGACTTTTGCGCCCCGAAAGCTGTCCTTTGTTTTCTCAGATGAAAGGTCTGACTCGCTCGTATTCAGTTTCGTATAGCCGTTCTTGGCGAATTTCGGGAATTTATATGTTTCTTGCGATACGTCTTCGTTATCGTATTTGGTAAGAGTGAAATAAAAAGGTTCACCCACCTCCCTAGATATCTTCAAGTTTTTTTCCTCTATCTTTTCAATAAGGTCGGTCTGACCACGCTCCATCACATGCGCTATATTATTCTTATTTCGCAACTGCTGTAGTTCCAAACTATCGAGTTGTGTCGATTCGTTTGATGCTCTCCTGGGCGGAGATAAATCAGGCGTGTTTATAGCCGAATCAACTGTGTTTGGTGTGGATCCACAGGAGGAGCGTTTTATGCGCTCTTCAAGCTTCAAATCATATTCTTTAGATATATCGCTCACTAAAAATGGTGCTAGAATAGTGGAAATAAAAAAAGCGAACGCCAAAAATATGCCAGGCATGTTGGCGAAGTTTATATGCCATTCTCCAATGTAAAAGTCTACATAGAGAAAGGTGAAGACGAGTCCTATGCTGGTAAATGTTCCGATGCTGTAAATCAAAGAAAGCGCGGAAACTCGTTTCGTTAATTTCTCTGGTAGGTAACTGCGCGATATCTCTCCTATGGCTATCACGCCGAAAGCAGGGGTTGTCCCAGCCAGCAGTTGTCCAAGCAACGGCAGTGCAGGTGAAAACGGTAACGCGTACAATAAATTGCCAATTAAACCGCATATATTGATGGCTAGTATAGCCTGCTTGATGTTTCGGGAACGGTCGATGAACGGGCTGATCAACAACGGAAACACGACACCGGTAGCACCGATGAACGATACCGATAAACCGTACAAGAGATCCGGGTTGGAAACTCGCATCACGTCTTTGAAATACAAGTACTGCGACGAGTAGCGTATGGAGTGCACCATGCCGTGTATGAAATGAGTGAAACACCAGTAAATAAACAAGCGCTGGCGTTTGTCGCGCCAGTTGGTTAACTCTAAAGAGTCTTGTGTTGAACTTGAAGAATACCGACGTTCATTCATATCGTTATGCTGGTGAATAATATTCAAATGTTCCTACAAAAGGAAAAAAGCAGAGGTTAACTCAAAAAAAGGAGCCTAAGATATACTTTATATAAGACAGGATATAAGTGCAAATGAGATCATATTATTTCTAACAGTTCCTCAGAGAAACGACATCCATAAAAATTACTAACGCAAATAAGAAGTTCTTATCATTTTGTTTATGTTTTGTCTGTCAGAGTTTTTATTTTTTTTTATTTTTTCCTCACAAAAAATAATTTTCCGTTTCCCTTTTCAATTACAGTACTTATCTTTAAATGCGCACACAAGCTTCCAAATATTAACACCGCTTTTTTATAAGCAACACACGAGCCTTGAATTTGTCCAAAAAATGAAACAACAAGCAAGTTGCTAAGCAACAACAGCCCAGCCTAAATTAGATTACCTTCAAAAAGTCTCTGTGGAGAAGTGTTTTTTTATTGAAACAGCAGGTGATTTGCTTGCCGTTCCTGTAGAAAACACTCCTCCTAATAGACTTTTTGAAGATTTTGCCCACTAGGTCATGAAAAAAAAAACAAAAAAAAAACGAGGAACAAAACCAAAAATGAAAAGAAGAAAAAGAGACGCACTAGTTCAATTGGTTCATAGAAACCCGCACTGGCCTACCTGAGTAGACAAACACGCAAATGTCTTGGTCTTCTCACGTAGATAGTCAACAAGCAACAAGTGAGCAACCAATACTAAAGAGAGCAACTTAAGCCAACTTGAGTCTTCAAAACCAAAACTTTTCCAGCTTATTAAAATAACGTATATTTTGAATCAACACCAGCTTCTTTTGAAGTATTGTTAAATAACATTAAACAAAAAGCTGTCGACTTGAAACACTTTCCACTTCGTTTTCACTGCGAATAAAGATAGATGTTTACTTTACACCAAACAGTTAATTTACTCGAAAAATTGTTCCCATAACATTGCGTCATAATATCGGAGCGCTAGAAAACCGAACGTGATTACAACAACGGTAACGATCCCCGTGCAATTTCTCCCAAAGGAAAACGCTGTGTTTAAAAGCTCACTATTCTGCCAAGCCATTTTTTATATATATTTCACAATAACAATAACGAAAATGAAAAAAATAAAGAAGAATTGATGAAAAAGGAAGGAAAAGACAAACGAAAATGAAACTGGGGTGTTTATATATACACACACAAAAAAGAAACAAGCTTTTTTTTTATTTTGTTGATATATGTACCGCATTGTAAAGGTCCTGTTCTAAACTGTGAGAATCCTCTTATTCGCTCCTGTTAAGATTTATTGTTTGATAGTTTAAGCTAGGGAAAAAATAAAACGTCGGAAAAAAACCCTTCGAAATAGAGATAATTATGAAAAAAAAATCACTAAATAAAAATGAATGCAGGAAGTTTTTTCTAGATATTTATTCATATTTTTTTTCATTTTTTATTTTTAGAATTTTCCGGTTTACTAATATGCTTTATACTGACGAATATATATATGTAAAATTGTGTGGGGGTGACAATTTCCTCTGCTATTATTGGGAGAATCTTTTGGTGTGCTAGCTTTATCCCGGAATATTCGGTAGAAACGAATCATAATATTGTATATTTCTTGGTTACGAAGACAACACTATTTTTTTCAACGCAGGAGAACATCAACTTCGAATCCAGGGTCTCAAGCCTCTTCGATATAATGGACGACGGCGTCCGTATATCGAAAAGTCAAGAGACCCTGGGTTCGAGGTTGAGGAGGACATCATAATGTTCTTGTTGTATTTGATTTTTCATCTTGCGAACAGAAGACAGCAAGAAAATTTGAGTCGGTTTTTTTTCTTAACATCCATTTGTTAAATTATTCAGTAAGTTTTAATTTCGAACTGAAGGAAGGAATGTAGTACAAACAGTTATCACCGCTACACCTTAGACAGTGAAAAAGGAAATTTTATGGTAAATTCCACCAGACTGTTACATATCCTGTTTTTAAAAAAGACTTACATTACACTAACGGGGGTACGGTTTTGAAAAAATAATTCATTTCAAGCTCACACCAAAACGTTTTTTTAAAAGAAAGAAAATGAACCACCCGTTTTACTTTTTATCATCTTTGATGCGTTCTTGATTGATTACTGGGGCATCTGGAACTGCTTGTTTCGGTAATCCGAATATCCCTAAGATCCGTTTTAACTCCCTATTATGGCCTAGTCTAGCCTCTTTTTCAACATCAAAATTTGCTGTGGGGAA
Organism: Turritopsis rubra; assembly: GCA_039566895.2. Classification (NCBI taxonomy): domain Eukaryota; kingdom Metazoa; phylum Cnidaria; class Hydrozoa; order Anthoathecata; family Oceaniidae; genus Turritopsis; species Turritopsis rubra. The sequence goes on along the minus strand of CM077631.1, from coordinate 9,959,521 downwards.
TGGGAATTAGGAACCATTAATAAACAGTTACCTTATTGGCCCTTTTTACGCCAGCCCTTCAAGGCGTTAATTTTCAAGACTTGGCGTTAAGTAGGCCGGCGTTAGGGCTTTGTCTGCGAGAGTTTGACCGGTGGAATTTTCAAAAACAACGCCAATAAAGGCCGGCGTAAAATTTGGGCCAATAAGGTATATAAATTCGTAAAATAATGAATTGTATAAAAAAGAGGTTAGGTTAACTGAATCGGGCGTAATACGATATTCAAAAAGAAATCTAGGAAAAGTAGAATCCACACTGGAATGTGGAACATATCTCTGATATTGACTCTCACTAAAACGTCAGAAATCTGAATAACGTGGAACGTAGAAGGAGACAGTTTTAATTGAAAATGTCTTATGTGTCGGTTAAGATAATATAATGTTGGTAACCATGACCAACACACTGTTTTTTGTTTGTAACGATGATTCAGCCTATTGACTCGGATCGATCGCGGTTTGCGTTAATGTTTTGGTTTCAATTTTATAAGAACGCAGTTCTTATGCAGTATGAAATGTCAGATATAAAGAATCTAAAAAAGTACACGTATTTTTTATAAGGATACCGTTTCTAATAAACCTTCGAGGCGCCCGTCCAAAATGTTATGAAACTTTAATAGTAAGCTTTAATACCTCCTTTAATCCCTACCCAAGAAACTTCTACTCTCAGAGCAAACTGAAAACATGCTTTTTTTTCTTGCAAATTAAAAACAAAAGTGACACCGACATCCAACCTCGAACCCAGGGTCTCTTGCCGTCTCCATTTTTCAAGAGATGATCAAAAACTTAAAAGTTCTTTATAAGTGGGTCTTTAAAATAGACACGAAAAGACAAATAGAAATGGAAAAGAAACAGACAGCAATTTGGACAGAAAGTCGATATGGCTTGTATATTAAATGGCTTGTATATTTAGCGTTGTTCATCTATTTACAATATCTTTGTAGTTGTGTACTTAAACATTGCAAAATTTAGCTAGCAGTTGGCAACAGAAACAAATTGGAAATTGGTTTATGTTGTTGTCTATTTCGGAACGGTATAAAGAATATCCGAATAGAAAAACAGTTAAAAAAGACAGATAGAGAGATAAAATTACAAACCTCCGATAAATAATCCGATAATCTTTAGACGTTTAAGAGAAGGAAGCTATAAAAAAGACGACCCCCGTCTAAACATCTTCTGAAACAAATCTTCTCGCTACAAGTGCACATCAAATCAAATTGGCTTACTTGCGATATGTTTCAAACTCCACGCACATGAAACTGAAAGAATTTTAGAAATAAATTCAATTACGGTTTTCATCCTTAATTATGCGGTTACGAATTAAATATTGTGTTGATTTTGATTCCCCGACCACGCAATCAGCTCGCTGTTAAACATTCAAAAAAAATTTTTATTTACCCTCAAAAGTTCTATCTGTTTTTTGACGACAATAGAGTGATTTGAATGATGATTTTTCAACAAAGATATGTTATGAAAAAACATCTAAAGATTTTTTTCTCAGTTTGTCGATCAAACTTCATGTCAGCTCAGGACGGGAGAGAAAGGACAGTTTTCCGTAAGCTGACTAACGAACTCCCACTATGGATGATGAAGCTTTGAGATAACACGTCAATAACTTTCGCTATTAACATAAACCACCGTTACGCAAAAGCTAATTTGTTTCACAGTCAGAGGCGCAGCCAGAACTCAGTCAAAATTTGTGGAGGAGAGTTTAGTCATTTAAAGTAGAAAAGAAAAACGTGCAAGTAACCCAATCGACACTTAAGACTGAAAAGAATTATCATAACGTTGGACTCCTCCACAAATTTTGACTGACCTTGAATACGCCTAGGACAGTGTTGGGTTTTTTTTTTCGTAATTTTTTCGTTAATTATCAAATAACGTAAGCATTATATACCTTTCCGAGTGTCTGTTTAAACAACGTGTTTTGAGCTAGTGAGTACACCCAACCTCGTTTTTATGAAATTTATTGTTTCAATAATGTTTTAACTTTATTACTTAGTAATTATCTCTAGTATTAAAACTCTCAGTAGAATGATTAGAGGCAATTTTGATATCTAAAACGAGGCCGGGTGTACTTACTATAGAAAAACACGACGTTTAAACTGAAATTCGGGAAAGGTGTGTTATTATTCAAAAGCTCTGCAACAGTCTCAAACCATTAATGGCGACATTCGTGCTCTTTCCCTCGTGTGCTTTTAATGATGTTCCCACCACAGGTTTCAAAAATGTTCAACAGTTCACTTTTTCTTATGCAGAAGCTGCAGAATTAAGTTGTGTGAGAGTGTCCACACGAACATATTATGTTTCAGTGGTAAGACGAGTGTATACATCTATCGATTTCTAACTAGCTAAACTTGTTGGTGAAAAGCTTCTTAAAATCGTCTGAAAGAACGAGGCATAGCCTGACCCTCACGCTCACTGACACAGACAAATTTCACAAGGTTTACACCATAAGTTTGTGATGTTTTGAAATTGTAAGATGAACCAATGAAAATAAGTGAATTTGCCTGTTTGTCTCGAAAAGAAAACTTACCTGATTATCCCGATAACGTACGGTTAGGGAAACCGTCAGTTCGAGAATAACAAATACGCGAAACTTACCAGTGCAAGCAACGTGTCCTTTTACAAGAAGTCACTATACGAAACCTTCCTGACACCAAAATAAAATTCAAAACATCTTATAGATATTTTCTATAGAAACCGGGGGTAAGGCGGAGTTTGCTTTCTTTTTAAGAAAATTGACATGGATGCGAAATAAGCAGTGTTGATTTATTTCCCGACCATCTGATTATAACACATCCGCTGAATTGATGGTAAATCTATAGTATGTTGTGTATTATCACAAAAATATTGTTTTATTTTGTTAAAATATTCTTCATTTTTCCCTGAAGGAAATTACAAAAAAAAAAAGAAGAAGAAAACTGTGAGAGAGCATTCTGAAGAATTTTTCAGTGGATTTTTTTCTCTTTCGGCTGTAATCAAACATTTCTTGTATAAATGATAGTAAATAACGTCCGTGTTATAAAAAAGCCTAACTTTTAAAAAATGCTATATTTAAAAAACTTTCTCACCTTTGTTAGTACTGAGCAACCCCACTCGTTGGCCTTTTCTTTAATAAAATTCTAAAATATTTTGTTTTAGCAAACTGCTTATTTTTTTGCTACCATCTGGGTTCACAACTACTTCCCCCCTGTTGTCACTATTATATTAGCGTCCAGAATGAAATTAGTTGCTCCCCCTAGATGATCATAAAATTCCACGGATAAAGCCAATCAACATTTTTAACAACCTCCTGGATTCAGCCATTGTATGGAAGAATAAGTAACGTTGTTCGTTCATTCTATATAGAATTTTTCAAAGCCCCCTGTGATAAATTCAACTCCTTGCCTCTGATCCACCGTAATCTAAGGAAACATATTATACATACGCTTTTTTTTACCTTTTGAGAAATTGAGAGGAATAGAATTTTCGCACCATCTGTTGCATTTTGAAATTTTAAAGGAATTAAAATCCCAGATTTGATTCCAGAAATGATTCATACCCGTCTTCTTATAGATCTCATCTTGAGACTATTATCACATTGGCTTTGTACAAAAGGAAAAATGTTGGCCATAACAAACTCTTGCTAATATTTCAATACTTCCCTTTTTTTTTAGCATTTTTTTTTAATCATCTCTTCTCTTCTTCCTTCATTTCCATTTTTAGAGGAGGAAATTTTAAATATTCTCAACTATACACCCGGCAGCAGTTTTCAATACCAAATCAATTCCATTTCGATTAGATTCACCTTAATTTGAAACACTTTCGTTAAAGTACTGTCATCAGATTGTCCGTTTCTGTCATGCTTTCGACCGACTTTAATAGTTCTTATCTTGTCAACTTAAGTTCGTAGAATACTAGATTGTATTATTAAGCTTCGTGAGAGAACCCATGTTCGACATTCTTTGTGATGAAAAAAATAAAAATAAAATTCTTTATGTTGTTATTTTGATATTTCTTGGTTCTTATTTTTCTTTGATTTGTTTTTGTTCCTCCTTCTATTTTTGTTGTTGTTGTTGTTGTTGTTGTTGTTGTTGTTGTTGTTGTTGTTGTTGTTCCTGATTTTGGTTATTTATCTATGTCTTTAATGGATTTTTTTTGTCAAAATTTGCACCGTACAACTCGTCATGTCGCGACAGTGAAGTCGTCTTTTTAATTCCACATTAATGTTTCGGTCGAGGAAAAGGGAATTTTAGAACGTGTCTGAGAAGGTTGAACAAAAGTTTTTGTGGTTCGTGTTGTAGGAGGAGTGCGGCAAGAAATAGTTCATGAATATTTCTTTATTTTAGAAAAAATAAGAAAAAAATAAATGGAAAAGAGTGCAACAGGATGTAAGAACTAAAGAACTGAGAGAAAGATGTTATTTAAGAAAAAGTTAATTATATATAAATAATTAAAATTACAAAATTCCAATTTGATTTTTTACTCGTTTTTTTTTTCTTTCAGAAAAAAACATCAATCAATGAAATTCAAGATTCGAGTTCAATAATCGATGTGATAAGGAGTTGTTAAATTCATGTGTTTGAATTTAAATTACATTTAATCTGTGAGTTAAATGATTAAAAGATGTTACTTACTTACTTAGAATAGAACAAGAAACCTCCATTGATTTATGAACTGGCACGGCCCATTTTCCCATCTTTTTCTCAATCAATTTAAGCAAACATATTTGATGACTGATTTGATCTCGAAGTATCTCGAAATATTTTCCTGAACCTTGAACAGATTCGAGCCAAAGTTTCCCTCCCTATCTCGAATGAATTCTTCGTGAATGTATTACGTGGGTGACCTTTCCGCTAATGGTTAGATTTCTATTGCGAAGCTTAAGAAAAAGCAAGCTCTCATTCTAAACAACGTTCTATGATGACAACGCAGATTTCAAAACAAACAAAAATAAAACACAACTTTGGCTTATTTCTACAAACTGTTCTACACAAGTAACAAGGAGAATTTCTGAGTAAGACCTTGGGTACAAACTTCAATTGGATTCAGTTCAACTTATTCTTCTTAAAACTCCATTTTTCTTTTACGTCCGTGTAGTGTTCATCACTGGGAGGATGAAACTTTCCCAGTGGGCAAAATCTTCAAACATTCTCTGTGGAGGAGTGTTTTCTATTTAAATGGCAAGCAATATCGCCTGCTTTTGCAATAAAAAAAACACACAAGATTTTGCCCACTGGGTTTGCCATCGATTTGTATTAATGCTACAAGGTTCCAGTTAGAAGAAAAGTTTACAATAATATTGCCCATCTACGTTGTATTCATAACAACCCACCACCCACCAAGAGAACTACTACTGCACAAATCATTATAATATAATTTGACCAATCAAACAGTTACATATTAACTGCCATTCTTTTCTGAAAATTGATTCTGAAATATTTTTCAAGATCCAAAGTCACAAAACATTTGATCACAACTTAATTGGTTTCCATTAGAGCGTCCAAGTGCACAGCTTCCACCCCTCAGGCGCTAACATTCGAGCTGCTCAATGTCCATTCACTTCGAAATTGTGAGCATAAATGACCGCCGTGGTAATAGAAGAAGGGTACTTTGTTATGGTTTTCACACTTTATTGAAACTCAGTTATTTGGTTGGTGATAGAAAATATAAACAGCTTTTTAGCACTGTGGCATCCAGAAATACCCTAAAATGCACATGCTCAAACACTGAGAGTCGTAAGCTGCAACAGTGAATGTTCTAAAAAACAGTTCCCACTTTTACTTCATTAATTTCACCTATTCTTTCTGTTTGCCCTGTTTTATCTTAATATGTACCACTTTATAAGTACGCCAATTTTTATTTTAATGGTCCATTTTTAGTTGCTATGCGATAAACAAAATAACAACAACAACAAATTGCCGTTTACGTTGCGTTGCTAATTCTCAGAGGATTAATGACGTTAATACAGTTATTCAAAACATTTTTAGAATACTTAACGATAATTAATCCAGAATCATTGAAAAATAATGTCATCTCATTTTGAAGGCGTTCTACATCGGAAGCAACCTTTATACATTCGTAAATAACTGCATAAAAAGAACCTCCTCTCACCCATTTTCCTACGCGCGGACATGCAGCAGCTCTTGCTGGGTTCGTACGTAAGTAGACCAGATGTCTACCAAGCGGCAACTCAACTTTCGCGGGTATAGTTGATGTAATTTCGAAATATTTTCAACAATTTACTATCTCTTAAGTTTCCACAGGCTTCGCTCTCCCCGTTCGTACAAAAGCTACTAAGTGTGTGCCAGGCTTTATGCGGATCAAACCGATTTCAATGTAGTCAAATCTTTGAAGTTCGAACCTTCATAATTCGAACTTTCCCGTATTCAAAGTAATTTAAAAGATTCCTTCACTCACGATCTCAATGTAAAAAAACCTCCGTAATGCGAGAAACACTCTGCAAATCGAAGCATTTTGTACAGTGATGATCGAATTACAAAGAGTCTGTTTGTAGCTTTTTCTCGCTCCCCCGTCTCAGTAACTTGATTTGCTTGAAGGCAACGTTTTGTATTTAATTCGTTAAAAAAATATCATGTTTTTATTTTAACAACATGGAGAGAAATTAAAAGAAGAATCACGATCCAATTTTGGTGGCAATATTCGGTGGCAAAGACTCAGTTTATTGCAACGAAGATAATAAAAATGTATTCTTTAACATTTCTTGCTATGTTATATGCAATTCTACAGAACTTCTCTTGGTTCTATTTATCTTTCTTTGAGCAACCCTCAAAGACACTTTTACCAGAAATTTCTCTTAAAAATCATATTTTTCTGCTAAATGGTTACCCATAACATTATTGTATAATATAAGCGTTATCGTGCTTTTTATAAGAAAATTTACACTTAAATACTAAATTTTTGATGAAAACAGCTAAGTACTTTCTGTTTGTATATTCTATCGCTTAAATTTTAATTTCGTGGGACCCACAAACTTAAAAATGGACCCTGGGTAGCTCGGTATGCCTTTAACAAGAAACATCTACACGCACTTTGAAACTTACTGCAGACTATCAACAGCAAAATGCAGTTATGACAAAAACACACACAACATTAATAGATTTATTTGTCTGTAATACTATCTCTGAAGTGTCTATCAAAAACAAAAACAAAGACACGCGAGGAGACCTCTTAATACAAAGTTAAGAAAAGTTGTTACCTCTAATGAAGGTGAACTCAAAAGACTCTCAGGATTTAGTAAAATGGTTTATGTTTATATAAAATGTTATAGCAAATGAACACTAAAAAAGATAAAAGGAAAAATGCTTACCGGACGTTTGCTACCATCCATTCTCTTTTCTGTTTCATAATAGATATACGAGAAATAGACATCGCCCTGGTCACTTGTTGAATGTTTTTTACTCATTACGAAAGATATTTTTCTTTTAATGAACAACAGAAATAAATGCAGCCATCATTTAGAGACAACAAAACATTAAGGATTTGTTAAAGAAGAGAATCGTAAAGTACATTTCCGTCATTAACAAAATCATCAAAAATTTTGTTTTCATCTCCGATTAAAATCGATTATCGACACAACAATAATTATCAACCAGTCTTTTTATAAAAAGTTTGGGACTCAAAACGTGAACATTTTTTATATATATAAATATAAAATTTCAACTACTGTATTCACTTCTAATAATTAGATGTGCGATTTCTTGTGAGAAATATAGTATTCATTTATAATACAACGTCCTTGTCTTCTATTATTTCATGTTAGTTAACCATTGAAATAGAATTAAAAATCAATAGTGGAGAAGAGTGCTCGAGAATAGTGATGGAGTGTACTTATTGTAATTCATTACACACGTTCGTGTTATTGTTTACAAGTGTTCTATTGATTCATCATGTACTATCTTTATTTATGATCAGTTCCTGTATATTATGTAAATTCCGATCGTTTGCAATGCCATTCAGGAAGACTGATGCCGTGAATTAAGTTTATGAGCGGCAGGAATCTTTCATAAGATTTGATATGGGGACCTGCTCAACAATATTTATCGCTTAACAACAATCCATGCTTTTCAGTAATTTGACTCACCAGGAAAACAGGAATAAAATCATTTTAAAAAAACTGTTTTATGTAAAACATAAATCAATACAACCACAGCAACACCACCTCCAACAACAACAACAACAACAACAACAACAACACTAAAAGTTTGGTTGTTTTTATAAAGAAACCTAGCGAAAGGTTTATTTCTAAAAGTTTTTTAACCCTATTCAGAGGCGGATCTTTGTGCTCCTCCACAATTTTTGACATTCATATTCGCCACTGCTATTCATATCTCTCGGGGTTTTTTCATACCTTTTTAAGTATTCATAGTTAGACCTTCAAACTTTGTGACTATTCCTAACTTCTATTTGGCTTTACTTTGGCAAAAAACAATTTTCTTGTTGGGGTGAAAAATTTCTCTTTAAGTAAAAAGCGTTGTTAAGTGTTTTTAGCAGTTATGTTGCTTGTTATTATATAAAATTTAAATATTTTTCAATACTCAGCAATTATAAAGTAGTTATAACTTTTATTGTTTTATTGTCCGTAGTTTTCACCTTATTCTGGTTTTTATGACGTCACAGGCAACCTCAAAACATAGTTCTCCCGACGTCACATTTACGTCGTCTCAGCGTTGAACGATAACATTAGTGACATTGAATTAATGCTAAAATTTAGTAGAAAGTTAAACAATCAACGAGGATATTAAACCAGACTGAATTACGACGTCTATAAAAAAACGATAAAACAACCATATGGTTGTATAAAACAACCATATCGTTTCAATGATGGAACTATGGCCGAAAAACATACACGTGTTTATAAGAAAATTACTACAGGTCACAACATTGCCAGTTGGAAAATCTCTTGGTTTGAATCAATTGTTAAACATGTTAACTAGAGTTTGTTCAAAGAAAACATTCAATGCCTCTATAGTTAGGGGTTAATAAAATTCACCAACAAATTTTCACAAATATCATTTATCCACCATAATTTCTTACATCACGTGGCAAATTCATCATAATAAACTTTTAAAATTGTCAGAAGTTCTAATTAACCATCCTTAGACACAAAATTTTGTAAGACCAAGTAACTATTTTAAGGGAAAATTGTTCTGGTTTGATAAAACTACTTTAAGAACAGAAACTTTCGCGAACAGAAACATTCGCGTTTTTCGCGGGTTTTTTTATCATTTTCGCGAAAGTTTATGTGTTTGAAAATTCTAAATCACCAAAACGCGAAAGTTTTTTCACGCGAAATCGTATATATTTTTCAAAACGCGAAAGTTTTTTCACCATTAACAAAATCAAAAAAACGGGGCAATTTTCAAAAGTGGTGATTTATTTATTCTTTGAGCATCGCTAACTACAATAACACTTGGTATTTTTTTCTTCTTGGAAGCTGCAAACATGTCCCGGATGTCCAGATTCCTTGAAACAGTAGTGCTGGTGGTGGATGCAAAATGCCATCCATCGATCCTTTTGAAGATCCTATGCTGAGCAATGATGTTGAAAAATCTGATGATAGTCATCTGTTAGCAATTTGTGATGTCACAACTAAGAAATTTGAAACGTTATGTGGAAGCAAGATCCAAGAATGTGACGACGACACTGATTCTGAATGGGAAGAGGGAAATCATTAAATATTTCCGTAGCCTTTACTTGTATATTTATTCCTTTTTGATTACAGTAAATACCTAAATATGATTTTTTTTTAGATTTTGTTCGTTCGCGAAAGTTTATTCACACGAAAACAAACCTGATTTTGAATTTGCGAAAGTTTTTTCTCCGAAATTTGTCCCAAAAATTGCCAAACGCGAAAGTTTATGTCAAAAACTTCACGGGTTTTTTGACACGCGAAAGTTTCTGTTCGCGAAAGTTTCTGTTCCTATAGTAACGGCATGCTATCCTCTTGTTCTAGGGGGATAATCTTCCGAACCGTGTAACCACTGTCCAGACACATGCCTAGTTTTTTGTTTCTTTTTCTTTGTCCATGAAATTTATTGATTTTCTGCAATGGTTGTCTTTTATCTAGTTAGTCAAATAGCAGGAATGTGTGTGAATGTGACGTCGAAGTATTTTTTCAAAAATTTTTGAATTCAATGAAAGCTGAAATAGAGCGGCGTTTTCCAAAACAACCAACCACCGACCATCGACCAACCGACCAGAAAAAACCGACCACCGCAGTCAAATATCCTAATTGTTCGCTACTCCACGACAGTTCTCCTTCAGCTGAAGTCTAACTTCGAGCTCGATTGGGTAGCTTGCCTTTTCCAATAGCTCTTAGCTTTGCCTTTCCCTCTAACACTTTCTTTGACATCTTGAATTCTTTGTCTCGCAGGTTGGACTTTGGATAATTGTTGTTTTTCAAGAACCTGAAGAAAAATATCAAGATGAAAAAGAGTTACAAGATTACAAATTATCATCTGACTGTTATATACATAATGCATAAATAATGTATGTTATATATGGGAATAAAATTTTTTATGTAAATTTCACAAGTTTCAAAAGAATATTTCTATCTAAAGCACTTATCATAACTGGTAGACAACTCGGTTCATATTCGTTGCCATCTTCTTTTCTTAGTTCAATACTGAATTTTGCCAGTGTTTTGTCAAGTTCAGTTGGAGAAATTAATTGCATTATAAAAACATTGCTTGTTTTTCACCCAATTATTTTGTTGACAGTTTTGTATTCTTAGAAGAACTTGCTTCTTGGAAATCAGAGGTCGCTATCGTTGCTAAGATAAAATCCATCCATTGTTGAGAAAAAAGGAACAACACACAAAAATATTTCGCTTTCGTTTTCTTTGTTTACCTTTTTCTCTGTTTTGCTTTTTGAAATTACGGCTAATTACAATAGCCTCCAATTTACAGGCCAGATTTCCGATCCGAATTACCATTACAATATCAACTTTGCATCTTACGAATTTACTGACTCATTTAATACTACTGACCGAACTGGTCTGTAAAATAAAAAATAAAACTTTTCCTTAGAAAATATTCGCGAGTGCAGAGTTCCCATTACACTGAAATTGTGAACCAATCAAAATCGAGTAATTGTGCATGGAATAGGATTAAAGATGGTAATCGAAGTGATGGTTTGTCCATGCCTTGTCAAGATTTACTTTGTATTTAAAAATGTTTCTTGATTCCACAACTTCGACGGGTAATTCGTTCCATACTTTGGTCGATCGAAAGTAGAACGAGCTTCGTTGTACTTCTCTAATTCCAACTTGTGGGATCCTTGGTACAAGTTGATATTGATGCTGTTGACTTGGTCGAGTTTGGTGTTGCAGTGCTTTTAAGATGGTGCTTGGGTCGTAGGCATGGAAGTGTTTGTAAACCCAAGTCATATCAAAAATTATTGTTTTACTGAAGATGGCGTATACCGGAAAGCTTTTAAAACTTTGTGTTGTTATGTATTTTTTACTATTCAACATGGCAAATAATTTGAATTCCCAATCATATCATTTCTCAGTTTTCTATAGGCAAGTGTTGGGAAGTTAATAAATGGTATTATTGGTCCGATTAATAGCTAGTGCCTCCTTAACTTTCGTTTAAACTAATAATTTTTTCTTACCGTTAAAGTTCATCTCGTGTTTTGTTTCTCTTATGTGCTGAAACATTTCCTTCTTCATTTTCACCTCCTTGTTTGTGTTCTTTAATCCTTCCTGCTTGATAAGCTGGTCCATGTAGATCGCATAAGAAAACATGATACTGTTTCTGTGCTTGTTATCCGCCAAAAGATGCTGATTTTCCACCGTATATCTTTCAATGGTAACCTATCAATTCAGGGTGCATACAAACATTTGGGGATTTAACCTTTTGATAAGAGTTAACATTCGATCATCATCATCTATCGCAGAGAAGATTTCAAACGCCTATAAAATAAGTTACTTATTACTCGCTTCGCACAGGGACACTTCTTCGTGATTCTTTATTGGCTTATGGATTATGGAGATGTCGTGTATGACAATCCAAGCAACAGTTCTTGATTTCAGGTTCCATCACGGGATCGTTTAGGTCTGGGGTTTCTTGCAAATGGGCGTTTTGTTTCTCGATTTCTTTTTAAACGTCGACATTTTTTCAAACTATCCTTAGCCCGCCTCGTTTTGACGAGATAATGTGGTGAGAGTTTTGACAACTTGTCCCATAGCGATTTGCAGTGAAGCAAAATATATAATCCAGTAATTACCGTGAAACAAAGAAACAACGCATTAAAACGAGGTGGGTATTTTAGCGTTTACACTGAAATATTATTTCGTGCCTGTGTACTAAGTGCCTGTGTTCTTAGATCAAACCAGCTGCTAAATACCATTCATCCACGTACCTTACGTTTTCGGAACTCTTTTTCCCCTTTTTTGTGTGTAATTAATGGAATAATGGATCTTCTCGTTTTTATTGCCCAGTTGCTTCATCTCCTTATATCAATCGCGATTGTGCTTCCCACTTTTATTTTAGTCAGTGTGAATAAAAAGACTGGGAACGAAATGTTTATATGGACTATTATAGAGTGACATTTTAGATCTTGCGTAACTGAGTTGTCCGGAGATATAAGCGATTAGTATTATTGGAGTAGCGCAACGTCAGTGGGCACATTGCATTGCACCCTAAATAGAACGCGATTTTCAAGGTCAAATATCTTGGGAACCAATGGGAATAACTGACGTCACTTGGGGTCCGCGATGTTGGTGATGGGATGTCGAAAAAATTGGGTCTAAAACTTTTTGGGAATTAGAATCTTTGATCGAAGATTTCTCCGTAACGGTTAGACGTCGACACGCGATCCCGTACATTTTTTTGATCAGCTTTTCGAGCTCTACAACTTAGTGATACTTATTAATTCATAACTCATGGAGAAAATGGACCTGTAAAAATTTTTTACACGCTATACTAGTCTTTATTTAAAGCTGATCGCCAGTGGGCAAAATGACGTTTAGATGACGTCTATTTGACGTCTTTCATGATGTTTAAATGATGTCAAAATGATATCATTTTTACACATTCTCCTGACGTCCTTTTTGACATCATTTAAACGTCACAAAATAACATCAAAATGATGTCACGTATGATGTTTATTTGATGTTAAAATGACGTTTATTTGACATCATTATAACATCATTATGGCATCCGATTGACGCCATATCCAATATCTACGATATTCACTGGGACTTCTAATTACGAAACAAATCAAAATACGATTTATGAAAAATGTGTTCAATGAAAGGACATAAAATACAAGAATTAAAACAACAAAGAAATGTTACGATTAACATATATATATATATATATATGCAGTGGAGGAGGGTATATATATATATATATATATATTATATAATATACCCCAGATGAAGGCTTGACGCTGAAATATATCGTCGAGTCTTTTGTGTTGTATATCTTGCGATATTCATTCGATTGAGTTAAGAGTTGATCATGCATTCATAGTTCTTTCATACATATACGCTTTATATACTTTTTACCAGAGAACACTCAAACACGTGTCTTGTCGTCTAATGTTAATCGACAATCCATGTTATTCTTCAAATGAAACGACACCATTTAAACTGACAATCTGTCCACAAACGTCGCTACTGCATGATGCATGATGCATTCTATTTATACCCTCCTCCACTGCACCATTCATGGTGCCAAATTTTCGTTACAACAAAATCAAAAGGAGTATTACCATTCAAGAGAAAAAAAAACACTGAATAAATTCTTGTTGAATACTTCGCTTAAACCACATTTTCTGAATAACGAACTTTTAAAATAAAGGTTAACATGCGAACTTGCATCAAAAGAAGTGAAAACTGTCAATAACAACCTATGCTGTTGAAAGACGCCATGTTTATCAACCTTAGCTAAGAGCAGTGATTCACAATTTTTCAAGCCTTCTAACTAAATCAAACTTACAACACGTTCAAACAGTTCCATGACTGTTGAAGAAGAACGAAGCCATGTGAAATTTCCATTCTTGTTGGATTTTCTTAACGGGGGTTAAAAGAGACAAAGATTTGATATGAAGTTTCTATAATATAGGTTTCAATTAACCCCCTAATGTTTTCCGACATACTCGGACTACTTTGGTGTATGGAGGCAAGGTGTTTACCTTTCGTAGCAAAATTTCTAAAATGTTCCAATCAGAAAATAAAAATCAACTGTGATGTCACAATTTTAGATACGACAAAACTTTACCACAATACAAAAAAAAAAAAAAATCACGTTAAAAAACTTCTTTTCGTTTCTTGCACTGGCTACAAAGGACTAATACGCTACTTTTAAAGCACATCGGAGTGAAGTATGAAGTTTCGACTTGACTGGAACTCGGGCACGGGCCTCAGTTGTTGCACTCGAAGGTACTATCCACTACACCATCGCTGCACAGTTGTCATTTGCTTAAGAATTTTCTAAAACAAAATGAACGGTAAACGTTTGGTTTCAAAATAAACGCCACACCATTGGGTAACCCGATTCTCGGGCAGTATTTGGAGTAACATTTTGGCTTATGATGTAAGGCAATAATGGCGCTTATTGCTGCAAGAGCATCAGCACGTGTGAACAGTTGTTTATTTTCTCATTTTTATATTATTTTATATTATACCAACTCTTTTCCACCATCCATTCTAAAACTCATTGATAAAATCATTGCTAAACGATTATCAGAGCTTGTCTTTTCAAACAGGTATGGCTATATTTACAGACAGACTCTGAGAAACAACAAGAGCATAAACAATTATTCGATGGCTGCTGTATGGTTCTGCTGCATGATGACCGGTCTTTTGTTTCTTAGCCTTAAATGGCCGACAGTTGACTTGCTTAGCTACCTTTTTATTCTTACTCTCAAGAACGAAAATAATGTTTGAATGGTACGATTGCCATGTTGATTACACCTGTAATCCTTTATTTCCTCGGTTTGTCTTATATTGCTTCTAAAATTTTTCGTTTTTAGAAATGCAACAAGTGAGCTGCTGGAGTAGCTATACTTTATATCTTTACGAGTTTGTTTATTGCAACTGAACTTGCAGATGATCTGTTGTTTACATTGCTATTATACCCACATTTGCAGCATCAAATCTTCGCTCAATCAAGAAGAAAAGACCCTTTAGCTTTAGCTATTTTAAATTCTTTTTATCAAACTAAATGACCCCATTGCTAAAGGCAGCAACTTGTTTATAGTGTATTCAAGGAGAATAAACGCCAAAAAACAACTTTGGCTAAAATAAAAGTGGATTGTTGATTTAAATTAAAATGGATTTATCCAAATTTCTTAAATATCTTTTTCTTTCTCTCTTAAAATGCCTTTTAGGTTAGCTGCCTACACTCCAGCTGCATGTAACTGTTATTCATAACAGTGTCTGCCATGACTGATGCGATGTCACATATGTCCATCTTTCAAAATAAATATGGACTAAGTGAAAGTTTCATTTCAATGCAGACAAATTGAACAAAAGCTTGTTCTTCCAATGATGTGATATGAGCATCTGTATGCCTATACAAAACTCTTTTTGATTACGGTATTCTTATTATTTTAACAATTGAAAATATAAAATGCCGTCTTTTGCAAAAAACATGGTGAAAATCGTGGCGAAAAATACGGCCTTGTTTTTCATTGCTTTTTTTACTGCTTTTTTAATCTGAAAAAAATAAAGAAAAAAAATTATTTTCTGACATCGTCTTTGACATTCTGGTCATTAATTTTACTCTTCAAATAATGATTTCTCTTGTGTCTTTGTTGTCTGGTCCTGACAATTGTTAAGGAGAACTGTTTTCTGATGTGCAGGCCCATTTTTAGCTGCGATTTTTAGCACCTTATTCTTACATTGTCAATATCATTGATCACATCATTTATATAAAACACTTCTCTTTCTATGCAGATCCATTTCCCTAAGCATGGACTTTAAGTCTTAACATTGATATGTCCTCGTTATACTATTATTAAGGAAATTTCTTTGTATTTTAAATTTCGGAGGTGTGAAGTGATAGTGATGTACTAATTGGTAAATATCCCATCCACAATCTTTTTGTATAGCATTTCTGCCATTTTGTATATGGTGCTCCTATGTGTGTGTATTGATATTGTCGCAGCACATCACAAGTGAGATTGAAAATGGTGGTGGAAAACTCAGTCACATTATTATAATAAAGTGTGGCTGCCATGGTAGAAAACACAGGATTTTCAATGAATTTTTGATTTTTTATAAATCTTTATTAAGTCAAACTTTTATCATTTAACACAGACTGTTTACTGGTTTTTCACATAAATTATAATAATAATGTCTTTTAGAGGCTGTGCCAAAAGTAACCCCATCAGGTTTAGCAATCTTCTGACACTAAGATTCTGACACGCTTCACTCTCCTTATACCATCCTGCCTTTAGCATTGGAAATTTGTAAAGCATGATGAAGTTGATTTTGACAAGACGCCTTATCCGTCAACTAAATTTCTTTCCATTATAGATGAATAAACAATAACACATTAATCTCAAAATCAACTGTTTCAAAGGAAATGGCAGCTAGTAATGTCCAAGAAGATGTGACTCGTAAAATGGACCAACTAGATATATCCAAAGAGAATAAAACACCATGTATTTTAGTACTAGGAATGGCTGGTTCGGGAAAGACTACATTTGTTCAGGTTTGAACGAAAGAATATATTGTTCACCAATGTTTGTTTGTATTTTTTTGTATAACTTAAGACAGCCTGAATGAAACTTGTATAAAAAAAACACTCCCAAAACAACCGCAAATTACGCAAACTCCCCAAAACTTCAAAAGTCAATTACAGCTAGTCATAGGTATACAAGTCGGTTTAATAGACTTAATCCACAATTTATGCGTGACTATTTCAAATTGCAAAGTCAGTCACATATGGCACAAATTCTGTCCACTTCCGAAGCTGTTCTACTTGGAATAGGATACCTGACAGTGTCAAAAATGCTTCAAACATATTCACTTTTAA
Organism: Turritopsis rubra; assembly: GCA_039566895.2. Classification (NCBI taxonomy): domain Eukaryota; kingdom Metazoa; phylum Cnidaria; class Hydrozoa; order Anthoathecata; family Oceaniidae; genus Turritopsis; species Turritopsis rubra. The sequence goes on along the minus strand of CM077631.1, from coordinate 9,942,491 downwards.
GAGCTTTCTATCAACTGTTGATCTGTTGATCTTGTTTGTGGCTGCCGATTCTTTCATTAATGTTTTTAGATTTTAATTTTATTACGGTATAGTTGGATGGAATTAGTTTTTACTACTGTTGTACCAACTTTAAACAAATTGAAATAAATAAATGAAAATAAGTCAATAAAACAAACTCCCATTATACTGTAAACATATTGTACGTTAATCAAAACAAAGTAAACTTATAAAAACATTCATTCTTTCCTAAACAGAATATGCAAAAACATTACAACTCTCTCAAATGAATTTTAAAAAATTTATTAAGGAGCAAAATAACGAATCCCCAATCAAAAACCTGCTAATTGTATGAATAAAGAAAATGAAATTTCAAAAAACTAAAACTAAAAACAAAAACATGACCTTGTTTTTTCTTCAAACACTATTTTCTCTGTGTAACAATGTATTGAGCACTATCCTCGAAATATTTCGAGGCTATTGTAAAATGGGTGAGCTGTGAACTGAAAATGATTTTTTTTGTTGTTGTAGCGGTTGACTTCATATCTGCATTCAAAACAGAAGCCACCGTATGTAATCAATCTCGATCCTGCAACTCATGAACTTAGTTATCCAGCTAATATAGACATCCGTGATACTGTGAAATACAAAGAAGTTATGAAGCAATATAACCTTGGTCCTAATGGTGGTATAATGACTTCATTAAATTTATTTGCAATGAAGTTCGATCAAGTTGTAAATTTCATTGAGCAAAGAGAAAAAGAGCACAGGTGAGAAGGTTACATACCCCCGCGTTTTATGAGCAACCACAGCTAAGATTCAAGGTCTCGAGTTGAGTCAAAAATTTATTTGCTTTTAGCAATCCTGAGGGCTAAAATTAATTACTTTGTGGATTTTAGATTTTGTAAACCCCCTTTCCCTCTTTCCCTTCCCGAAAAATAGATTCATATAGACGAAAAGAAACCATGTTTCATCACAAACACATTGCTACCTTTCTTCAAAGTTTTAAGCTAGCAAGATGCAATCATTAAACTTCATTCTTTTTTTAGTTTGAAAGAACGAGGCATTATATTAGTAATGGTTACCTCATTAAACTTAGATGGAAATAACAAGGTTTTCACTGCAAACTAGTGATGGTCACATCTTGTTACATTAACCTATAGTTAACTCATTTTAAATCAAGGCAGTGGGTAGAAAATTTTAAAATGCTTAGCAATCAACTTTGCAACATGAAGTTTGAAAAGGTCTTCCACCCTTAGCAACTTAGGGGTTGCTTATAAAACAAAACATGTATTTATATAATACAAGAACTTTAAGTGATTTTTTGTGGAGTACTTGTAAATAGCACTTTTTTTGCAGAATCTGTATGTAAAGCTGCGTGTTTGTACCAAAGCTGTTACTAACAAAAGATCTAAAAAGATGATTTTAAGACTTGAATGCCTCATCACTTTGTACATGTCACATATTTATGTTTCTTATAAGGGAATTTGTTATTATTTAAACTCAAAAAAATATATACTCTCTTGGATACTATAAAATCTCTTATTTATCTCTGAACAAAATGCCAAATGTGCCCCACACAGATAAAAAAAATTAGGAAACGGTTAGAATTCCAATAAAATGCCCTGTTGCTTAACAGGGATGTTAAGGTTGGTTCCCACTAAGTTTCAATTTCTTCTCCATTTCTTCTCCATTGAGGATTATGTTTTTATGTTCCCAAACCATTCCTGAACAACATTTTGTTACTTTTACACTGAACGGTTTATGTTCCCAATGAATTGTAAACTTAAACGTTAGCGATAAACGTCCAGTAGGAACCAACCTATGAAGCTTCAAAGTAGTGTTGTGGGTGTTATTTCCATTTCAGGTGTACTTTTGTAGATTGTCAGAAAACACTCAAAAGGGGTTGTATTAAACTTTGTAGATTGCCAGTGAGGAAAAATCACAAACAAATTTAAAAGTGATGATATTAAATAACATTTGCGATAGATAACAACATCCCTTCTTTCGAACGCCTCGTAATATTCAGTAAAAAAATAAAGTGAACAAAAATAAAAATTAATGCTTCCGACCAATACTGATACTTAAGCATCAGTATCATTTTAGTTTTTGTTTTTGTAACTCAAATTATTAACTGCATCTATTATGAAAACTTTAAATTCCACTTCTGATGTTTCAGTGCTGTTATATTGGATACACCAGGCCAGATTGAGGTGTTTACTTGGTCAGCATCTGGTACTATTATCACGGAATTACTAGCCGCTACGTTTCCTACCATTGTTGTCTATGTGATGGATACAGCTCGTAGCACGAACCCAGTAACATTCATGTCAAATATGTTGTATGCTTGTAGTATTATGTACAAAGCCAAACTCCCATTTATTGTTCTCTTAAATAAGGTTAGTTGTTCTTTGATATTATTGTTTTATTCAAAATCTTTTCAAGTATGTATACATGTATGTATTAAAAAGATTTGCTAACCCATTAGTGATGTCTGTAGGGCAATACAGAAAATAACGTTTTCTGATTGGCTAAAATGAACTAAACGACAGACATTATTCGCCAGTGTAGTTTTGTTTTTCCTGGAAACGCAATATGGTAGCTTCAAATGTAAACAAAAATTTTCTGCTGATGCCATTGCATTGCACAAAATTTGATGTAGCATACTTGTGTTTAGCCAGGAGAATGATAAATTCTAAAACAATGTTTACTTTAGCATGTAAGCCATTTAATAAGTATAATAAGTATACTGTTTTGTTAAGTCTGTGTACATGATGGCAATGATACAAAAGTATGATCCGTTACCAGTTTTTTTATCTGGAACTCCCTCTTTGTTCTGTTATGATTCTTAGAGAAAATGATTCAAATAGAACAAAACACGAAAATGAAACTTAAACTTAATAGGTCATTTTAATAGGTCAACGTAACTTAGACCTCTGGAAGTAAAGCACTCCCCAAGTGGTTATTATTGTATTAGTGAAAATATGCATTTTAAACCGATCTAATTGCATATAAGGGACATCTTCTCATTTGTAAATTGCCCGATGATGAGAGAAGGTTCTCTCAAAACGTAGCCCAAATGTAAATCAGCAGCTCCTTGGCATGATAAATTACTTCACTTATTATGAACGATACTGGTCCGACAAACAAAATCTTTCAATGCAAGGGTGCAGTTCATTCTAATGTGTTTATTTATAATTTTTTACATTATCTGCAGGTCCTGTTGGATGGTAAACTATTAGTTAAATTATGCTCAAAACTTACTTTAGAATAGAAAAGTTTACAGAATAGTTTATAGTGTATCTTGCCTAAATTATTCAAAAAATTCATCAATTGACGTCAATGAAGAAAAAAAAAACAATTTCTATTATGGAAACATTTTCTACTTTGAGCATAATTTATCGAATAGTTTACCGTTACCGTTATTTATTTTCTGGTGAAGGTCAGATATTTTGTTTGTTTGTTTTTATATGTGCAGGTAGATATTATAGATCATTCATTTCTGGTTGACTGGATGAGTGATTTCGAATCGTTTCAAGACGCACTTGCATCCGAGACATCGTTCATGTCCAACTTAACTAGATCCTTGAGTTTGGTACTGGATGAATTTTATGAGCATTTCAAATGTATTGGTATGTCATTTCCAGAGGCGGATCTAGAACCTTGGCGAAATTTATGGAGGAGAGTAAGGCCATTAAAAGTATAAAAGAAAAACGTGCAAATAACCTAATCAACACTTAAGTTTTTTTACAGAAATTTCATGACACTGTACTCCTCCACCTTTTTTGCCAAACCTTATATCCAACTCTGATCTTTCCGTTTCTCAATGCTTTTGAAACAGGTGTACACTTAGTTAAAAGTTGTGGAAGAGCACATCGGAGCCATTAAATAGTAAGCTCTACTCCATGATTGGAATGCATTTCAAGGAGGAAATTCTTATTTCGTCAGCTCGAGTTTCTGACAACATAAAATCGTCTTAGCCGCAGCTGTGAGGACATAATTAGCCGGGTGATATAATGGTAACGCGTAGGACTGGACAACGGTAAGGTTACGGTTACGGTTAGCTGTCGGAACATCAAGCTGCTGGTATTACGACGATATGGATCCGCACGGCCAAAGCTCAGTTCAGCTAAACTGATTGTTATAAGTGATAAGTTGTTTCAAGAGTTCCATTAAACCTTCACAGTATAAGCTCTTACTTGGAGCAGTGACGGTGAAAAAATTAAAAGACCAGGAAATTTTTAGTAGTATCCCAGTGGGCGAAATCTTCAAAAAGTCTCTGTGGAGGAGTGTTTTTTAAACAGCAGGCGATATTGCTTGCAACTCCTATAGAAAACACTCCTCTCCTCATAGATGTTTTGAAGATTTTGCCCACTGGGATGCAACGTTTTCCGATTGTTGCTATTATGATATGCTGTTATTGTTTTTTGAAGGTGTTTCATCTGTAACTGGTTATGGGATGGATAATTTCATGAAAGCTGTTGACGAAGCTGTTTTGGAATATCATAAAGATTACAAGCCAGGTGCGAACGGTGACTTCGATTCTACATTTAGACACATTTCCTTCCCAATCCTCTGAGTTCTTTTTTGAATTACATAAGTACACGAGACTAGAAACTAGTGTTTTTTTATAAAAACTGTCTTGATATCATCAGAACTAAAATGTTAGCACTGGTATCCGAAACATCTTTCCATTGAGTTTCAATCACCGGCTGTAGAATCGATGATGGACTTCCCGTAGTTTCTCTTGTAACTGCCGGTCGTTTATTATTATTATTATTATTAAAACTTGGGTGACTATTAGGGGGTGGTTATTTGAGCGGGCGCTTGTTAGAGAAACGTCTAGAAAATTATTTTGAAATTTAGGTGCGCGGTTGTCATACACCTTCCCCGTGTTTCTGTTTAAACACCATATTTTGACCTATACTGAGTACATCCAACCTCGTTTTTATGAAATTTATTGTTTCGATAATGTTTTAACTTTATTACTTAGTAATCATCTCTAGTACTAAAATTCCCAGTTGAAAAGCACGGTGTTTAAACAGAAATTCAGGGTGTATAAGAGGCGTATAAGGAGGGCGCTAAAAAGAGCAGAGTTCATTATTAATATCACCTTTTTTTTATCGATTAAATTCTATAAATGGTATCGAATTTTTTGAACTTCATAAATCTGTTTTCACTTCAATTTTTATTGTGATGTTGATTTATGGGCGCAGTAGAAAGTAAATTCGAACACTCTACTTTTATCTCAAAATTACTTTTAACGAGACTTTACGAGTAATAAACGTAAACATCCCTTCGTTTTAGAGCTCGAAAAAAGGAAAAAACAACAAACTGCGAGCAAGACGGAAGAAAAGGTCAACACTGGAACATTGCATGTTGGGGCATTTTCTGGCTCAATGTTTACTGCACCCGTCTGTCATATTCCTTTCATAAACCCGAACAGTGAACAAGCAGAACGTTATCAAGATGCTGACGATTACGAAGCCAACGACGAGCAAATGTTCCAAGAGTTCATCAAAAAGAAGAGCACGTAGCAACAATACGTTGATCAAAACGATCGCCCCTCATGTGGAAGAAGTGATGCATTGCTGATGACGAAACAGTCGTTGAACGTTAATCCATTTTCCAATCGTAAAACACGATTTACTGCGGAGTGATCCAGTCTTAGCCGCCCTTCCATTTTTGCAGCAATTATCAGTGAGATGATTCATTTTTTAAAGATTATTGGAATAATGTGTAAAGGACCTAAAGAAGAACTAGTAATGTAAACTGTATCTTAAGTCTCGATATCATATGACACTTATTGAAATCATATGAATAATACATGTAACATAGCGAACATGATATAAAATAAATCTTGTTCATCGATTATCTCTATTTTTTCGTTCTCCGGTTACTTTAGTCTTGATATTTCAGAGTCTATATGCTACGTTAGCATGTTACACACTTTTCTTTATAAGCAACACAAAATTTTGGCTGATGCTCAATGTTGCAGGAAATGTTTACTCAGGTAGACCAGAGTGGGTTTCTTTAAACCAATGGGAATTTAATACATGTTTTTTTGAAAGATCCCATTGATTCCGGAATATAATGTTCGCTTTATAGATATGTTCGCTTTACAGAAAGGTTCCTTATAAGAGTTTGATCAGGAAAACGTTCCGTTCCGTTCGTCCACTTTATAGAAATTACTGTCTAGTAAGTACATCTGGTCTCGTCAAAATTGCTGTCATTCTTCTGGGAGGTTTAGTTTAAGCCATAGGAGTGAGTTATGCTAACAAGAATGGCGATCATTAAACTCGATCATTAAACTTTTTAGTTGAAAGTCTCTCTCTTTTGTTTGAAAGAGCGAGGCATTACATAACCATTTTCTGGTTTTAATCAGACAGAAAGAACAAGTTCGTGTTTTTAATTGCGATGAATTTATATTTGAATTGCAGTTAAATACCGTATTTCCTCTAATAAACGCCGCCCTCTGATAAACGCCTCCCTCTATTAAACGCCGCACTTATAGCCAAGCATTTGTAATAAACGCCGCCCTCTAATAAACGCCGCCTTCTAATAAACGCCGCATCTTGAAAAGCGGCGTTTATTAGAAAACAGACTAAACAAGCAACAAAAAATGGTTTACACGAGTTGGACTTGTTTTCTATCAACAAATTCTTCCACAACTAAAGATAAAAACGAATATTGTTTTTTCCTCTTCAACAGTTCGTCATGAAGAATTTTTGCATGAACTTTACTTGCTGTGTAACAGTTGAATTGCGCAGGAACACTCAAACCAACTTCTCGTATCCTTTTACCATTTACGATTGCGTGCACGTGATTACCGTCAATTTCAATGTAAAATGCTATTAGCTTAGACAGTTTTTTAGGAAGAGAAAACATTGTTGTTTAAAGTCTGTTTTTATTTGATTTTTCATTCTGTAATAAACGCCGCCCTCTGATAAACGCCGCCCTCTATTAAACGCCGCATCCAAAATCTGCAATTTGTAATAAACGCCGCGGCGTTTATTAGAGGAAATACGGTAGTTGTTATTTAACTTAATATGTATTGTCACCTATCATCATATCATCATCAATATCAGAAAGGAGATTTCTTTGTCTTGTACACATTTGTTTTTATAAGAACAAAGGATATAGGAACACGAGGCTTCGAAAGTCTAAAAGTTAAGAACATGCTAAAAGGTGTTTGTTCTTAAGAAATTATTTTTAAAATCGCGTATATACGCGAGGTGTTTGAAATAGGAACCGTTCGTGTCTTCAAAAATAGCCCAGTTGCCGTATCAAGAAATTTGCGCCTAAGCATAAGCCCTGGAATTCAGCCTATACATAGGTTCGCGAATGCTTTGCATCATGCATTGCGTTACGTTCCATCCAAGCACAAAGGAAAGCAAGAAGCAAAAGCCTTTCATTGGTTGTTAAAGTATAAAATGTTTTATATAAATTGTATATAAATTTTTTTTATTGCAATTCTTTATGCCCAACACTGTATTGTACTATTCTCAGTGCCAGTACAATTTATAAGGTGTTACTTTCCCCCTGCTACATAGCTGCAAGGAAAGCGAACGTTCGATCGAAGGCATCGTCAGAGTTGAGTGTTGTTCTTATAAAAAACCGCCTATCTTCATATTTGGCTTCACTTTTTGATTTTGTTCACTAAAATAAACTTTCGAATTTTCTTAAAGGCTTATGTATTATTGTCACCTCAGGCATAACGCAGCGTATAGCCGATAACTGGCTGTGAGAGCGCGTAAAATATAGTGAGAAAGGAAAAAATTTCAAAATGTAAATATCCAGATAAAATGTCAACGCAAATAAAGTTATTGGAAGAGTTGGGAATCCCGACTTCGTGAAAATCTCTGCAACTTCGAGGGTTTAGGTAAGGTTGATTGTGTATCCTTTTGATATACGGGATATACGGGTTCGAGGTTGTGAGATGGCCTTATTGATTTCATTTGAAAGAAGTTCGAGTGGAGTGATCTTCCATCATACTTACTGGACTATTTATGAACAAGACAGGAAGCAGTAAGGATCTAGAAATTGTCCACGTTGCACTTTTATAAACGATTGTCAAGATAAACAATCAGAGGATTTTCCTCCAAATAATTATGAGATGAAAAAAAAACAATTTAGAGCAATTGAAAGGGAAAATAACGCAACGTTTCCTTTTATCTTACGAAAACTGAACAAACTTTTAAACTAGAAAGATATAAACATTTGTGGAGGAGAATGTTAGCTATTAAACCATAGAAGAAAAACGTGCAAGTAATCCCATTGGTGATGAGACTGAAAACAGAAATTAGGTTTATGTGCTCCTCCACAATTTTTTGACATACCCTAGATCCGCACTATTATACACTATTCAGAGGACATTTGGTGACATTTCCAGGTTAATGGAGTTCAGTTGATACTGGTTGTAAGTAACATGATAATAACATTCTTGTGTTTGGCTATTATAATGACGCTTCCTTGTAAAATAAAACAAGAAATCAGACAGTTTTCCTTGCAGCTATGTAGCATTTTATATACTTTTTTTAAAAAAAGGAATGCCTTGTGCGGCGATAGAGTCCCAAATTTAACTGGTGTAAGCCAATATGGAGGAGAACTTTCTAAAAAAGAACAGGCAATTACATTGCAATTATCCTTTTGAAAGCACTCTTCTCCATAATTTTTAAACCAGTAACATTGCGTCTCGCTCCGCCGCTGTATTGGAATGCCATCAAGATTTAAATCAGTTGTCAGTAGCTACGGCACTGAATAAGCGAAAACACTATTAAAGCTGTATTTAACATGAAGAAAATAAAGCAGAAGATAGTTTTCTCTTGAAAAGGAAAGAGTATTTGAAAACATGCATTATATTTAATTATATTTGTTGATTTTTGAAAATTTATATTTTCACCCCGGGGGTGAAACTTACCCCGGCTACATGTAACCGGCTCTTAGTCTACTCAAGATTAATCTTCTTCGGCAGCTTTTTTGGTGACGTCGGCGAAAACAGAAGGTACGGTACAAAGTTATGACTTGAGAACGAAGGGCTTTTCTATGCAAACAGAAGATAAACAGATGCGACATATTAGGAGAAATTGGAACACAGGCTACACTTTCTGCAATTTACTATTGTTGTATTAGGAGAGTTTATGCAACTACAACGAGGGCAGTGACATGATGGTAAATATTCCACCATCAGTCAATAGATCTATGAAATTAGTAAAACAATAAAATCCATACAAACTTAATAAGTAAGAATTAACACCGCGAAGCACTTGGTCCAAATTTTGCCCGAATTGCCCTTTTTTGGCCAACATATATAAAAAAATGATTCCAAAATTAGAAATCAGCACCGTTGAAATGTTCCACGTGCAAATTTTCATGAAAATTGAAGCACTTAACATTAAACCACAAGAAAGAAAGAAATGTCGATGCACGTGTGAAATGTCACGATTTAAAAGGAATTGACAAACAAAAACTACTCATTTTTTAGAATACAGAATTATAATCATAAAATAAAAGTTTACATCATAAAAATTTCACAACAAAAAAAGTTGCATAAATTACATTAATAAAGATGGCCACTTACAAAGTTACTTTGAAGATAAAATTCATGCAACAGTTGACTCAAAAACACACCACAGTCACCATTTGAATTCCTCTGATCTGGAAGACTATTATACTAACTTATTGTTGATTTTTTTCTTTGATCTTTTCAATAGGCTATTTTCACATGAGGAATAACAACCAATGCACAGTAATGCAAAACAAACTGCAGTTACACAATTAAAGTTAAGAATACAGATAATATAGAACTTAACAATTAGTTTCCAGCCTAGGGAATGTTCTGATGACTATGGAAATATACCCCACTATGAAGATCATGAAATGTACCCAGTCTTAAATGGACGAAAGATATTTATAGAAAGGAGATAATAATATATAATGTATAAATAGAAAAACTGTCAATTTTTCATGCACGTTCCCCTCTGATGCGACGAGCTAACTGGATGTCTTTGGGCATAATGGTCACACGTTTTGCATGAATGGCACACAAATTCGTATCTTCGAATAATCCAACAAGGTAGGCCTCTGCTGCTTCCTAAAGACAATAAAATGACAAAGTAGTAAAAGAATGAATAGCAGTGTGAATAGCAAAGACTACTGATAAACAACTGGATGCCCTTCACAGGCAAAAGGATTTCTGCACTGTAAGCAGTTTATTTGCAAGATTTTCATAGAATAAAGAAAAGCTTCCTTTTATAACATTACAGACTTTGTATAGTCATATGAATCCAACCTTTATCTCTGAAACGGATATTGGTGAAAATACAGGAGATATATTCCCTTAGTATACATTTTGACGTCTGCCATTTAGTGCAATGCAAAGGTTACTCACTATACTAATATGGATATAGATAAGAAACTGTTGCCAAATTTGCCTCTTAAAAAAACTCCAACATTTTTGCACTTAAGACTCTTGACCAGGGTAAAAACTCTTCAGAAGATGCCTAATACACTATTTTTAAAGCAGCAGGAGAACTTTGTTTGAATTTAGCTGTTCTTATTTTTCTTTATTGATTTTTTTCGTCACATATAAATTGGATGAGATGTAGATCGGGTTTTACAAAGAAACTTTTTCATTTCCTCTATCTTGTTTTTCTTAGCCTTACCTAAATATAGGGGATTGTTCTTAGTCCTTTGAATATTATCCTGGTTCTTAAGATTGGAAAACTTCTTTCACCATAAGTTTTGTTTTTCATTGTTGACTATTTTAAGCTTTGTCGTCCATAAGTTGGTCTTATAAAAAAAATTCATATACAACAGAAAATACCACTGTCATTGGGTCTTTAATAGCTTATGTACCCCATCTACACTACATCTACACTTAACATTATGATTTTTTTTTACCTCTTCTGGTCAGAGCCTTGTTTTAATTTCTTCTATTTTACTTTTAATTTTCATACTGAATAGTTTAACAACAACGAAAATTTAAAGTGAGCCATTATGTTTCCTAAACTGTGAACTTGTATTGTAAGAATATTCCCCGACTTTCCAGGTTTCCCCTGACTTTAGCTAAAAATGAGTGATTTACCAGGTTTTCCTGGTCCTGTACAAAACCTGTGTTGTTGTTAGTCACTAATTAATGTGGACACTAGGAAAAATAATACAGGTGAAAAGTGTAAAATAGAAAATAATAATCACTTTACCTGTAAAGCACCAATAGCAGCACTTTGAAATCTCAAATCTGTTTTGAAGTCTTGAGCAATCTCACGGACCAACCTTTGAAAAGGTAGCTTTCGAATAAGCAATTCAGTTGACTTTTGGTAACGTCGAATTTCTCTCAATGCAACGGTACCAGGTCGGTACCTGTGGGGCTTCTTGACACCTCCTGTTGATGGGGCACTTTTGCGTGCAGCTTTTGTGGCAAGCTGTTTACGAGGAGCTTTTCCTCCAGTAGACTTTCTGGCAGTTTGCTTTGTTCGAGCCATTTTGAATACTTTTTAGCGTTTATCAGAGTTGATAACAATTTTTTCTTCCAATTAACGTAATGAACTTGAAGTTATTTAAATCATGTCAAAGAGAGCCTGGAAACTAATAAATTGTTAGGGGTAAAGTAATGTTTAATAAAAAACGATTTAATGCCTACTGTATGAAAATGAAATTGATGATTTTGTTCACAAATTAAAACCAAAAAAAAAAAAAAATCATATTTCTTGTAGTTTCACATTAAATACTATACATTGTTTCACAATATGTAAGCAAATAAGCCCTGTGTACCCCTGTTCTCATAATTGAGATCGGTGACCGTTTGAAAGTGAGATTTCTCTTTATCTCATTTCAGCATAAAGATGGCGCACGGCGAGAGCGATATGTCGTTGGACCAGATTATAAAACGTAAACAAAATCGAAAGCCAGGTCTAAAAACAAAATTTAATGTCAAAAATAGGAATTTTAGCAAAACATCTGGCTCGAGTTCTAACCAGTCTTATTCTCGTGTGAATATATCAAAAAAATTCAATAATAATGCTGTTCAACAACGTCGTCGTGGAGGTCAACAACAACAAGAAGCACAAAGTGGTAGAAGAAGAAGGGGAGGAAGAGATAATGTATTGAATAGTAGACAACAATCTTTTAGTAAAACTGACGCTCCAAAGTCCAAAACAGCTTCTACCGCTAGAATCGGGGGAGTGAATATTACTAAACAAAGTAACAATGAAAAGGGATTACCACAAATAAGATTATTTACAAAGCATTTTGATGCAAGATCAAAAATTCAATCAAAAAAACCGTCTGATAAATCTCCATCAAAATTTATTAGATTTAAAGGAGTTGCTCAGGTAATAAATCCTTACTTGTTTCCCTAATTTTACTTCTCTTCTGTTATATAAAACTGTATGGAAAAATTTGTTTAGCTATGTTAAAAATATAGTTCTATTTTTGCAGGTGGCTACTAATGTTTATAAGTGAAAAAAAACTACTAATTACAGGAATTGAAGGGGGAAAGTTTTTCTAAAATGCAAAAACATTAGTCAAAATATGGGAAATTAGGGAGCTTTACTACAGTAATGTGATCGTAAACAATAATATGACGGCAGACGTGGAAGTCAACCTTGATTATTCAGAAAATAATGAATAGAAAAATCAAAAAAGTTTGAAGTAATTGTCTGCACATTGAGAAAACACGTTGAATTACTACACTGAGGAAGAATGTGATGTTATCAAACTTTTTATATTCACTTTTGCTGCTGTCCTTTATTATATAATCAAAATAAAGTTAAACATTCCTATATGTTTGTGTGAATTTACTTTTGTCCAATTGCCAGTTCATTTGGCCTGGTTTTATCTTTGCAAATGGAGATATTGTCAATACAACTGCACTAGGATCTATTTTTGCAAACACTTGCTTTTAATGTTTACTATGTCTCTTTTAAAAATGACAGGGGAAATAAAAAATTTGATAAAAATATCATGAATTTACATGAAAGAAATGAATCATTGCAGCCCTCATAATTTGCCTCACTAAAATTAAAACTAATATATTTCTTTTTTCATTTTTCTGTGGACTTGTTTTTGCGAGATTCACAAAAAATACTCCACATAGAAATTTAACCTTTAAGGTAGTTCTTAGACAATAGAAATGTTTCTCCAATAAAGTATTCTCATCATTCTCCTTAAAATGTGTCTATTCTTCTTTCAGAGAGCTCTTGATGATGTTCGAAAAGAAAATAGAGAACAAGTACTAAACAAAAGAAGAAACCTCACTACTATTACTGGCAAAGGAAGATCTAAATTAGAACGAGAATCGATGTTCACCGGAAAATCAATAAAAGTTGTTACTAAAAATAACCTAATGAGTACGTATACATTTTCATCATGCTCTATTTTTCATAATATTTTTATAAACTATTTCACTCTTCAAAAAGTCTCTGTGGAGGAGTGTTTTTTTATTGGAACAGCAGGCACATTGCTTGCTATTCCTATAGAAAACACTCCTCCTCATTTTGAAGATTTTGCTCACCGGGTCATGCCCAAAATAAGTAGTTAGTATTTGGGTTATCAGCGTTTGAGTTTTCATTCTTGAAAACTATTTTGCTTTATGCACAAAAAAATATGTAAACAAACTTTACTTTTCCACCTTTAATTTTTTGTAGACATTTGATTGTTCGATTGTTCATAGAAAATATATATATCTAGGTATTACTACAAAAAATAGATCCAAACCTACTGCAGCGCCATCATCTACAAACCATGAAGTTTCCAAGCCCATGAACAAAGATCATAGCTCACCATCTTCTTTCAAGGTACTTTGTTGTTATTTATAAGGACTTGGTGAAGTTCATTTTGAAAATTTTATTTGAAGTTTTGGAAGTGGACGCTTGAATGAGAAAAGCTTGAATATTTTTTTTATATTTTCAGGGAAATGTCTTTAGACTAGAAGGATGTTAGCTTTTTAACAAGACATGTCTTGATTAGGTTAGATTTGTCACAAGTTCACTTTCTGAATATTTCTCATTGGATTATTTAAGAAATCTGTTCCTGCAAAAGTTGTTATCAGCAACCTGTACCATAATGTCACACAAGATGATATCGAGGTATGTGAGACTGTTAATATTTTATTTATTTATTTATTATTTTATGTGTGTGTGTGTGTACGTGTTTATTTATTTGTTTTTGTTTTTATTGTGATATTCCCTTTTGGTCTTTTCTATAGTCCCACCATGCTCAATACTCTTCCTCCCTGCCCTACTTTTTTGTGCATGATCGACCACACTCACATTCACTAACTTTTAACTTTACTATATATCTTTTCGTTATGTTTAACTTTATAATTTCTATGGACTCATCATTAAGATCTGATCCGAGGTACATGTATATTGACCTGTATGTCAGAATATATAATCTATTATCTATTATTATTTATTTATTTATTTATTTTTTGGGGAGGGGGGGAGTTGAAGTCTGTTGTTTTCGCTTGAAAGAACAAGACAATAACACAATGTTCTCGTTAACCCAGGCAGAAATAACAAATTTTTTGACCGAAAACTAATGATGATCGCAAACTTATGATGATTGCAATTTGGTAGGTAATCCAGCTGCTCTTGGTGTAGATGAAGACAACTGAATTAGATCATAACACACTAAACGATTTCCTGCAAATCATTTGTTTGTTTACAATTTGTATTTTCATAAGTTATAATTATTGCTCTGAAATACACCATCATACGATTCTACTCCCTCAAATACAAGTTTCTCTTTAATCTATTTTCTCATCAGCCAATAAAGAAACGGTTTCTTTGTTCGTATCAGCCAATGAAACAGTTTCTTTGTTGGAGTTCTTGAAATTGCCGAATGTTATTCTTTAGAAAAATTTGGATTGGCTAATTCCTTTTGAAAATTCTAGTATGTCCAACTTTTTGAAAGTTGCATATGTTTTTTTGTGTTGGCCGAAAGTTGTACTTTTTGCATTACACTGTTACGATTTCTTTCAAACCAAAAATCGCTATATATGTACTATACCCTTTATGCAGTTGATTTCCACCACCTGTGAATTAAAGGTTAAAAGCCTTTCTAAATCCAGATACATATTATTCTTTATAATAGGAATTATTTGGTGCTATTGGTACATTGGTGGATGCTCGGCTGAACGGTATTGGTACAGCGGAAGTCACGTATTCCAATACTGAAGATGCATTTGCCGCATATAGCAAATATCACGGCAGAAACTTAGATGGTAAATACTGTGTGGTGGTGGTGTTTTCGTGGTAATCTAATTCTGCAAATTTCATTTTAATTTTAATTTAATTTTCTTCCCTCCTTTAGGACAGCCTATGATCTTAAAAATTACTGCAGCTAATGTTGCACCTCCCAAACCGTCAAGTACTTCTGGATTTTTGGCTGTCAGGTAGGATATTATAATATTAATGGCCCACAAACATGAAATACCCACTAAATGCATCATCTCACTTGAGAAGGCACTCAATGATATTCAAGAGTTTAGTGAGGGAAAAAAATATGATTTAGCTATTAAACAAAATCTGATTCATCATCACCTGTACAAAAACAATTATTTTTCATGGGTCATAAACACAAACCAGCATTGTTTTGATTGTTGATCTACCACCAAGTTCAGGAATCATGATTCAGCAATGTAGTTGCTATGGTTAGCGGTAGTAGCAGTTTCAGATTGGTATTTATAGCAGCACATTATCAACTTTCTTGGGGAAGAGAGGAACCTTTGGATTTTGGTGCTCTAACAGACAATGCTGCTATGTTTATAAGGATTTTAATGGGAAATTGAAAATTGAAACATAAATTATTCCTCAAACCAGCAACTTCTCCGGTGAAAAGTCTTATAGAAACGTTTGGAAGTACGAGGCATAACCTAGTCATGACCCAAACTAATTTATCAAGGTTTACACCACTAAGTTTTCTGGTTTGAAACCAGAAGATGCATGGTATGTAAAAAGTACTATAGAAAAAAGGAGCAATGTTGTTGTTATTTCTTGTGATTTTCTCATACGATACTAACTTTTGGGTTTAGAAACAGCAACAAATCGGCTGGACGTCAGTCGCGACCCTTGCGGGACGATCGTCGGTCTTCAAATTACGAAAGGAACAGCAAAAGCTCCGCCGTGTCGTCGTCTACAAAACCTGTCGTGTTCACCGTGAAGCTGTGACCAAATTGACTAGCAGTTGCCAACTGCGTATATCTCTCCCTCCCTGTCTTCCCTCGCCGGGAATCGGAATGAATTTAGCTGTTGTCGTAGCCTGCAGGCACGACGAACAAAACTAAGGTGACATGGAAACATAACAATGTTTCTGTGAGCTCTTTATACATTTTCGTGATATATTGAGTTAAGAATTCGGTTAACCCAGTAGTGTCGTTACTAAAAGTCATATCCAGGAACCCATATGCAAATCGAACAAGTGATCTTAGATTATTTTATAAGGTATGTATAATTGTACTGTTGATGCTCCCTTTGAGTGAATAATCGTAATGGCCAACCATTTGTTGAATGTTAATTCGAGTATCACGAGGACAGGAAGGTGTTGCCTTTTTTATGGAGGTGAGATCCTGTTTGACTTACCCAGTGGGAGTATCTTCAAGAAGTCTATGAGGAGGAGTGTTTTCTATGGTGGCTTAAATTAAAAAACACTCCTCCATAGAGACTTTTTGAAGATTTTGCCCACTGGGTGCCTGTAAAAGATTTTTAGTGAAGTCGTCAATATGTTTACGTGTTTTTCGTTAATTTTCTACTCTTCTACTCTGTGTTTCTTCTCCTGCTCAGTGTTTCTTCTCCTACCTTGTGTTTCTTGACCATGGAGGGGTTAACCGTTTCATAGCATTAAGGATTTGGTTTACAAAATCTTCAACAAGTCTCTGTGGAGGAGTGTTTTTTAATTGAAACAGCAGGCGATATTGCTTGTCATTCCTATAGAAAACACTCCCCCACAGAGTCTTTCAATATTTTGCCCATTGGGCAGTAGCTTATAAGTGAAAGCTTGTTTTAGTGAACGCGAATTCTGGCTCGGCTTCAACAAGATTTAATCTGATGTTGTTGTTTTTATTCTTCGTGTTTTTTCTTCCTCTGCCTCGATAACTCGATGCGGTTGTTTGTTGAGAATACGATAAATTATGCGTAAAATGTTGGAACTTCGTCAAAGCTTTATAGATGGTATTCAACAGAAAGTGCATCTGATGAAACAGATGTGTATTTGATGCTTCTCTAACACGACGACATGATGACTTTGGAGAGAGAGATGATGGATTGTTCAATTTTATGTTTCCTATAAGATTGTCAGGGACAAACACCATACCGATATTTAAGAAACGCTTTGAGCGTGTGAAAAGGGACTTGTAAACGAGGCGGGTATGTGTTTAGGGCGCAGTGCATTGATGGCGAAATGAGACGTGTGTATGTTTATTTGTTTTTAGTTTTTCAAAGCACTGTTGTAATGCTTTCATTTGATTGAAAGATTTGGTGCCCTTAGTTACGTGACGTAGTTGTTTACTACATTTTCCCGCCACCTGTTTTCTTCTATTCAGTACGCGCCCTTCGTTATCTTACGCCCTGCATAAGAATTTTCCCCCCGTTCAACAAAAAGTACTGAATACGAAGAATTTATTCAGTAAAGCTGGCGATACACGATCAAATTTGATCTTACATCAGCAGATTTTAAGTTCAATTTATTGGATTCAATATTTTAAAAGTTGTCCATGTTCAACCTTTTCAATTTGTCGATAGTAACGTCAACCAATCAGCTTCTTTAAAATTGAAGCGAAATAAGTTTAGCCAATCACGTTATGTTGATGTTGATGTTGATGTTTCAAAATAAGTTGAGCCACTTGTCAACAGCTTTATTTCGACACAATAGAACCGTGAATGTCACTACGAATTGGATTTGATAAATTTGATTCCACATGGTGTATCGCCCGCTTAAAACTCCAATTTTCAATGTGCTACTTCCACCAAATGGACCAATCCTAGCAGCTCTCTATGGCTCTCCTATTAAGGTTTTATTCCACCTTTTAGTGTGAAGTTTTTGGTTGTTTTTTAGTTTATTTTTTTTATTCAACGCTTATGCATTCACTAAAACCAAATTGAGAAAGATATTTGGGTTTAGACATTCACTTTTATGCGAGAAGAACCTGTGTAATATATTTATAGGAGGCATGAAATATTGGTGGAAAAAAAACAAGAAATAAAGTAACACTTAAAAAAGATCCTGCTCTTTGGTTGGAAAGAGTCTTTTTTTAAATTCCATTTGCTTAAATACACGGGTTTTTTTTATATAAGCAACACAAAATTTTGTCTGAGGCTCAATGTTGCTTGAGTTGCTTTCTTTCACAGACCGATGTCTTTCTTACTTGTTGCTTGTTGACTATCTACGTGAGAAGATCAAATTTCCGTGTTTGTATATTCACGCAAAACAGCGCGGATTTTATCGGACCAATGGAAATCTTATTACACGTTTCTCATCAGCCAGCGAAAAATATGTCCCTTCTTGTTTTTTTTATTTTAGTGTTAGGTTCAACTGAGACTGGCTGTTGCTTAGCAGTTGCTTCGTGTTTTGGTCTTTTTATTTTAGTGTTAGGTTCAACTGAGACTGGCTGTTGCTTAGCAGTTGTTTCGTGTTTTGACAGATTTGAGCCTCCTGTTGCTTATGAAGTGTTTCTCATAAAAATCCATCTTCTCTTCGATTTAAAAATGATGGAGAGATGGTGGAGATGAAGGGGAATTATGTCAGCATCGGTGACTTTGATGAAACAGTTCTGATGCTTACAAATAGCCCGCAGTGGTGACTTTTACTCGATAACTTTTTAATAATAATTCATTAGGTAAATATTTTCGTTTGGTAAATACAAGGCTGACATATAACAAATAATTCATCATCATGAGGGCGAAAGAAGCATGGCCAGCTAAATATTTGCATTTAATTCAATGAAAAGTGGGTGGCTGACGAAATCGACAGCTCCTTATCTTCTTTGACTCTATAGCAACACGGAATAATCCGTATTTCATTATGACTTTGTAAGCTTTCCTTCGCGTAGAAGTATCTCAGGGAGGTTTTTTATTGACATTCTTCTTTATAAGTATCACCTTATACCCAGTGGGCAAAATCTTAATACCGTCTCTGTGGTGGAGTGTTTTTAATTGAGACAACAGGCGATATTGCTTGCCATTCCTATAGAAAACACTCCTTCAAAGAGATCTTTTGAAGATTTTGCCTACTGGGTAAGAACCAGAGGTTTAAGTTCATTAAAAAGAAAAGCAACACCTAAGCACCCACCGTAGACTCAAAATTATGGAGAATTTTCTCTGTCCTTTACACCGTAGACTCAAAATTATGGAGAATTTTCTCTGTCCTTTACACTTTTTCTGCCTCAAAGAAACAGGTAGTTCTTCTCTCTGAGGTAAAAGTAGCTGGTTTTAAGGGCGTATATTTCTGTTTTCTCGGGATGTCAAAGACCTCGTTGGCCCTTCTTACTTCCGACCTTATTGGCGTCAATTTGGACTGTTTGGCGTAATTAGGGCTGCGTAATAAGTGCCAACAAGGTACGTACCTCTTTAACACGAAAGTAGGCTCTAAATGTACTATATGTACCGTACCGTAAAATGTACCGTACTATAGTTGTCCATTCGTTCATTGAGAAGAAAAAAAAACATGCTCAAAGACGCCTTCGTATCCTTATACAAATTATTTTCTTTTGAGATTTTCGAATCATTTTTCACCACCTCAAAGCTGTAGTCAAAATCTACTATCTATTCTTCGCTGAAATCTGTTTGGTCAACATCAGTGTAATTTGCGAGAGCCTGGAGACGAAGTTTTAATGATAACCGTCCGCTTCTTTACCTCTCAAATTGCTGCTGACAAGTTTTTCTGACGTCACGTAATTGATTCTCGAGTGTTCTGGTCGCGCTTTTTTTTATGGTTTCAGCAATTAAATTTCCAGCACTGTAATCAGTTTCCTTTTCGGTTTCAAAGGTTCATTCATTCATTCATCGGGCAGAATAGCCAACGGACAGAAGCCCAAGGACCTAAAACTCCCCATTCCTTCCTTTCTTCCTTATTATAGTTGTCCATTCATTCATCTGACCAATAACGACATATCCAGCAATTTGCATGTTAAGCATTTATTTACTTAAATAATTACAGATGAATAACATGACGCATGAAAAGAGGCGGGGAATGACGGTGTTGTGATAACTGGACAGAGAGTGTGGTGTGATCAACCGCGTTGATCTAGGGTTTCGTTCGTTTGTAGTGATCTGACGACGCTTCATTGAAAAGACCTGGGTTCGAGGTTCAGAATGTGATTTCTGACTGTGCATGACGTCGAATGTGTGGGATGAAAATGTTAGCAAATCATTTTCTCTCCTACATTTATGAGAGATGAAGAAGCCCTGTGATAGAGGTTGATGGTAGGCGATATTCGAAAACGTCCTCATTCTGTGCTTCACATAGCTTTCGCATATAAGAAATCTTCCAAAATCACTTGACACAGGGTATTTCACAACGGATGCCGCCATCCGTATATCGAAAAGGCAAGAGACCTTGGGTATGAGGTTGGGTATTTCAGGAAGCTAATTCCATATGTTTTAGTCCCGTTTGATTTCACAGCTATATATTTCAATACAAAGTATTTCACACAATTAGCATGGTCCACTTCTAAACGACAGTCTTCCGCCATAATCAAGCTTTCAAGACGTCCCAAAATGCCGGCAACCGACTAACATAAACAAACGGGGTATCGCTAACCGATAATGCGATACTATGAAATTATCCAAATTTTCCTTTACTTCCTTATAAGGCAACAATCTAGGGGTTCTTTTGTCACTACGACAAATTATGAATCAAATCCTAATGCGTTGCAACATAATCGTAAGTTTGAAAAACTTGATAACTAAGCATTAACCCGACATTTAAACAGAATTTCGGGAAAGGTGTATCGTTCTATTCTACATAAACTGGAAAGCGAAACTATTCTATACAAACAGATAAAATTTCGTTTTTAGCGAATTATCTCGCTTAACTGATTTGGTCGTACGAAAAGCCCCTTATTCAAATATAATTGGTTTCGGTTTTTTCATTTTGTAATTGAACTCTATGAAATCGAACAACCTCGTTCCAAGCGCTCTTCTGGTCGTATTATTATTGTTGCCATAATTCGTCGTAAGGCAAGAAGCACTAGGAACGAAGTTGGACACGAAGTTTTTCGAAATGATGTTCTTTTCGTAAAACGTTTTGTGTTATGAGTTCATATTTGCATCCATAGTGTTAGGGTGACGCGCGCTTATTCGAACGTGTGCGATTACTCGAGAAAAAAACGATAAACTTGCCATTCGAAAATTTAGATTTCACACCGAATGAATGGCGAGAGCGGTCTACTGAATGACCAGACAAACATTTCTCGAAAACAAAACAAAACAGGGTTCACATCATAATCTTTTTAGAAAGGGAGGTACAATAAAAATTGATCCGTTTATGAATGTACATGGTGAATTAATTACACGTGCGAAAAAATTTCTCCAACCTCGTACCCAGGGTTTCTTGCCTTTTTGATATACGGACGGGGGCGTCATAAGATTTGTTGATTTCTTTAGAATGTTCACAAAAACTGGTGCACCATTTTGGCTATACGTTATAATTAAAATCGTGTCCAAAACATTATAACGTGTTGGATTCGTTTGCATTGCACCAGGCTTACAACCTGAAACAATCTTGTTACAGCGAAATCCCTATAGAGCGGACACCCTAAAAAGCGGACATCTCCGTGTAACGGACACATACCGTAAAAAATGTCGGGGAAAAATTTTGCAAAAATATTACTCACTTTTTTCCGATTTATTTTTCCCCGATAAGGTACGCCATATATGTATGTATGGATTTACAGTCAAATTCTCATAAGTAAAGTCTTCATAAAGCGTACATTTCTCATAAAAGAGGACACATATTTTATGGACCAATGGTGTCCGCCTTTTAGAGATTCCACTGTATATAAAAAACCCTGGTTACCAAAGACCCCAAATTATTGACTTCAACCTAGCCGTCCGCATATAAATAAAGGCAAGATACCCTGGTATCGAGGTTTGGGCGAATTGGAAAGCAAAGAGTTTGTTTTTATGTTCGTGTTTGATTAGGTAATTATTTATCTTGAGAAGTTTCTGTTTTATACATCGACGTTTTGTTTATCTTTTCCATCTATGTATTTTCTGTTTTTGTTTACCTGTTTGCAGAATCAATCCATGTCAAGCATCAAATTTGAGAATTCTGTTGTTTTAATAAAGTCTATGCTATATTTCATTCTTTCTGAAGTTTCTTTATTATCCAGTAAATGAAAGGATATGCACAGATATTTTGATTTCTGAATCTGTAAGTTCCATTATGTGAGGAGTTGTTTGACGATGGTAAGCTGGTTGACGATTTAAATTGGCAAATTTGAGAAGGTGAGTTTTATAAAAAAATACACGCTACTTCTACACATCAAAGACCAAAGATCATTAGAAAATTCGCTGGTCTGACAGCCTGTCAATTTCTATTGTCGGTATTTTTAACCGGAACGGTGGGGGTGATTTGATAAAATAATACATATAAATATTCATATAATAGCACTTGTAAAAACAAGACAAAAACAATTAGACAAAGTGAGCTGGCCCGCTAACCGAGATGCCATGGTACCCGGGATGAAAAGTGATCATGTAATCAGCACCTAACTGTAGTTTGTTGTGAATTCACTTTGATCGATCACATGTGATAATGTGATCAAAGTAATTACCCAATAAAAATAGCCTATTGAAAAGATTAAAATAAAAAATTGTACCAGGTTTCCAGACCAAGGAATTTTCTATGGACTATGTACACATATATCTAGCTACTAGGAAGGAGATGAGCAGTTGCTGCATTTTATTTGGGATTTACATCTGTCCCTTGGGCTGCTATTCCTATACGACGTATAAAAAGCTTCATTCTTTTGGTATCATCCTCTTCAGACAGGCGCTAGGTGCTGTTATTTCCTCAAATGTAAAGATTCTTTTATCGAACTTCCACGGGACTTCGATTGTAGCACACAAAAAAGCAATTTAATCGGACTGATCGTTCTATAAATGTATATCGGTCAAAGTTTTCCGAGAATAATCACGAAAGTTTCGGGCGTTTCTTCTCAATCCTCGCACAGTTGCCAACATTCCATCAAGTCAAGTCAATTAAGATCTTTGTCGAGATTCCATTTCATCTACATTTTCCCCATAGGTATTCTACTTGAAAGAAGCCCTGTATTTTAACTCACGAGTTTTAATGGTTGCCTGCTGCGACGTCACGTACACTGCCATGCGAAGCCGATATTTCGTTTAAACATCACATCAAATTTGGCTCCATATTGACTGTTGTGACGTTCACACTAAAAGTATATGCTGCAGTTGTAGCTAATTTAGACAAATTTAGCGCTTTGTCTTGATGAGTATACAAAATCGATAATATAATGTCGTTTTAAAAACCATTCGATCGGTTTTGGATCGTTTTGGTTGGTTCTGTGACTAAACATACGAAAGAAAACAATCTTATTGGCCCTTTTAACGGCAGCCCTTAATGACGTTAAATGACCGGCGTTATAGATATTTGTCTGTGAGAGTTTTACCGTGGACTTTTCAAAAAATAACGCCAATAAAGACCGGCGTAAAAAGGGCTGGCGTTAAATATGCCGCCTGCGTAAAATAGGGCCAATAAGGTAGCTGGTAAGCATTGAGTATTTTCTTAACCAAAAAGTTATGTTTTCACCAAAAAACTACCATCCAAGACATAAAAGCTCACAAAACTCAACGATGTTTGTCGTTTGCAGAAATCCCGAAAAAAATTTGGGTCCTTCAAGAACTTGTCCGAGTTTTTCTGTCTTCTGTTTTGTGTTGACCTTCCATAGTTTATTTCATCAAAGCAAAAAACGAAGTGACAATTTTTCAACAAAACATTTAACAAGATTAGTATGTCCAACTGACAACAGATTTGTCGCTGGCGTCCTTTATCACTAATCAAAAGGGATATTTCATAATTCATAAAACATTCACTGCAAGCTAATAGAGTTATTTTTGACTTTTCATTATTTGACAATCGCTAATATGCATTCACGAACAGACGCTGTCAATTAAAAATTCAATTAGTTTCATTAGCTGGATTTAATACCCCGTGTCCTTTTACGTGATATTTGTCTCGATTTAATTAGTGAAAAATATATGTTTTTTTATTAAGCATCGACCATTTTAGTTTTAAGCTCTCTCCATCTCAGATGTTCATCAGTGTTCAATAACATACTCTCTCCTCGTAATGCTGCAAAATCCTTCAATTATTGAACCTAAAACCCTTAAAACTGACGAATATCGATAAATATTGCTTTTATAAGGGGGAAAATGACTCCGCCTACATACAAACTGATCGAGGATGTGTATTTTTTCTTCACAAGTATCTTTAAATGAGATTTCATCAGAGAGAAAGCTTATCGTGTCAAGCATCAAATAATGCCCTTGTATTTGTCAAAGGTATTGCGTAATTCAAAAACAAAATAGCGACCATATGATACTGCGAGACAATTATACGATTACTTTGACGTTACAGGACAGAAACTGCATTCACGAAGACATTTTGGTGGATTCCTTCTTTTTTTCTTCTTTCTATCGAAATAAAATCTCCTGTTAATTACTCACTTTCGTTTCATTCATTCATTCATTCATTCATTCATTCATTCATTCATTAACCTTGTAAAACGTTGTTTTGTTTCTTATTTGTACAAATTTGCGTCAACCAAATGACGTAGAAGGAGAGCTGGCAAAATCTCAGTCACATATAAAAATCGCAACGAAAGTATTAATCTATGAACGTGAGTCGGTAATTTGTTTAACAGGATAACTGTGCCACTTAAAAGTACATAAAAGAAAACAATTTAAAGGGGAGGCGTGATGTAATTTGAGAGTTGCATATTTGATTGAGTGGAGACTACAGCATGATTCTGAGTTGATTGTTGACATTCCTGAAAAGAAAGTGCTTTTTTTTCTCTTTTTAATCGTAAAGGAATTTTTTTTTTGTATGTGGTGGCAAAAGTAACGATACAAGAAAGTAAGCTAACGTCCCGAGGTGTATAAGAGAAGGCGATTAAGTCATATTTAAAGGTACGAAGAGGTTGTTTTTTTTCATATTTTTTTCTTTCCAAAAAACTTCTCCTTATGAAATTGACTGATTCTCTCGTTAAACTGGCGTCTGGTGCCAGAAAAACTGGATTTCACGAGAGGCGCGATCTTTCAATTTGGTTTTAGCTTCATAGTGTCGATTAACAATACAAAGTGTCACTCCGTAATCGTTTTAAGTTTTTTTTCCGTAAAATCATTTTTTCTGTTTTCTGTTTTGCTCGAAAACCGCTGCTATTCCTTCTCAGACTGTTTACAAATCCATTTTTCTTTCGCACCTCCTTTAATAGGTTTCTATCCAACTTAAAAGGTTTTGGATTATGAAGTGTTCACGCTGTGTAGAGGACAGATCTGTTATATTCTCTAAAAGGCCTGTTTGTTTTGATAAATCTTTGTATGAAATGGATATCGTAGTGGTGGAAGGGAATTTATTTATTGTTCACCGATGACTGGATAGTATTGATATCAATTCTTAAGAAGACTATAATCAAAATGTCCCTTTTCTATCTATTTTTTTTTCTTTTCATCATTTTTCAATATACAGCATGTTGAAATGTAGAATGTTAGCCGAAAAACCTTACCCAGCTGTCCACCAACTTTGCAACGACATTCAGCGCCGGAACCAGAGTATGTTGAATACTGTGAAGGGAGCACATCATCATAATTTCTGTTTTCAGACTGTATCAGCAATCTGCTTATTTGCAAGTTTTACCTTTAGTAACTTAATTTACTGCTGCAGATATTTTTTTCTAAATCCGCCTCTGATATTGTATCAACTTTTTCCCTGTCGGTTATTTATCTGTATAAAATTAATGTTTTGTGACGTTAAAGCTCTAATGTCGCTGAATCTTTTGTCGGTATATTTTGTCGGTAAAAAACATCTTTCCGGTCATTATTTCGTCACTTGTGCTGACGGAACGATCTTCATGTTTTGTAATCATGTTTTTTTTGTTACTTTGGAAGTCATTTCAAAGTGACCATGTTGAGTGCAAGAGGAAATCTGGGAACGAATTTGGTTTGGATTTTTTAGTTCTTAAAGTGCAAATTTCTAAAATTTATCAAGTATCTTGTTAGGGCGGAAAGGCGCAGAACAGAAAAGTTTTATAGAAATCCGAAGGACATATCAAAAACGATTCTCAGTTATGGGGTTTTAGGATTCAGATGATGTCGCGCAATAGGGTAAAAATTATAAAGGTTATCAGAGCAGAAGTGAATTTCAAATATCTCTTTTGGTGAGTATTTTACATCAAGATGATCATATTCCCTGATCTGGAAATTTGTTGAATAATATTGTGGATTGGTTTCGAATTTTGGCCATGTGATCAGAAGGTGTCCAAATACAAAGTTCGCCTTGACAATAAGTTGTTTACAATTGACTTCCAAGATAAGGGAATTTTTAATGGTCATGATTTACCCTGATGTTTTTGTGATCCAATCAAAAGTTCGAATCAATTCCATCACGTAATATCATCGAATATCTATCTATGGGAACTGCTTAAATATATAACAACAAGAAAAAAACATGAGAAAAATAATGTTCTCTTTCGCAATTAAAATCTAGGATTTAGATATCGATGATAAGGTGTTATCATTCCAGCAAATCTTTTAGGACGTGGATATCTATTTCAATACGAACAAATCGTTATCTTGTGTCATACAAATAAAATTGTGAAAGAAGACGATCACCTTATATTACAAGCACTCGCTTATTCACATACCATGTAGGCTATTACACATCAATATTTGTGATATATTGACAATATTTTCGACCAAAAAAGGAAACAAAATACGTTTTATTTGATGATGGAAGATGTCTTTCTCATTTTGAAAACACTAGTTGTTTATGAAACATGTCTGTTCCCAGTGGGCAAAATCTTCAAAAAGTCTATGAGGAGGAGTGTTTTCTAAAGGAATGGCAAGCAATATCACCTGCTGTTTCAATAAAAAAACCCACTTCTCCACAGAGACTTTTTGAACATTTTGCCCACTGGGTTCTTGTCTTCGAACTTCTAATGATGGTATTTTTTGTGGTATGTTCAAATACGCGCTTTTTTTAAAAGCACCAGCAAAATCGAAGAGGCTAATTGGTGCTTTTTTTACATTCTACTGAACCATTTGAGAACAGCAGCCATCATAGAAATGATGATTGTTAAGTAGTGAGTTTTGTTCGTATGTTCTGGATGTACTGTATTTCTTCAAGTTGAAAATATCCTCCCAAATTGGTTGAAGAATAAATTACATTCAATAAATGTTTTAATTCATATTAGTATTTAAAGTTATAAGGCAAAAGGTAAAGGTGCAAGGCAAAAGGTGCATATATATTTAGATATAAGGAAGTACGTATGAAGACGTTATTATGGGTTCAGTGCGTTATTTTACAGAATACATCAGCAAAATTATGACTGTTGTTCACTTACTAATTAGCATTTTACTGACCGAAGATGATGTTATGACAAAAATTCCCATTTATATTTTTATGACTCAAATATATTAATTTTTTAAAGGAATGGAAGTCAATTTGTGAAAATAGGCGCAGACCGCTAATGTTGGCTCTACATTAACGCAAGTTACATTTTTAGATAATGACTTCTAAAAAAATCTCGAAGGATAATCTTCGTATCCACCTCAAAAAAGCTTGTACGTTTTCCCCATATTTCATGAATTTTTAGAAACAAGTTTGAAACTTACAATAGACGACATGAGATCATGATTACACAGGTTTTGAACTTGTCATTATTTTGATGTCAATTTCAAACTGAATCGAAAGAATTAAAACAGTTAAATTGTTCGCCAAAATATAAAACCTAAGGACGTAAGAAACTGCGTTGATTGAGTCATCACTAAATATTAGTAAATACATTTTTATAACGAATGTCGCCAGTATGCGGTGTCGTTGTATGCAGATTATAGGTTCGATATAAGAAAGTATTGTAATATTTCTAAATGGGTTTGTCATTTACAGCAAGAGAACCTGGAAATTTGGTTGTTGGTATTACCTTAAATTTGCACATATTTTTTTTGTTCTTCTATTAGAGTTAAAATTTATTTTCATTAAGAAATACAAATGAAAAAAATTATCAAAGTAATTTTTTCAAAATAAGGTATAAATATACAGTTTTGGAACAAAATTTCGTAAAAGGAAAATTATTAGGAAGTAACGAAGGGTCGTTCAAGCCTCGAATTCATATCTAGTTATAAGTACCACTCTGAGGCTCAACTAAATTTCATTGATGCTTATGAAAATAAACATGTATTGCACGAGTGTTGTTTGGAGTTTTGGTTGCAAATGTTTTGTTGTTTATTAATCAGGAACACACTCTCAAGCACACACTCTTGTAGTGATATATAGTAATATTTGAGACGTTAAGAAACCTAATGGTTCTCGTATGTGTGGCCACAATCAAGCTGCAAATAAAAACCAACAGATTTTCTGTACTTTTTCTAATATTTTTAGGCATTAAAGAATATAATTATCAGAGATGAACAACACAAATTGTACCACATGCACCACTCCAATGGGAATACTCCAACCGGAAGCAGTGCTGACATACGAGCGAGTTGTACAAATTGCATTGCATACTTTTATTTTCGTCGGCGGCCTGTTGGGTAACTTATTCGTCGTCACCGTGATTCTACAACGGAAAAAAATGCAGACGATCACTAACTGGTTCGTATTCAATTTGGCTATATCTGATCTGGCCATCATACTTCTTGTGATAACAACAACAAACTTTGTACCGTTCATCGATTGGCCGTTCGGGGAAATAGCATGTAAGTACCTTATCACCCCAGTTTTGGAACATTTTGCCGGGGTGTGTGTGCTCACGCATACTGCTCTTAGTATGGCGAGGTATATGATTGTACATAACGCCATGAGAGGGACGTCCATAAATTTGATGCAAGTACGTGTCGTCATTGCTTCAATCTGGGCGGTCGCATTCCTAACGATGTCGGCGACGTTGATGGGACTGTTTGGGAAATTTGTGCTGGTGCACAGTCCATACAATGGATTACTTACATGTCGGATACTTTGGGTGGATCCAAAACGACAATTGATTTATCGAGCCATTGTATTTGTTACGACGTACGTCGTCCCTATGGTTGCCACCGGATTTGCATATTATCAAATACATATGACGGTTGCATCCAGCATTAAACATTTGAA
Source organism: Turritopsis rubra (assembly GCA_039566895.2). Classification (NCBI taxonomy): domain Eukaryota; kingdom Metazoa; phylum Cnidaria; class Hydrozoa; order Anthoathecata; family Oceaniidae; genus Turritopsis; species Turritopsis rubra. The sequence continues at coordinate 9,913,163 of CM077631.1, read as the reverse complement.
AGGACATACGTCAGTTGAAGTGCTGTCGAAACGACGTCGGAAAAGTCGACGTATGAATAGAGTGTTGATGACGATGTATATCACGTTTGGAATAACGACTTTGCCGTTACAAGTTCTCTACTTTCTGACGGATCTGAACGTGATTCCAAGCGTCTCGTTCGTCCGAATCATATGGCTGTTATTTATAGCATTGTTTTACGCGCAAGTCGTTACCAATCCTCTTGTGTTGTTTTACATGGGGGAAGATTATCGTAAAGAATTGTACAAACTTCCCCTCTGTTTTTGTGTAAAATCGCCGAAATTCCGTCGAATGTCGTACGCGTTTCGCTCGAGCTTTAAGGGACACATTCGTATGTACAAAAAACGAAATTCAACCGTCAATCAAAATAAAAGAAAATCGACACTAGCGGTTAGTAAAAACAGTAACGAGAAATTGTTTATTACACAGAACAACAATTTAGATATCCTACAATCTGCCAGATTGATACCAACTGAAGACGATCGACCACAGAATGTTCGAAACGTTGATTACGACCTAAAATGCCAAAACGAATGTCCAGCCGGTCACGATTATAACGTCGGCTTCTACGAATGTCAATTAAGCTCGCAGAACGACGACGACGATCAAACGAACGACGACAACGCATCGAGTTTCTTGTATTATACCGAGAGTCCGAGAAGCTCAACGTACATTGAAATGATTAAAGATAAATACTGGACCGAAAACAACATGAACCAACAAGAAAGTTTGTTGTTTTGCAACAACCAATCAAGTACTCCTAAAAGAGTATCTAACCAATCATGCAACTCAACGAATTTAGGCAGCCAATTAAAATCGAATTCGACAGAATTATTATCCGATGAAAATGACTGTAAAAAATATTCGAACGAAAACAGAGACACGAAGTTCTCCACAAATTCTCTGAGTGCTTACTACGATGATGGAACGTTGTATTATGTGTACGATTCAAGTTTCGGGAAAATAAGTTTCGAAAATGATGATGGCAGAGAAACAATTTTATGATACGAAATAAATTCTTCTAAAAATTAATGCGAGAATGGAAAATTAAAAAAAACTTTTCAAATTTTTATAAGAAGAATCTGTAAATAAAATATTAATGAAGGTAGGGACAACTTTGGGATTTCTTTTTGTATAAAATGTCTATTTTCCACCAAAGTTCTCTATAATAGGCCAGACAGAGTCCTAGCTGTTCGCCAAATTAATTTACTGAATTTTACAGATATCTATATATATATCAGTATGTTTTCCTGTTCTAAAATCATCAGTATATTAATTTATTATAACACAATTTTTCAATGAAAATATATTTTAAAGCCTTCTCCATCCTCCCGCTTACAATGTTATTTCTTACATTTCAAAATGATTTCATGTGTACAGCCTATACGGATATATTGATAACAAGGCGTTTGTCGAAATTCGCCATGTTTCTTTAAGTGTATACAATAACGAAGCAACTTTTAAAGAACGTTACTATGAGTAATACACCGTTTCTTTTTTATAAGAATTACAAAACTCAGACTTTTTGGACACTGGTAGAATATTATACAATGTAATTACACTATGTTATTGTAATGTACAGTTCTATTTCAATTTATCTTTCTTGATTATTTTCACTGTATCTCTCCCTGACGACGATTTCCCCCTCTTTCCCCGTATATAGGTGACCCCACATTTAAATTAATCCGAGATCAAGGTGCCTGTTCCAACAACCTGTCTAGATGACCCGCAGTAATAACCCTGGTTAAAAGAATCAAACACAAAAAATAACAAAAAATATCGTTGTTTTACTTGAAGATGAAGCTGAAAGTGAAGACGCAGTTGTGATTGTTATGAATAGTTTGATTGAAAAGCTTTTAAATGCACCTTCATCCGTTGATAGAAAAAACATTGATATTACATAATGTCGACTTTTGCTATAATCCTAACCAGAATGCAAAGCTTGGTTACTCTCACTATGGGTTAGTGTTCCTTGTCGGCGCGCTTTTTACGCCCGCCCTTTATGGCGTTCACTTCTACGATTTGGCGTTAAAAAGGGCGGCAAGGTAAGTTTTTAAGTGAGTTTCAATTGGAGATTATTAAAAAAACTCGTTCTTTTGTGAGTGTTGAGTGTGTTATGCGAGTGAGAAATAAATACGGCTGTAAAAAAAACTCCCCTAAAAAAACAACTAAAAATAACCCTGCGAAACAATAAATCACATAAAAACCCGACTGCGTTTTACTGGTTAAGGTCCAACACACACGGTAAACAGAAATTCGGAAAAGGAGTATTTCAAACACGTAGCGATGGCAAGACGAATGGGTGATTTGTGATATAATTTCATAATATAAATCTAACTTTATTGTACAGTGTATACAAAATGAACATGATGCGAAAGAACAGAAACCCTCCTCTATGACGTCATAATTATGCATCGCGCCTAAAAATTACAACTGAAAAAATAACGAAACAAAAAAACATAAAAAACCCCAACATAACATAAGATTTAAAAAACTGTAACGTATCGAAAGAAGGGTCTCTTGATGGTCGTAGGAGTGTCGGAATATGCCTTTCCCGAATTTCTGTTTAAACACCGTGTTTGACCTAGATAGTACACACAGCCTCGTTTTTAAGAAATTTTATTGTTTCAATGTAATGTTCTTAATTTAATACTTAGTAATTAAAGACAATTTTGATATTTTAAACAAGGCCGGGTGTACTTACTAGACCAAAACACGGCGTTTAAACAGAGAAATTGGGGAAAGATGTATTCGGGTTTGTGTAACGCATGAGGAATTCTATGAAATAGCAAGTGGTCAAAACAAAATTCAAAAAGACAGTGCTAATATCATGTTGTTTTGGGTAAAACAATTACAAAAATATCGAGTAAATTGAAAAGAATTTCTGCTGATTGCTAGCGGAACGTATATCAAATGATGTGAGTGACTATACTTAAACGAAACAAATATAGCCCACAAATATAGCTCTCTGTCTCAGTGTCTGAGTGTGTAATCTATCAGAAAATACATGTGTGAAATTATTGCGGGATAATTTTGTATATATCAAATTACTTTACGTTGTAATGTTGTTTGAAGATTTCTAAACACGCCAAGCGTTAACAGAATCTAAGAGTGTATTCATCCACCAGTAACATATCAGCTATAAATTTTCCGGTGAAAACTCTTATAAAAGCGTTTGAAAAAACACCTTACCTCAACGATCCAAACTAATTTAACATGGTGTTTACACAACGAAGTTTGCTGGTTTGTACACATTCTTCTCATATAATCTATCTAAACTTAAACTTCAACAAATATCGAATTCGACACTGGCTTTCATCGTAAATTAAATATTCACTATGTTGAAATGAGCTTGATTTGGCTGCTGTGATTTTGGGCTTTCCTTGCGGTACGATCACATCGTTGGAGTCAATCTTTAGTATGATGTCTTTACTTGGATCTATATAAGTGAACCAAATAAATTTAAAGAACAGTGATTTACTCTCAGCAAGTGGTCTCAGAAAAGTCTCAGAAAAAAATAAAATAAAAGCTATTTTTTAGGTGTAAAAGTATGCTGAACAAATAAAACATCAAGACAAATTTCATCGAATATGATTAGCTAGCGCATTGAATCCTACTTTTTTTTCGCCACAAAATTCGTACTATTTTTTCTTGCATTTTGCCGCGCATGCGTATTTTAAGCTTTCGATCCCAAAAAGTCGCTTTGTACGAAATATGTTGCTAGTAGAAAACCGGGCTAACAATTTGAAGACACTTCACGGTCGAAACTATATAGTTTAAAAGAACAAGACAAATTTAGGAGACTTTCCTACAGAACGAAGGGGTACAATTTTCATCCTAGTATATCCCAGTAAGTTGGACCACCCTATCCTCTTGCTCTACCTCACGTCAATCTGTTGCTATACACCCCGTTCATATTTACCTGGCTCTTGTCGCCCTTGCGCAAGAACGGAATCGAAGCCTTTCGGCGGTCGAATAAGCGAAGAGTCGTCACGCGTTATGACGTGTTGGTTGCCAAGAGCAACTTCGCTCAGGAACATAATACCCGTACCGTCATTGGAAGGTCCGACTAAAATGAAAAAACACGTCATAATAATATAGATATCTTTTATAATCTCCGATCAGTAATTGTAAAATGGCACGACAGAGTTTGCAGTGTGTCACCAAGTATCGTAAATACAGAGGAAAAAAACTCGATAGAAGTTAGAACGAAAGGGTTTCAGTCGATTTCATTACCAATTGAGCAACTGTAGCACTTTCGGTTTCTTGATAAATTTATATTCCACAGAATAGAGTTTTACGAATTTCAGTATAAACGTCAAACTGTATTGTTTCACAGTAATTATGTTTCATACAATTTGATGGAGGGACGATCTGTAATAAGAGGAAGGGTTGGATAGTTTGGCAAAATATTGAGGATTGAAAAAATTCCGGAAATTTTCATATCAGCAAAATAACAAAACAAAAAAACCCTGAGTCAAAGACTCGGTAGCTTACCGTACATTGCTGACTTGGCATGTTCTGAAGCGAAATATATGCCACGCCCAACACGTCCACCTGAATGCGGCATGATGCGTAAGCCGCTTTTCAAGATGGCAACAACTACCGCAACTTTAGTACCGTGCCATAAAAGTTTACGATTACCAAGATGCTTGTGCTCAGAAAACCGGTGACCCTAAGAAATGGCAGGTAGACATTATTTACGACAAAGTGCGACATGTTAATTAATTTTATGACAGCACCATTTACGCCGGTCTTTATTTGCGTAATTTTTGAAAAGTCCAAGTTCAAACTATCACAAACATCTAATGCCGACCATTTTAGAGCCAAGTCATAAAAATTAACGCCATTAATGGCCGGCATAAAAAAAGCCAAAAAGATGTTATGGCATTGTCAGTAATTGTAGCCTCGCTTTTATGTAATCTATTAATTTAATTACTTCATAAGTTATTTGTAATAACACACGCTTAAAACAGAACATCAGAAAAATGATGAACAAAAATCTTGACATTAAAACGGTGCTTAGATTATTCGATTTAAATTTTTTACTACAAATCAAAATGTGTATACACAGAGAATGTCGATCATCATTTTTTGTTTTCACAATTCGATTTGCCGAAAAAATCAAAATGGCTTCAATTAATCGAATTGTGTAAACAATGTTGCATGAGATCGTAGTGTGGCTTCTGTTATTTCTTATAGCTATTTATCATATTAACGTGTTTTATTTTACTAGTAATGATATATTTTTGAGCGGTTTAATCGAAGCATGTGCTTAGCCGGACATAATAACTAAATCTAATTATGAGATTTCTTAAAAGCCTTTCCATTCAAACCAAAATGGCGTATTGATTCAAGCCTTCATCATCTGGAAACTGCCGTAAAAATCATCCACTTTTGTTAAGCTTTGATCGACACCGTAAACTTCTAAATTAACGTGTGGTGCACGTAGTAAAAAAGAAGCAACTGACAAATGACAACACCTCGAGGTCTCTATTAACTTCCCATACGCCTAACAGCTTCAAATTTCCCTGCGAACGGCTTGTGTTCGTCACATATGTATCTATAATCTGAAAAAAAAAAATGATGAAGAAGCAATGATGGACGCTGCTGGTTACTCACATGTTTCAGTTGGTACCCAAACAGGTGGAATCAGAAGGTTGACATAAGATTGAAGTAAAAGAAGATCGATTAACAGGATAAATAGCTATAAGAAATAACAGAAGTCACACTATGATCTCAAGCAACGTTGTTTACACAATTCAATTAATTGAAGCCATTTTGATTTCTTCGGCAAATCGAATTGTGAAAACAAAGAATGATCGATCGATTATTCTTAATCGTGTATGTTATTACCTTGTATTCTTTTGTTTTAGCATTAACATGTTTGAGACCGCAACTCGATAGATAGTAATTCCCATCCAGTGGATGAGGAACCTCACTCTAAAAACAAAGAAAGAACAAGGAAAAATGGAGAATGTATATTGAGAGGTATACTAGAAGATAATTATACAGAAAAAAACACAGGGGTTTCTCACTGGTTCTTCCTTTATAATAGTGCTTTTCTGCAGACTCTGAGTAATCTAAAATAAAGACACATCACTTTAGTGAATGAACTGCAATTTTCATTATCTTTTAGAATGTGAAGTGTGGTTAGAAACAAACTCTGTTTGTACCGCTAACATGTCCATTTTCATTTGAACTGTTTCTGCGTCAGAAATTATTGGTGGTCGTTGTCGACCGAAGTTGTGCGGAATAACAGTGTAAAATTGTGAAGTTAAATCCTGTAGTTTCACGCTTTTCTTCGTTTTCAGTACTTTTTCAATTTCCTCTAATACCTAGTGAATACAAGGAACACGTAAACTTGGTAAATATGCATGAAACCATAATCTAATATGACAATCATCTTGAGTAACAGTTGGAGCTAATACATCAGGTTTAGATCAGGTTAAATGTGTTCCCCCACAATGTATTGTTTTATTTGGTTCTCTATCGCTTTGTTAAGATGTTCTTCTAAGTTATGTCTTTAGCTACTCTTTGCGTTGTACTTTTGATGGGAAAAGAGATGGGAAAAGAAATGCTTTGGTTCCTGCTTATTATTCATTAAAGTTATGTGTGAAAGGGCAGATATCAAATGTATTAGCTGTGGCTCTACTAAATTTTGATAATAACGTTGCGAATGATAGTGTCAGTGTTACCAATAATGTCTCTATTAGGCCTGCAGCAAGTACTAGGCGCTGTTTTGGAGCTTAAGATTTCTCTCTTCGAGGGCTGTGCAGTCCAAGTATTTACAACCACAGGACCTTCATTTTAATGTATTCAGAGAGAGTGTTGTGGCTGGTTAACCGTGTGGTCTAGTGTCGCATACTTTGGGGTGTTTGGAACAAACAATGAAATCGAGACAAGTTGAACAAATTACTGTGAATGAGTTCATATTTTTCGTGTTCAAACTGAAAATAAATGAAATTCTAATAAATATTTGACAAAACTATGAATTGATTTGTATGTGAAATAGCAAATTTGAATCATAAGTCTATGTGAAATAAAATTGTAAAATTGAACAAAAAGCTAAGCCTAACTTAATGTTGAGACAGCATGACAAACAGAAACTAAGAGAAATTATAGCAAAAGACAAAAAACCTACCAGCTGGCCAAAATGTGACAACTGGTGAATTAGTGACCAGTGGCAAATGTGCAAAGTACAAATACTTGAAAGTGAAATCTTGAGTGCACAAGTCTTGAATTGATCAATCAGTATGAATTGAGTTGATAAAGCATAATTTGAAGTTGAATTATCGAGTTTGAAAATCATTCATCATTGCTAGAATTGCTCTCTCTTATGTCCTCACTGATAATGCATTAAAAATCTGAACAAGTGAGCTGTCTGTTACTGGTACTGTGGTGGCTGAAAATATACCTATATATACCTACCTCGTGTGTGAATGCTACTGCCCCCACGCGATCTTTCGCTCATTCTCTTTCGGTACCCGGCTCTCTAGTGCAAGATCGTCGCATTGATCATGGTAACCGTGGCAGTGTTGGTCAAAATAATGGTGTTTTGTTGTCACTTTCCCTTTCCAATAGCGTTGCACCCTCACACTCTGTGTCGCGTATCTCTTTACCCCCAGTACATAGACGGAATTTAGAGAAAATTGAAGCCTATGAATTTATTAATTTGGAATTTTAGCTGGCTAATGTTTGAATTCCCCCTTGAAAACTTATTTATATAAAATGGCTTGCCAACTCAGCGAACTCAGCAGACTCTCACCTATGCAATGTAATAATGCGTCGAGACCATTGCAATGTGAAACATCACGACGGGGTAAAACATTGCAAGAAGACATTACAATTGCAATTTGTTTTTCTTGTTATCTGTATTGAACATAATAACGGTAATAAAGACCAACAAGAGGCCCAGGGGCCTGAAGGTCAGCGCGGTTGGGCATACCTTATCGGTAAAAAATCCGTCGGTAGAAAATTTCGTCGGCAAAAATTTTCGTCGGTAAAATATATTCGTCGGTAAAAAATTTCGTCGGCAAAAATTTTCGTCGGTAGAAAATATTCGTTACCAAGGCAAAAATTCGTCACTTTTTACCGACGGATTTTTTACCGATAAGGTACCAGAAAAGTAGTACACATTACGAAGGACAACTAGAACACTTATAACACAGATAACATTCCGCGCCGCATTTATTTACTAAATTTCACAACCTTTCCCCTGCGGCGGCAAGAACTACATTCTATTCCGAATTTGATATTCTTTATAACTGTAGATTTTCAACCTGAAGTCCTTATACTGGAGTATTGAATACAATTATCCATGTATTGTGAACTCAATCTATTATAAAAAAATGTTTAGTATAATGTAACAAAATATGTGCCAAAGTAAAAAACGGAAGAATATATGAAGACAACTGAAGAATATATACTTCTCACGTGACAAAGATAGCTATGCAAAATTGAACAATGGAAATCATTTTTTGGAAATATCTTAAAGTAAAATATCTGGTTAAGTTCAGATAAGGCTGATAAGAAGTTCAAAGACTTCGGACAAGTCCAGGTAATTCTGACAAGGTCAAGTTTTGAGGAGGAGTTCTGACAGCAGATACGAGATAATACCATAGATGATGCCACCAACAAAGGACCTAAAAAATAAATTATATAACTGTTATATAATCTCAGATCCACTAGTGATGAATTTTTAACTAATTCTCACAAGTATTTTTAGAAATTTCATTGATTTAAAGAGAAATTCTGCAATATCCCATATTTTGATAATCTCCCAAAAGTTAATGGGCAAAAATTCACAAATTTGAGGTCAAAAAGAAATGTCGTAGGAATATTCGGCTTAGTTGCAGTTCACTCCGTGAACGATTATCTTGCCCTGCAAAAATGAGTCATAATGAATCATTCTTTGGAACCATTACAGATCTGATCCATAGTAGCAGTTTTCGTGCAAATTTAATTTCGCGAATTGATATAAAGTAACTTTTCCCAGGAATTTATTTTCGCAAATAATTAGTCTTCATATTTTTTTTAAATTAAATATTACCATGCATATGTTGACAGACATTGAGGCAAAAAGTATTCTTTCTATTCACAAGAATTTAATTTTAAGAATACGTGAAATCCATTTTTTTCCACCTTGAGGTATATATTTGGAATATATACAGTAAAGCCTGAAAGAAATTGACGCACCTGTGAAGAAATGAATTTTTACATAAAAATGCAAAAGATTTGTAAAGTCTGCTACATGAAGTCATTGTCTTCAACACGATTTGATAGGGAAAGCTAACAATCTTAAGTGGAAATGTAAAGTTTCTTTCTTTCTTTTGGATCATTTTTATCAAAATAAAATGATAAAAGTCTTTTATTCTCAGATTTGCTCTGAAAAGTTCAATAGAAACACCATCACAGTGTCATATTTTTAGTGAAATTTATAAGAGCGTATTAGGAAAAAATAGAATTTTTAGTGCATAAACGAATCGGTTAATACACCGATATAGTCAAAATAACAAGAACCTTAAAAGAAACAAAAAAGATAACGCTCCTTCACGGGAAAGAGATTACCCAATATCAAGTTTCATATCAATATCAATTATTTTCTTTGATTTATTTGACTGTTAATACTAGTCCAAATTGTGTATAAGGGTACTGCTATTTAAGTTTAATTTTTGTCACCCCCCAAAAACCATCGTTATCCACTATGTAAATTTTCATTCATTCATGTTTTTTTTTGTTTTTAAAATAAAATTAGGAGAGTAAACACGTCTTAAGTTAACACAAGATTTTTAAAAGTACATAAAAACTGCCACTACAACCAGGGTCTCTCTATACTCCATATTATGTGTGTGGTGTGAGTGTGAAGTGAATTTATATAGCTAAGAGAACGCTATATAGCTACCTGTTTTTAGACACCCAGGAAATAATTTGTGTATTTTTGTATTTTCATTAACAGGGAATTTGTGAAATTTTAAAAGGCCACAAAAAAGGGAAAGGAGGGACAGAAGAGGAGGGAATAAAAATCGAAAATGGGATCGAACAGTTTCTCACAAAATCAATGTCATTATATAAAAAAAAGCAGTAAGAATTTTCTAACCTTGAGTGCTGCACTGTGTCGTTTTCTCGAATACAAATTAGGATTGCACGTTTTCTGTATTTTAGGCCGCACTCAGAATAATTAAATTACTTTATATAAGTTGTAGTGTACCATTCATACATTAACCACGGTTTGTGGACAGCCTCTATTCCAATGTTTTGCGGAATCAGCCTACAACTGTGGACAAAAAGTCTTGGAATTACGGACGGACGTACAGACGTACGGACGGAAGGACGTACAAACGCTAATGAAAGATCAGCTGTTTTCCGCGCTGACCAATAAGGTATGCAAAGAAAATTCTGAAAATGATCAGTCCATTGTGAGTTTTGGCCACCAACTACGTACATTGGCCAAATTCTGGGTATTTTTGCCAAATCAGGCCATATCAGACCGTTTTAGCGTATGTAACAGGTGGGTCACATTATGTAATGAACCTTGTTGATCCTTTTTACGCCGGCCCAAATTTAACGCCGGCCCCTTTAAAGCCAGTCTTTATTAGTGTTATTTTTTTAAAAGTCCATGGTCAAACTCTCACAGACAAACATCTAACGCCGGCCCTTTTTACGCCAAGACATAAAAATTAACGCCATTAAGAGCCGGCGTAATAAGGGCCAACAAGGTATTAGAGTGGGTGTATTAATCGGTTTAATATGTGTTAGTTGATGTAATTCTTATTTCTTATTAAAGATAATGTACCCGCTAATGAAAGTATTTTGACCTTGAATTCATCTCTTCTGTAAATAACTTTATATGTGTGACCTATACCAATTTCAACAGAAATTGCTATTGTCGAAAATTTCCATACAATTGTCAATACATAAGTTGACGAATATATGTTGATGAAATGTGGGTGTCAGTACGAGCCTGATGAATCGTGCTGTACATTTTTTCTTCTTCTTGCGCTGTGCTATTGCATTCTCAAGGATATCAATGAGGAAACTGACAACTGAAGATAAAGACAGTGTTATATGTTTGTATATATCAAGACCACCAAAAGTTCTTGGCGCCCATAGCTGTATTTTCTATTCCGTACATGGATTTCAAGTTTGCCGAAACACCTTCCTTTTTATGCTCGACGTTTCATTGAAGAAATTTGCAAATTTATGCAAGCACTACCAAAATATTGGACTTCAACCAAGAGTACACATTAACAAAAATCGTTTGCCAAAGAATGCAAATGATTTCGAAACCAAAAATTTCATTAAATAAATTACGCAGAAGAACTCAGAGTAAATCTTCCTGGCTAAATACCTTTATTAATTTTTGTTTACATTTGAATAAAACTGAATATTCATAGATGATAAGAATAGAAAGTCTTTTAAAAATATTTTTTTCTTACCCTTTCATCTGCTTCGATAACATGTTTATTGATACATCAAATGCGTATATCGTTATTGACTAGGGAAATCCCTGAGTCAATGCGCATGACAACTAAGGGGAATTCCCTGAGTCATGAGTTTTACCCACAAGATGAACAAAAAAACAATTATTTAAAGTGTCGATTATATTTGTTTTAAACTGGAAGCGAATATTCAAAACAGCTAAAATACCGGCAGCCGTGATCTATTATGCCAGTCACGATTTAAACAGGATTTCAACTCCGCCATTAAATTCTGGCAATTTGGATTTTATTCATGGGATGCAACAGAATGGTCAGATTAATAGATGCAGAAGAATTGATTCACCAGAATCGATTCGCAAAGATCGATTCGCAAGGATCGAATAACAAGGATCGATTCAGTTGGATCGATTCCGGGATTCAACAGAATCAAGAAATCATTTATGTATTTACGAAAATCGATTCGCGTAAATCGATTGATAGATTTCTTAATCGATTAATCGTTGCATCGATTTAGATTGTTATCCTTGTCCATAAAACTGTCACATATGAATTCAAAAACTTTAACACAAAAAAAAACATACATCACCAAACTACAAAAACAAAGGAAATAAAAATAATTTTTGATTCAATAGAACAAAGCAAATATTCCAGAGGCGTAGCCAGAGCTCAGGCAAAATTTGTGGAGGAGAGTTTTGTCATTTATAGTAGAAAAGAAAAACGTGCAAGTAACCTAATCGACACTTAAGACTGAAGAGAAATATCATAACGTTGGACTCCTCCACTTTTTTTGATTGACCTTGAATACACCTATGTATTCTCTAGACATATGCATGTCTCCTATTTCACTCTTCTTTAGACATTTCTGAAAATTGAAAAGGACTGAATCTATTATCAAGATACTTTTGGTAATTACTTTCAAGTAATACTGTTGTAGCATGTCTTGAAATAAAAACTGAAGCATTGAACAGATGTAAGTTGTCATTATTTTTCACGAAAACAAATATTATACCTTGGTCAACTTTGGAAACATCATTTGGACTTGTTCAAGAAATTCCTGGTAATTCCACGATCTTCGTAATTTGATGATTTTATCTTGAGACTCGTATAAGTACTAGTACTCGCATGGACGTGAGTGCCATTACAGTTTAATTCACTCTTAGTAAGTAAAAAACGTGAAATTTTAACGAGTACGGGAGGAAGAGTTTTTTTACTTACTACGAGAGAATTAATGCCGGACCTCTACAGCGTTTTTTGATTGGGTTTGCTTCTTTTCATGCCTACTGGCTTAGGATAATAGGCAGCTAAAAACCCTTGCAACTTCGTAACCTTTTTCTCCTTTGTCAGACCGCCTTATGGACAAGATGATGGAGTTTCTCTGCAATAATTATTCCTCCTTATCTCCTCTCCTCCCCCACCACCTGCTTCTCTGACACACTTGCCACCCCAAAAATCACACATTTTTGTCCTGCTAATGTAATAGGGAGTTTTGGCAACCGCGACAACGAGAACGGCAACCAACGTAAGTTGCAAATGTTAATAAGGAAGGAAGGAACTTTCTTGATATAACAAAACAAGTGATCGATGAGTTGTGAAACAATAAGAAATGTAATTATATCAGATGAAAACCAATCCGAATGAAACAGAATTTATGACTCTCCAAAACACAACTTTTCACGTTGCGTGTAGAACGTGCAAATCTGCTAATGACGTTTTCAGTTTCGAACTGTTGTTGGCGATTCAACAAGAATCTCTTAACAGGGTGCCGCCAAATTTCTTTAAGGTCCGTTCTTGAGTCAATTCGGCCAGTTAATGTATCAGCTGTTTCCTATGTTTTCACAGTATGTTGGTTATTCTAGCTGTACTTTGCTTTCAAATTGTATTTGTTTCTTAGTACGCAAGCCTAGGTTAAATTGTTTATTGGCACTTCAAGCTGTGCCTGGATATGGAAACTTGGTACTTCAAGCTGCCCCTTAATGTTGTCTATTGGTACTTCAAGCTTTTACGTCATTTATGCTGGATTACATAGGGAACATGCTAGTTCGGTTAAGGACACTTCTCAAGTTATTTGCTCTACATCTCAACCCAAATTTCCCCAAATTCTCTTGTAGTCAAAAACTGTTCACGCAATACATTTGCCCGTTTAAATCTGTATTTTGTTTATCACTGGGAACCAACAATTAATTCATGATTCAAGAGTATTGGACGTACGTCAAAACCTTTATAAAAAAAACTCGTACTTTTGTGAGTGTTGAGTGTATTGTGCGAGTGAGAAATAAATATGGCAGTAAAAAAAACTCCCCTAAAAAAAACAACTAAAAAAACCCCAGCGAAACAATAAATCACATAAAAACCCGACTGCGTTTTACTGGTTTAGGTCCAACACACACGGTAAACAGAAATTCGGGAAAGGAGTATTTCAAACACGTAGCGATGGCAAGACGAATGGGTGATTTGTGATATAATTTCATAATATAAATCTAACTTTATTGTACAGTGTATACAAAATGAACATGATACGAAAGAACAGAAACCCTCCTCTATGACGTCATAATTATGCATCACATCAGCATAATCTGACATCTAAAAATTACAACTAAAAAAAAAACGTAACAAAAAAACAAACAGATGAGTTTTTAAAAACCCGTATCGAATGAAGGGTCTCTTGCCGGTCGAGTGTCGGAATATGCCTTTCCCGAATTTCTATTTAAACACCGTGTTTGACCTAGACAGTATACACAGCCTCGTTTTTAAGAAATTTTATTGTTTCAATGTAATGTTCTTAATTTAATACTTAGCAATTAAAGGCAATTTTGATATTTTAAACAAGGCCGGGTGTACTTACTAGACCAAAACACGGCGTTTAAACAGAGAAATTGGGGAAAGATGTATTCGGGTTTGTGTAACGCATGAGGAATTCTATGAAATAGCAAGTGGTCAAAACAAAATTCAAAAAGACAGTGCTAATATCATGTTGTTTTGGGTAAAACAATTACAAAAATATCGAGTAAATTGAAAAGAATTTGATTGACTGACTGATTGATGATGTGATTGACTATACTTAAACGAAACAAACATAGCCCTACAAATATAGCTTTCTGTCTGAGTGTGTAATCAGGAAATACATGTGTGAAATTATTGCAGTATAATTTTGTATATATAAAGTTACTTTACGTTGTGATGTCGTTTGAAGGTTTCAGTACACGACATTGCTCCACAAGCGTTAACAGAATCTAAGAGGGTATTCATCCGCCATTAACACACCAGCTATAACTTTTCCGGTGAAAACTCTTATAAAAGCGTTTGAAAGAGCGAGGCATAACCTTACCTCAATGACCCAAACTAATTTAACAAGGTTTACACCACTAAGTTTGATGGTCATGACCTCGATGACCCAAACTATTTTAACATGGTTTTTACACAACGATTGCTGGTATAATTAAAAAATTTAAAAAAACAAAAAACAAAACTAATCTTGCATATATGTCGAACGTTCCACCCGGTGTACACATTCTTCTCATACAAACTATCTAAATTTAAACTTTAGCAAATATCGAATTCGGCACTGGCTTTCTTTGTAAATTAAATATTCACTCTGATGGAATGAGCTTGATTTGGCCGCTGTATTTTTGGGCTTTCCTTGCGGTACGATCACATCGTTGGAGTCAATCTTTAGTATGGTGTCTTTACTTGGATCTATATAAGTGAACCAAATAAATTTAAAGAACAGTGATTTACTCTCAGCGAGTGTCAAACTAAAGCCGATTTTCCGCTAGCAACTTTTTTAGTACGAAGTGACATTTATTCGATCGGAATGGTCTATTTCCACTAGAAGATAGAATATTTTGCAATAAATTTAGTCTCAGAAAAAAAAAGCAAGCTATTTTTTAGGTATGAAAGTGCGAGACAAACTCATTTTATGGAATTTAATTGGCTAGCACATTGACTCCTACTTTTTTTTTGGCCACAAAAATTCATAATACAGTTGACTCTCGATAAGTGGAACCTCAATGGGACCGAAGAAAATGGTTTCACTTAGCGAATGTTCCACTTATCCGAAGTTAGCCTTTGTTAAGGGAAATCCAAGGGACCGACGAAAATAGTTCCACATATCAAATGTTCCACTTATCCAGGGTTCCACTTCTCGAGACTCAACTGTACTTTCTCTTTTATAAATACGCGCATGCGTATTTTAAGTTTTCAATCCCAAAAAGTCGCTTTGTACGAAAAATGTTGCTAGTAGAAAACCTAACAATTTGAAAACATTTAACAATCACGGTCGAAACTATATAATTTAAAAGAACAAGACAAATTTAGGAGACTTTCCTACGTAATGGAGGAGTATAGTTTTCATCCTAGTAAATCCCAGTAAGTTGGACCACCCTGTCCTGTTGCTATACACCACGTCAACCTGTTGCTTTATACACCCCGTTCATATTTACCTGGCTCTTGTCGCCCTTGCGCAAGAACGGAATCAAAGCCTTTCGGCGGTCGAACAAGCGATGAGTCGTCACGTGTGATGACGTGTTGGTTGCCAAGAGCAACTTCGCTCAGGAACATAATACCCGTACCGTCATTGGAAGGTCCGACTAAAATGAAAAAAAACACGTCATAATAATCTCTTTCATTATCTACAATCAGTAATTACTTTCGAGATCACTTTCGGTTTCTTGATCAATTTATATTCCACAGAATTCCCGAATTTCAGAATAAACGTCAAGCTATATTGTTTAACACATTATATATTTGTATATTTATTATATTTATTATATATTTCGTTTAACTGGAAATTCCAAAAAAAAGTTAAAGTTCATTTCACTGAAAATACTGTCCAAAAATATCTGGATACTGCATATATCATGTACAAGCAATTCGAGTCTAACAGAAGATTGCATTAAAATACATGAATATAGTAATAGTAATAAGTTAAACAAATCAACATTGTTTCACAGTAATTATGTTTAATACAATTTGATGGAGGGACGATCTGTAATAAGAGGAGGGGTTGGATAGTTTGCCAAAATATTGAGCATTGAAAAAATTCCGGAAACGTATATTTTCATATCAGCGAAAAAACCCCCACCAAAAACAACAACAACCTGAAGTCAAAGCCATGGTTGCTTACCGTACGCCACTGACTTGGCATGTTCTGATGCGAAATATATGCCACGCCCAACACGTCCACCTGAATGCGGCATGATGCGTAAGCCGCTTTTCAAGATGGCAACAACTACCGCCACATTAGTTCCGTGCCATAAAAGTTTACGATTACCAAGGTGCTTGTGTTCAGAAAACCGGTGACCCTAAAAAATGGCGAAAACTATAGGTTAATAAAACAACTAGTTTTCGGTAAAAAGCTTGTTTGTTCTGTCTGGGTTAAACGAGGTAATGGTTATGCAATGCCTCGTTCTTTTAAACGAAAAAGAGAGACCTTCAACAAAAGAGTTTAATGGTCGCATCTCGTTGGATTAACACACTCGAAAGTCATTTTTTACTATGCCAAAACAACTCAAATAACTTGCTTTATCTGACCTTTTTCACCAGCCTTTATTGACGTTATTTTTGAAAAATCCACGATCAATCTTTCACCGACAAACATTTAACGCCGGTCCTTTTAACGCCAAGTTATGAAAATTAACGCCATTAAAGGCCGGCGTAAAAAAGGCCAATAAGATGTTATGACATAGTCAGTAATACTAGCCTCGTTTTTACGTAATCTGTTGTTTGAATTATTTCATAGCTTATTGGAAAAATAAAGAATGATCGATCGATCGAATTACACAATTCGATTTGTAGTAAAAAATTAAACTCGAAGAATCTAAGCACCGCTTTAATGTCAAGATTTTTGTTCATCATTTTATTGATGTTCTTTATATGTTTGCCTGTGAAAGAAAAAAACAAAATGGGTTCAATTGCGAAAGTGATCGAATAATTAATCGAATTGCGAAAACAACGTTGCGTGAGATCGTAGTGTGGCTTCTGTTTATCATATTAAAGACGATGTGTTGTTATAAATATAGCAAAATCTGACATCATGATGATCTCAGCACATGAGCATGAACAATAACAACAGGTGTGAGACGAGAAAAAGGAATTGTTGTATTGTTTGATCTTCATAAAAGCAGCACGTGAATTATCGTTGGTCATAAATATACTACTATTTTTGTTGCTTTTAATGATGACTTTCATAAAAGTAACTGAAAGGTCTGCATCGGTAATGATGATGTCAGCATGAGGTGGTACCTCCGGCGGTATTTATAACATCACATTCATTTTACTAGTAATGATAATTTTTAAGCGGTTTACACGAAGCATGTGCTAAGCCGGGCATTATAACAAAAGCTTTTCCATTCAAACCAAAATGGCGTACTGACTCAAGGATGCTTTATCTCAAAACTGCCGTAAAAATCATCCACTTTTCGTTAAGCTTTGATCGACACCGTAAACTTCTAAATTAACGTGTGCTGCACGTAGTAAAATAGAGGAAACTGACAAATGACAACACCTCGAGGTCTCTATCGACTTCCCATACGTCTAACAGCTTCAAATTGCCGTGCGAATGGCTTGTGTTCGTCACATATGTATCTATAATCTGAAGAAAAAACAACAACAATGATGAAGAACATGAAAGGGTAGCAATGATGGACGCTGCTGGTTATTCACATGTTTCAGTTAGTACCCAAACAGGTAAAATCAGAAGGTTGACTGAAGATTGAAGTAAAAGAAGATCGATTAACAGGAGGGATTATTGAAGAATTATTCTCGACTTTTCCTTCTTAAGTCGAATAAACTTCCCCTTTCACAGATGTTAAATCGAGGAGAGGGAGGCTCTTATTCGAGATGGTGCTTAATTCTATTATTTTTTTTTCCCAAAAAGGGCGCTTATTTGAGGTAGGGATAGGGACCATAATCATAGCGTCACGGTACTACTATTTTTGCATACGAAATAGTTTTTCGTGAAACATTCTAGAACATTTCCATAGAGAAGTAAATAATGAGTACTAATACTAGGGTCCTAAGTACTAAGTACTAAGTTTTGAGCTTTACAGTTTCCTTTTATGTTTTTTCAGGGAGGAAAATATATTGTAAAAGTCTTATATCATCTTTTGAGTCATATTTAGTTCCAGCTTTTTTCCTTTGCCAAAAACTTATTGGAAAAATTAAACGAGCTAAGTAACTTGAGTCCCAAACCCCAATTTCTGTTGTTACCTTGTATTCTTCTGTTTTAGCATCAACATGTTTGAGACCGCAACTCAATAGATTATAATTCACATCCAGTGGATGAGGAACCTCACTCTAAAAACAAAGGAAGAAGAAGGAAGAATGGAGAAGTTATACTAGAAGATAATTATACAGAAAAAAAACACAGGGGTTTCTCACTGGTTCTTCCTTTATAATATTGCTTTTCTGCAGGCTCTGAGCAATTTCAATGTCACCAAGGATCTAATGGAAACATCATTCTAGTGAATGAACACTTTTATTTGCAATTTTTATTTTATTTGTAATTTTCAATCTCTTTTAGAATGTGAAGTGTGGTAAAAAATAAACTTTGTTTCTACCGCTAACATGTCCATTTTCATTTGAACTGTTTCTGCGTCAGAAATTATTGGTGGTCGTTGTCGACCGAAGTTGTGCGGAATAACAGTGTAAAATTGTGAAGTTAAATCCTGTAGTTTCACGCTTTTCTTCGTTTTCAGTACTTTTTCAATTTCCTCTAATACCTAGTGAATACAAGGAACACGTAAACTTGGTAAATATGCATGAAACCATAATCTAATATGACAATCTTAAGTAAAAGTTCATAATTCAAGAGTATCGGACTTACGTCAAACCCTTTTGCTATTTGAGTTTTACTTAGCTTTCCCAAAGGCATTTTCTTTACGTCTGAAATGTGAAAGAATCATAAACTGCAACCACAAATGTAAGTAATAATGCCATCATATAGCAGGGACCAACTGAGGGATCTGGTTATCTGTTTTTTTTAACGTGTACACTTTAAAATAAAGTTGAATAGAATAGTTTTTCATGTATCTTACCTAAATTATTCAAAAAATTAATCAAATGATGTCAACGAAAAAAAATTTGTTTATTTTAGCAGGGAATAAAATAAAATCATTTTTGATTTTATACCAAATAGTTTATCAAATACCAATTTATTTCTTGAAATAAGTTCTTTGGGCATAATTTATCTAATTGTTTACTGTCTAACAGGACCATAAAAACTGAAAAAGCCATACCTAAATTTAATTTGGCCATCGCCTCTTTGAACATGTCATGATTAAATATCAGCTTCAACAAAGCTTGAGTAGGCTTGTCTAAAGTGCAGGCTTTTGTTTTGATTTTGTTTCTTTCAGGGCCATCAGTGCTGTCTAATGGCTGAAACAATTTATAACCATTATCAGGTTTATACTGTCAATATTTCCTTCATGTATCAACACAACAGTGACATAATGATTTGACAATGGAAAGTACAAGAAATAATGTGCAAATAGAAGAAACAACCATTATCTTCCTTCACCAGAATAATAAGATCAAAACAGAGACACACTAACACACTATCTTTTAAACGCTTTTTACTGTAAAAAACAAAATGTTTATGTAATGTGTAAAACATCAAAATCAATTATTTACAATATTACCTCCGTACTGGCATTACCAGCGTCATCCATTTCCAGTAAAGCATATTTACCAGCAGCAGCCTTAAAATTAACTCTGTTGTCCCAATCATTTTTCGTTTTGTCTTTAAACTTCTGTTTAAATTCTTTCTCAGCTTGTTCAATACCAGCAAATGGACCTTTCATGGCACTCTGTCCTATTTCACCCTATCAAAGTACACAGAAGCAAGGAATTTACACCATTATAATACATTAGTAAAGTCTCCCAAATTTCCCGCTTGCCTTTTTGATCTAGGCTTTCCCCCTGTTATTTTCACTTTCCTAATACTATTAACCAAAAGGTTATCATATACAAAAGTCATGGTTGAAATAATAATGTGTAATAATTTAGGTAACTAAAAATAATCCATTGATTTTATAAATGAAACATTTTGTAAAAATTGTGGTACCCTAATACTTTAAAGTTTTTTGTTTTTTATAAATTTTTTGAAATTTTCAGAATGCTAACATCGGTTTCGCATAAAAAAATTGACTTGTGTTTTGGGCAAGTGTGGGTGCTTCAACTGTTGTAGTTTTACTTGCATGATACGGGCAAATGTTAAGTTTCGCTACCACCATATCATTAACAAAATAAAGTAACAGATTGAATACTGACAACTCTTCCCCAGCGATTCCAAACGTAATAACCACCACCATCTTGAACCATCTGAATCACATAAAACTTATTGTTATTGGCACCTATGTTTGTTTGATTAAGCATGCAATCGAAATCGTCTACAATGCACCCAGTGTGACGAAGTGAACAATTCGAATCAATCTGAATCAAAAGAATGGAAATTTTCATCATGTGCCCTTTGATTTAAAAACTGTTCGAGTAGAAATTTGAGTTACCTGATAATTCTTTTTCTTGTTTCGCTTTTCTTCAGCAGCCAATGCCATCAACTTATCTTTAACAGACAGTTGTTCTGTTTCTTCTTCTTGTTTAATTTTCTTCCCACTAGCTTCATTATCATTTTGTTCGTGAAACTCCTGCAGTCTACACATTTCAAAATGATTAGAAAGCTTGTCAAGTCAAGTCAAGTCAAAGACATTATATTTAATCAGTTTAAACTTGATCAGTTAGAACTTGATCTGGCAAACAGTGAGAGGCCAAATCCACAGAGGAACTCAATAAGAATCTATAAAGTGTTTTTTTAGGTGTTTTTTAACTTGGTCTGAGTTAATTTGACAAATCTGAGATGAGAAAGAGCACTTTGGCATGATCACCATGATAGGAGAGATTGATGCCTAATGGATTTCAATCCAAATGTGCAGGTGCGAACTTGACAAAAATTGCCAAGGGCATTAGTCCCAGTATTATAAGAATGAGAAAAATCAACAGGTGTCTAAGATCGGTTTAGGAAGGAGATAATGATATAAGTTATAAAGAAAGAGGATGTTTGAAAGATTTACCAGATTAGTGAATTTTAGCAATTCTAGGTTTTTGAATAAGGGATCAGTTGGGGCCATAAAGTTTGAAAATGAAATTAATTGAATAGCATAGTTCTCTAGAGCAGTGATTCTCTTAGTAGCCAAGCTAATTGGCTGAAGCCATGTTTGTGTACAATAAGAGAATGGAAAAGGGCAAAGAATATACTTGAGTGAGAATTTCCTGAGGTACAAAATGTCTTAGCTTTCTTTAGTTTGTTAGCAACATCATTAATGCGAGGTTTCCATCTTAGATTTGAGTCGATGAGAACACCAAGGTATTTGATAGTGTTACTTGAGAAGATTCGCTGTCCACCAATAGAGAGTTTAATTTATAAATTTGTTTAAAAATAACATATTCAGCTTTGCTATTGTTAAGTGAAGGCAGTGTCACAGGGCTTTAAAATCCAAATTCATATTTTTTATGAGAGATTTCAGAGAGTGATTAAAAGGTAGATTAGTGTCATCAACGAAGTGGTGAACTACAGAGAACTACATCTAACAGCATTGTGAAGATCATCGATGTACAATAGAAAAAGGAGCAGTCCAAGTAGAGAACCTGGTAACAGCATGATCAGATGATACTCCTGAAACAGACAAAAACTTCCTTTCGGTTGTGAAGGTAGGACCTAATAAGAGAATTTGCTATTCCGCGGATGCCATAATGTGAAAGTTTCCTGAGGAGGATTTCATGGTCAACAGTATCAAAGGCCTTCTGGAGATCAATGAAAATACCGCATGCAAGATTTCCTTTATCAAGGCTATCATGGATTTGTTATACCATTATTTAAAATCAATGCTAATCCCTTATGTTATAAGACGCATCTGGCTTCTTGCCTTTTCTTGAAAATGTAAATCTATACTTTGTATTTTAACTTATAAGTGCGAATGTTGTACAACAAGAATGCTTAATACTTTGTAGGGCTTTATTTACAGAATTTAAAAACATTCTTGTGCCAATATTGAGAGAACAGGTAAGTTACAGTAAGTTACAGCCCCCAATTTATAGCACTGTTGAAGAAAAACAATGAGAATTTCCCGTAAAAGAATGTAATTACTCAGAGAATGATATCAAAATATTCTTGTGTAAGTAGGGAAAAGAGTTTACAGTTCGTATGGATGTATAAAATTTGTTAATAAAGCAAAATCGGCACATTCTGTTGGTCAGAAAACAAGAATTCACTGTCAAGTTATTAAACTCTTTCGGTGGTCATAGCGACCAGAGAATGATATTGAAATGTCTCCGGTCGCACATGCTCAATACTGCTATTCGCTCATTCGTACAAAAACTGTAAACCGACCTTAATAACATTAATTGATATCTAAAATGACTCGAAATAGACGTTTTTGTCAATTATGGCTCAATCCTCAACCAAGTATTGGTACCGATTCCTGAAAAATCACCTTCAAAATAAACTAACCTTTTAATCAATTCATTCTTTCGGCCAGTCATTTCAAGGTTTCTCTTTTTACATTCTTCTTTTAGGTCATTGACCTTGTATTTAGTATAATCAACAACCGCAGCAGGCGGCTGAGAAACCTTTCCTTTTTGGGGAAGTTTCCTTTTAGGTGGCATGATTTTATAATATATAACTATAATGAAATAATTATAGATAGATTAGATACAGAGGAGTGGCAATTAACATTCTGTTAATAACTTTGGAAAACAAGGAAAGTCCATCAATATATATATATATATATATATATATATATATTAATATATAAGTCAGGAAAATAGAACAGCCATGTTGTGCAACGCGTTTTGAGTTTATCTCTTCATCAGGCATAGAGTTTTACAGAAAAAAACAAGGTGTATATATATAAGAAGTGCAATAAAATTCACACTTTACCCTAAACATGTTATTGGCTAAGAAACAAAATAGTAAAATATCATTGGTTAAAATAATAAAATCGAGAAATCAAAAACAAAGAGAAAGAAAGAGAAAGAAAGAAAAAAAAATCATAAAAGGTAATAAAATAGAACCATAACAGTAGTGCCGTGACACTCTCCATACACTAGTTAACCCTTCAACACAATGCTTTCAAGCTAAAGTGTGGACACCTAAAGGTTGTTATACACACCCAATGAACGCATGAACAGGTGGGGTAAACAAGTGAATAAAACATTAGGAATAAAATTATGAAGGTACTGCTCTTTCATTAAAACCATTTGGCAAAAAAGTATCCAATTTATGTTGCCAGAGAGATTCACGTACTCTTAAAGCTATTTTGTTCCTAGAGCGTTCAACAAGCTGAAAAATCCAATCCGAAATCCCATTGTGATCGACTTTTAAAAAATGTTCAAAAAGGCCTGCTTGTGGAATATTACTTTTACCCATGCAATGGCTACGAAAATGACTATAATTATAAAGAGACATTGTAACAATTATTATCATGTGATCAAAACACAAAAATTATAAACAAAAATGGCGGAAACTAGTGGGAAAGAAGATAAATTTATACATGAACTACTTTAACTAGCTTCTGGAGTATAATAAAAGTATAATTCAATTTCTTCAATAAAAAGCTAAACATGTAACAGAAATGGTTATTTGTATTGAACCAATTGTAGGTCACAGGTGTATAGGATTTTAAAAAACGAAAAACTATGCATAAGATTGCATCTTAAACTCTTTATAATGACAAACGACTTGTATCAATTATATGCAGTTATTATGTAGATAAAAAAGATAAAATTTGATAATTTTGTGAAGAAATAAATGTTTATGTTGCATGCAAGCCCTGCAAAGAAAGTATGAAAAATTATCTTTCCTAATCTTTCCAAAAGCATTGAAAAACTCGTACGAGGCTTGCAGAATCTAAATGCCTTAGCTTTACCGATTCCAGAAAGGGCGCTTGTATAGTCATTTCCAGGGAACACGTGGAAAGAGGGAAGTGCATTACAACATCCATGTCCAAGTTCAGAAACGATTTCATGGATGTCAAGGATTCGCTTGTTCCTTTCAACCCCAATGTTGATTTCAACAACTTCTCCACAACTTCAAGTTTTTGTTGGAACTATAGGGCATAGATGTTATGTCAGTATCAATGTTATGAATACAAATACGAGCGATGACTCCTCACACTCCCATAATTCACACAAGCACTTTGGTATCAGCTTCTTCTTGTGCCGTCTCCAGAGATTCTTCTTCTTTGCACGTGAGCTTATAGAACTTTGACTTGCAGTTAAAAATAAAGTGTGGGCAGAAAGTTGTTCAAAAGGATGAAGGCCGAAAGGTCGTCCAATCGTGCATAAGGTCAGTTTTCTTACTGCCACCCTTAAAGTACCTTGATCATTGACAAGGCCTGTTTTGATCTCTTCTTTCAATTCTAACCTGTGTACTTTATGTAGTACCCCTTCTGTTTTGCTCAAAGGATTTGATTGATCTATCAAGATACTGATCAGTGACAAAAAACACTTCCTTTCCTTTCACGAACCTTCGAGTTATATGCTCAGAAACCATGTCAGGAGTTTTATGAAGAGATTTAATTGTGAAATTGGCAGCTTTATTAGATAATATTTTCAAAAAGAAATGCAAAACAAAAATCACGCTTCATTTCAGAGATCTTAAAAATTTTCTTAGCGAATTTGGTTTACTTATTCCAAATTTTTCTGTTAGTCCATTAAGTTTGAGTTGCTTTGCGATCGGTCCTTGATAAAAAGCAACTATCCGTTTCTGTAAGCTTTTTTGGACTTAAGAACAAACGATTATTAACACTAGACATACTGTAAAGTACCCACCCGCTTATAGATCTTCACCGCTTATAGGTCCACCACCCGCTTATAGGCAAAATCTATCCGGGTTATAAGCCCACCTGGATATAGGCCCATGGGGTATGGTCGGAACAGCCTGGACAGCAATGTCTAAGATAGAAGACATGATAATTTGTAGTTTTAAGAAGTGTGGGTACTCTTGCACTAGATGGAAGTGAAACCAGAATATTGAGAGAGGGGCTGGAAGACTCTGAGCTGCCTGCTTCCCGTCGTCCGAGTTCCAACTAAGCCAGTCATCCAGTGCAAAAAAGGAAGAAGAAGACAATGGCACATTGTAAATTTCTTAATTTCATTTGATTGGAAAGATATTTTGATACTGCAAAATAGCTTTTTTTATTCTGGGATGCAAAATCCATCCCTGTTATAAGCCCACTCGATTATAGGCTCGCTGAAACGGATATCGAAAAGAAGGCAAGAGACCCTGTGTTTGAGATTGCCCAGGCCCAGGGTACCAGGATTTTACAGTATTTTAATCAACACGTTCTTCATCACTTTTTCCTGTGCATGGAAGAAAGTTGTTTATAAACAATCTTTCCCACATCGAATATAATTTTTTTTAACACAGGGCTTGTTTAATTTTATTGGAAGATCCAAAAGGTGCAATTTATAGATATTTGTTTACTGATGAATCTTTGAATATGTTTTAATTTAATCTCTATATTTTTATTTTTATTTATTTTGCGTGTGGAAAATGTTTGATGGCATATTATTTTCCGCAGAGGGAAAATATTGCGGTTTTAGAAGAATGTGCCGGACTCCTGAACCTGGACATTTGAGGGAATGGTGTGTGTATGCAGCCCTGTGTGTGTGTCCACGCAAGAATAAATATCAGAAAATAGATAAAAAAAATAGATAAAAAATGAATTCACCAAATATTCAGCATGAAAATAAAAAAATTTTTGCTGACGGTTGTTGTAGTTGATACCTATAAGATTTCATAAGCAAAGTTGATAATATAAATTCATAATGATCTGCGGAGCGGCAAACTTTGATTTTTTACGAGGACAGTTTGCTGCGTTTCCCCAAACCAGCTGCAATGCCATACCATGTGCAGCTGCTTGAAGGTTGTTCGAGGTAACATATCGTATCAAACACTCTTGGTGAGAACTCTTATAAAGTTTTTTGAGAGAATGAGGCATTAGTGAAACAGTAGAGAGAAGGCATCATCCTATTATTTGTCCACCACCCACAAATAAATTTAGGAATACACGACGAACACACGAGAGAAGAAGCTGGATTTCAATTTGCCCTACCGGCGAACCGTAATCACAATAGAATCCATAATGGCTGTGTTATCTCTGAAATTGTGTAACACCCTTTTAGTAAGGGTGGTGTCCATAATCATAAGTGCCACGCTTAATGTTGATTAGATGTTAGGGGAGGGTGAGTATGTGGGTGGGGGTGTTTCTCCACCTGACGTTTTATTTATTTCAACTGCATCTTTCTTTTGGTGTTAATTTTTTAGTGGCCTCCCTCCAGTGCAGTGGCACAAATCGTGGAAAATATCAACAAATGGTGGATGAGATAATAAAAAAAATTATGACATTTTCGCGATCTGTTGGATAAGATATTTGCAAATGGAGCAAAATTTAAAGTTTCGCGTGAAATATATATTACACCTGATTTTAACTATAATAATAAAATGAGACTAAGGGCCCATTTCTTTCACAAGCCATTAGAATCAGCTCTACTACAAACTCTTCCAACCTCCCGTTATGAAAGTGTATAGAGTGTTTAGAATTTGATTTTTTTGCTCTAACTGACTGAAAAAAATGGAAAAAAGAAGGGTTGGAAGAGAAAAAGCTGATTCTGTGCATGAAAAACATGTGCAATTTCGAGTCGGAAATATCTCCAGCATATTCAAGGGAAAGGAATTTAGACAAAGATTTGCAAGTGTGAGAAAATGAGTCAGTCAGCCGACTCTAATACCACTTATTTGCGATACCTGCCTTACTGCTAACAATAATGTTAATGTTGTATATAATATTGCTCAATGAAAACAATACAATGCAACAAATTGGGTTTAGCGAAACAAGTCATCCTAGATCTCAAATCAATAAGAATAAACATGCAAAACAACATTGATACAGTAAGAAATGCAGCTATCTTAAACATCATCTGATATGTGGTTTTCCTCTTTCCACTAATGTGTAAAGTTTCTTTGGGGCTGTACTGTATTATATTATTTTGAATTATTGATTATTATTCTGGACAGGTTGTATACACCTGACTTATGGATGGGTGAAACTAATGTGAAGTTTATTGTTGGGTTCCCAATGAGAAACAAAACACTGATATAAATGAGCCAAATGTATTGCATGAACAGTTGTTGACTACAAGAGAATTTGGGGAAATTTGAGTTGAGATGAGAAGTATCCCTAACCAAGCTAGCATGTTCCCTATGTAATTCAGCATGAATGACGGGAAAGTACAGCTTGAGTACAGCACAATTAACCTGAGCTAAACCTGATGTTTCAGCTCCAACAATTTTCTATTCTTTATTTTAATTGAACCTGTAAAAACTAAATTCCATTTTATTGAATAATGGAAGTGTATGCATTATTGAGTGGAAAAAACAACAATTGTTGACAATTCCAAAATTTTATTAGCCATCATGTCTGCCATCATCAGTATTATAACAATTTGTCAGTCTATAATATATAATGGTAATTTTCAAAATTTACAGAATCATTACCTAATATCAGGACACAGCTTGTCAGGATGCTGATGGTTGGTCGATATTAATTATGAACTGACAAATTGTTATAATACTGATGATGGGTGATGTGATGACCGAAAGCTTCAACTAATAAAATCTTGGAATTGTTAATAATTGTTGTTTCTTCCTATAAATTCCATTTGTTCCTTTAAGAAATGTTCAAATCACTACTAACACAAAACATTTTCCCTGAGCACATACACAAATTAAAACCATTTGGATGCATTTGTTCAACTCGGACTGTCATGAAAAAACCAGTCACCAAACTACCAGTGAAATCAAGCAAAGGTACAAGGTTGAAGAGGTATGACGTCCCTGCGCACCAACTTGGCGTTATCAAAAGCTGGGATTCCAAACACACAGGTGATTTTTTATTCCCTATAATATTTTAGTGCATTCTGAATGATGGATCTTGAGGGAAGAAATTTTCACTGTCAGAAAATTTTGCGAAAATAAATGTGAGTTCAAGTAATTTGCAAAATAAAATTCTCATGAATAGTCGGATTTTGACCAATTCACAAAACGAAATTCGATAACTTTGATATTTTTTATAAATATTATATAGGTTTGATGTTAAGCAAAAATCCTTGATTGAAGTTTGTTTTCAAAATACTTAAAATTTAATTCCCGGGAAATACCGTTTTCTTTTTCTTTTTAATTCGTGAAAATGTTTTCTCTTTAAAAGGTACTTTTTCATCTGATCTTGTATATCTTATAATATTGTTAGTGGTGCAAAATTTTAAAAGCAGGTTTGACCAAAAACAGTCCCTTTTCATTTTCTGGTCTTTTGATTTGATCAGTCCTAGCCTGAGTCTCTCCCTACCAATCAGGACAGGACCCTCATTAATATAGGCCAATAATAATAAAGTTGTATAATGTTTTCATAGGTGGATTAAAAGGGAGCTACTGGGCAGCAGAACGTTTCGTTGATGACGTTATGATACGGAAATTTATCGAGGGGACATTTTACGAACGTATTACATCTGATGTAATCATTAAAAGACGTTTAAATCAAATAATCATTTCCTTTTTTGTCACTGGAAAGGGACAAGAAGGGTCGACGGCCAAAGTTTATTTTCTGAAAGCTTTCACTGAAAAGCTGTTAGCTGAAATGATGGGTTGTATTGTTAAAGTTGAACTGCGAACTGGACCTGAATTTGTGTGATTTTCATGGAATGAATATACCAATTGTAGCTATAGATTTATAAAGTATAAAAAAGTTATTATGTAAAAGCACAGAAGATTGTTGGTGTCTCTTTATTAGGAGATGGAAATGTTATTTGGAATGATAATTAGATGATTTTGGTTAGTTTTGTGGGTCATCCTGAGAAGTTTGACCAACCAATTGAAAAACTCGTATTTGCATTTTGTTTTTGCTGAAGACACTTCACGCTCTTGCCATAACAACAAGCACAGTGGAGAGGTGTGTCTAAACTTTCATTTCCAGTTGCGTAGCCTGAGCTCAGTCAAAATTTGTGGAGGAGAGTTTAGTCATTTAAAGTAAAAAAGTAAAACGTGCAAGTAACCTAATCGACACTTAAGACTGAAAAGAAATACCATAACGTTGTACTCATTCACTTTTTCCGACTGACCCTGAATACGCCTATGTCTAGTTGTTTGTTTAATAATTGTTATTCTCTATAATTTGTGTCTCCCCCTAAAAAAATGAATCCTTTGTTCTTTAAGGTAAATGTTTGATTATCGGGTGAGCGGAATACATCCATACTATATCTGTACAATATCACCTTTCATTTCTCACGCTCTATAAGCAAAACATTATAATAAGCTGCCAGTTAAGTAACTGATTTCGGCTTGAAAATTACGCAATTCATTCTCTAAATCCTTGCTTCGGAGGGCTTTGCATTTCCTCTGTACATATGCCCAACACAGTCGATATCCCGCTATTACAATCAACGCAAAAAGTTGTGTCCTGTTTTTTGTAAGCCGACTTAGGATTTTGGTCAGAGAATGACTGGTAAAGATGACAAAGAAAGTATTTTTTTGTTGCCTTTTTCTTAAAACATAACCATCGAACGTTATATTCTCCTTCTGTTTTCTTATATTCTCTGTGCCTGCAATGTAGAGTCTTCCTCATCAAATGGTGTGGAGTCTCATTTAATGCAACTTCCAATTTCTATCACAACAAAGCTGTGTTTGCTTTATACTTTTTTAAACATTCAGCAAAATTACTGCTTTTTGAGTGGCTGCATGGAAAAGTATTGCATCAGGTTTGTTACCAAAACTGCTGTCACATAGACTATTCAACATTTTTTTTACCGCCAGTTATATTTTTTTGTCTTTTTGTTGCCAAGATACGAGTTGATTTTGCATCTTGTTTACTACTAACAAGAAAACTAGCCGCCAAGGCGGCGTGGCTCGCCGCCCATATTCAGCCAGCGCCCTCTCCGGAAACTAAGTAAAGTAACTTTTCCCAACAACTTTTTGTTCCGTCTCACCCGAAGAAACAAGTTGGAGAGAGATCTGTATGAAGCTAATTATCTTCATGAAATCGTGAGAAAATATGCAGGTCTAATCTGATGTTTAAGAATAGCTATTTAGAATGAACGAATAAAAAAATAGTAGATGCCTCTGGCAGATTAATAATCCGATAAATAAAAAAATTACGATCTTGTTTGTGAAGGAATTTTAAGCCTATTTCACCTCTATTACTATCACATGGAGCAACGACAATCGACCAGAAGTCATAAATAAACATGATTTTCAGTTCATGTCAATCATATTCAAGGTACAGGAATAAACCATCCCATGAATTACGTCACGAGACAGCCGTGCCTTCGTTCTTAAGATGAATGATTATGACATTTGTGTCGTTTACAAATATAAACGATACCTCAGGAAAAGATTTTTTGCAATGTTCTTTTATCACGCATAATTACTTAATGAAGTCGCCAAGGCGACGTCGCTCGCCGCCCATATTCAGCCTGCGTCCTCAGACACTGAGAATTCACGAAAAATAAATCAACGAATTAGTAACGAAAAGTATTACCATCTTGTGGAGCTCGAAATTCTGATCAAGAAAAATTTTCCCCAAATTCTTTTGTCACTCGTATCTGCATTTTGTTTTTGCTGAAGACACTTCACGCTCTTGCCATAACACCAAGCACAATGGAGAGGTGTGTCTTAACTTTCATTTCCAGTTGCGTAGCCAGAGCTCAGTCAAATTTGTGGGGGAGAATTTAGTCATTTAAAGTAGAAAAGGAAAACGCGCAAGTAACCTAATCGACACTTAAGACTGAAAAGAATTATCATAACGTGCGACTCCTCCATTTTTTTTTTTGACTGACCCTGGATACGCCTACGATAGTAATTTAACAAAAAAAAACGTTTTCTCTTGTTCCCGAGACTTTGCGATCAAGCCGAAATTTCGTTCGATAAAATAGGTTCATATTCGTCGGAACATGTATCGTCTTTACACCCTCCTCCGCACGTATTCGTTTAACTACTTTTAAATTAAAAATTCATTCACGTTTATCTGTTTGTAGTTTTTGGGTTAAAAGTTTTTCGCAAAAACGAGATATCTTTAGTGGTTTCATCCTCTGAAAAAAATATTCGGAGGCGTTTATAAAATAACCTATAAAAGCATAGGAGTGTAAATTTATGTAATTTGCACATGTTCCTTTTTACAATAGTTCCTTTTGAAGAAAAAGGAACAGATTTTGAGGGACACTCGGGAGATTTAAGGTTAATGAATTGATAATCATCTATTAAAAGAGAAGAGAGTCTTTGTAAGACCGATATTTTATGTCGTTAACGGTTTTTACTGTTCTGTTTTCCACTGAAATTCAACAATTTATAAAAGACATCTTTGTTTTGTAGTTTGTTAGTCAATATGATCCCTGTAATACATTTGTTATTAAAACAACACATGTGTGTATAATGCCGAATGTTAGTGGAAAACCCTAAAACAATTTTTACAGACCTATTTATTTCGGTCTCTCAATGCCCGCACGCTTGCAATTAAAAATGGAAGTTTGGATTGGGTAAAAGTGACGTGTGTTATCATTAAAATCTGGCATAAAGAGGATCGCATTAATCATTTAAATCAGTGTTCGAGAGAGATGTTGAAAAAACGTATTTTATCAAAAAAGAAGTGGCAAAATGCTGTTGGAAATGACAGGAAACCGAAAAGGTTTAGTTTGAAACCCAATAGCGATGGTGTTTACGTATGTCCAGTTGTGACATGTGAAAGTGAATGTTTTACGACACAAAGGGGATGCAGAAAGCACGTTTTTACGAAACATGGGTGGTATTATTTTTTTGACGATAAGCCTGACTTTAATACAGTATAACCCCGTTAAGTCGGACTCTCAGGGGACCGAAATAATCGGTCTGACTTATCGGGAGTCCGACCTATCCGAACTTCGTCTTAAGTCAGACTCTACTTATTTAGTCCCAAGGGGGACAAGGTTTTAGTCCGAATTAAAGAAAAGTCTGACTTAAACCGTGTCCGACTTAACGGGGTTATACTGTATTTCCTGAATTGGCGACTCGTCTATCCACTCAAGAAAAACGAAAACGATCCTACACTACTTTAATGCCGATGTTTGTAAAAACATGCACGGTTGTCACGGATTATTTTCAAAATGGCTACAAAGTCTAGGTGGAGGAGGTAAAAGTGTATGCCAAGCAGAACAAATAACAGCCAAACTCTTAAAATATGCCAAATTCTGTTGTGATGACGTATCTATTCTCTGGGATATACCAGAGTGTGTTATCGACTATTGTATTGGATCTGTTACAATGCTTTCCGACTTTGTGGATTACTTGAAGAACACTTGGAAACTTGGCCGTTCTGGAATTATTGGTTATATGAACGCTATTTCTCATACACTTGACTATAGAAGGAGTAATGCCATTAAAAGTGAGAATTTCCCTGTGTTCATTGCAGCTGAAATTTACTTAGACAGGGTAAAAAAGTGCTTAGCATAGCAAATGAGGATTGAATGGAGCACAGTTCTGAGCATGGAATACCTTACGACTATTAATTGTTGGGCTAGTCTTGAACATCTACAAAGTGTTATTCCTTTTCATGCGGACAAATTTTCACAGATATTGATTAACGCCAGTAATGCGACTGCAGTCGTTCCAGCTCACGATTTGTCGTTTTGCACTTCGTTTGTCGTAGCTGTATTGTTCCTAATGGTGAAAGCAAGTCGACCAATGACATACCAGTATTTAACCGTTACCATGGTACGTGGGGTTGGAAACGAAGGTGGTATTATCGATCAAACTAAATTCAAGACAAATTATAAATATGGATTTGACACTCTCATTATTTCAAAAAGAGTTGTTGATATTTTGAATGGATATATAGCTTTTATTCAGACTAGACTTGATCCCATTTGTGACTATCTTTTAATAACAAAGAATGGGACCCAGTTGAAACAATTAAGTGATATTTTTGGAAGAATTGTTTACCAGGCTATCGGAAAGTACATAAACCCGACACGATATAGGCAGATTATCGAAACGGAGAGCATGGCTAAACTTAATGAACGTGAGCAAGCTGCTTTATCACGTGATCAAAAGCATACGTCACACGTAGCTAGAATACATTATCAAAAACTTCAATCAGCCGAAGTAGCACGTCAAGGACAACAGTGTATGCAAAAGCTAGTAACCATGGAAAAGGAAAATGATCATTTTAACGATCATTTTACGATTATCAGGACAATTGGCTAAATTACTTCTTACCTGCTTCTTACGCAAGATGGGTTGTTTCTGACGCGTTATCTCCTCTTGTCTCCCCTTATTCCCTATGTCCTAAAGAAAAATATATCGTCTCAAGTCCGACTTATAGCTGACTTAAGCAAGTATGAGAGCTTAAATATTCTATATATTCCATCTTTTTATCTACAAAGTGGGAACAAGTGGGGATAAGGGGTGATAAGGACGCTTATGTAGGGAACAAGAATATTTTATTGTTCGTTCTTGCTTAAGTCTGCTATAAGTCGGACTTGAGACGATATCTTTTTCTTTAGGACATAGGGAATAAGGGTAGACAAGAGGGAGCAAGAGGTTGTAAGGGGTGATAAGAACACTGATGTGGGGAACAAGAATATTTTATTGTTCGTTCTTGCTTAAGTCTGGTATAAGTCGGACTTGAGACGATATCTTTTTCTTTAGGACATAAGGAATAAGGGGAGACAAGAGGGAACAAGGGAGGATAAGGGGTGATAAGGACGCTTATGTAGGGAACTAGAATATTTAAGTACTCATACTTTCTTAAGTCTGGTATGAGTCGGACTTGAAATGATATCTTTTTCTTTAGGACATAAGGAATAAGGGGAGACAAGAGGGGACAAGAGGTTATAAGGGGTGATAAGAACACTGATGTGGGGAAGAAGAATATTTTATTATTCGTTCTTGCTTAAGTCTTCGTATAAGTACAAGGGGGAATAAGGGGTGATAAGGACGCTTATGTAGGGAACTAGAATATTTAAGTGCTCATACTTTCTTAAGTCTGGTATGAGTCGGACTTGAAATGATATCTTTTTCTTTAGGACATAAGGAATAAGGGGAGACAAGAGGGGATAAGGGGGGATAAGAACGCTTATGTAGGGAACTAGAATATTTAAGTGCTCATACTTCTTTAAATCTGCTATAAGTGGGACTTGAGACGATATCTTTTCTTTAGGACATAAGGAATAAGGGGAGACAAGAGGGGACAAGGGGGATAAGGGGGTATAAGAACACTGATGTGGGGAACAAGAATTTGTTAAAGAATCTGTGTATTCGTTATTTCCTATTGTTTGTATTGGTTACAGATTTATTCTGCGTTTTAGGCTCTGTAACCGTGAAAAGGAATGGATGAGAATTTTTTTGGTATTCTATATTTCATCGTCACTTATTACAATTTGATCTTGTATTTTATTAGCTTGAGACCTTTTAAATGGTTTGACGTCTTTCTTTTCATTTTCATCATCACTAATAACAATTGTATATGTTGGAATTAAACGAGTAGCAAAAGGCTTTCTTTCCAATATACATTCCTGAGAATTTTCAATTGGCACGAATATATCGACGTCATTGTCATTATCGTTTGGCTGACTCTGTTTCCAGCAAAGCATCATTTTCTGGTTCTACGTTTTCAAGTGCTTTAATTCTTGTTTCCCAATCTGGAAATCTGTGTTTGAATACATATTTTCGGAAGGCCTTCCTTTCATAACCGTTCATGTAAAGCCAAGCGTCATACAGAGAATCGGATCCACTCCAACCCACAGTTTTGCGCATTTCATATACCTTGAACACCTTATTATCAAGGTTGGATATCAAGAAACTCCATTGTAGCATCAATAGCAGTACGTTCTCCATGTAATGCACGTCATGTGTTTCCCGTCCAAAATCCAAATGATCATTTTCTATTGGCAAAAGCTGATACAAATTTCCTTCTAATTGCTCAGCTTCTAAAACTGCATGCGCCACTGCCTTGTCGGATATTATTATGGTATTTTCGGTTTCCGGCATAACACTTGGGACCTGCGAATATCTGAATTCATCATTTCCGGACATCATTGCTGCAGGATCGCAATTAAAATCGTTATAAATTGCCCCAACACCAAGCTCTTCCTCGTTGTTTGTTGTGGCGAATATGGTTGTATCCTTTAATTCGTTAGCCCAATAATAAAACACCTCCATGCAATGTCGCCGAAGCCAAGCTAGAAATTAAAATTGGAAATTCAAACATTGTATTTACCTTGCAAAGGTCACTAATCTACTGAAATTTAAAAGCACAGTCCTCACCGGATACACTTCCAACTTTTTTTGTTAATGCTTTAGTGTTAAAAACTTCGAGTCTTTTTCGGACTGCTTCTTCATCACTGTTATCACCAAAGTCAGGGTAAACATTTGTGGTAATAAAAAAACCGCTGTTATAAATAAATCGCGATGCTTCTTTGTGCTTTTGTGGAACCATAATCAAACCACCTGCAAAAAGATCAAAACGAAATTCAAGCAATTAGTCCTGTGTTTCAGGATTTCGTGTTTGAATGGTAGCAGTTACTTTGCAAGATTCTTTTATCATCTTCACACGAAAGACTGTTGGACGTCCATTCGTCCATAAACACCACTTGAGAATTATTGTTGATCATGTGGCCAGAAAACCTTCCGTCTTCAACGACACCAGCTATGTAACGGGAGGGAATAATACCTAAAATGAAGCTTTTAATATTCAAAACTAAGAACAAAACTGAGAGAACTGGGGAACAAGCAATAATCAATTATATACCTTGAAATGGGCAAAACCAACTTGTTTTACCGCTGTCTGGTTGTCCAACTAAACACAACTTCGGCTCTTTCATGGGAAACTTGCCGTGCATAAGTATCTGATAATACTTCTGGTAGAATCGTTTTCGAACAACCGGATCTGGAAAACTGTTCTCTACGCCTGAAAAGAGTATCATTCAGAGACGGAAGTTATTCATTAGGAGAAGAACTAATGATTCAATATAGTAAATGATTATACACACCTTCAATGAACTTGACAGGGCATGGAATTACACCTTCATCGTACTGGTACCGTATGAAAGCACGTGGAGATCCTTTCAGATAACGAGGATTCTTTTCAAATTTTTTGCCTTCAATGTCAAAGCAGTAATTTTCGTTTACTTCTATGTAGTTGTAGTCAATTACCAGCGGTTCAATTAGGCGACACGAACGTTCAGACAACAATGCCGTCAAAGATGACACAAATGGCGTAAGAACATCAGCAATATGAACATTGCCAAGCAAAGATAATAGATACTGCTTCACAGGACTACAGTAAACATACGTATATGCTGATTTATCGATCTTCTTATAAACACATCCATCACTCAAACCATATCCATTGTCAGCCATTATTCTCTTAAGTAAATCTACAGCTTGGCAAATCTTTGATGTCGGCTTTGTTTGCTTTATAGAAACTGAATATGCATCTAAGTATGTGTAAACAAAAAGGAAACATTAGATAAATAGGACTAATTAAAAAATTTAAGATGACAAAATTTTGATAACATGTTACCATTGTCTGCAAGATTCTTTAAGGACAACTGGATAGAAAACTGGATCTTGTTTACGCCTTCAATCAGATTTTTCCTCGTTTCCATGTCCAGGCTCTTGCAAAGCACAATTTCTTTAGGTTTTCCAGACGAAAGCACTTCGTCATGGAAATTAACATTTGCAATTGGAAATCCGGATTTCCCAGCTTCTTCTCTGATAATTTCTTTTTGGGATAACTGAATAAGTTCAGATTTAATTTTCTGTCTTTGCGCCCAGATACTTCTCAATGAATAACCAGCTTCCCACAAAACACGAACAGCGCACACATGATATTTGGATACAATCGGTGACACGATATAAGCCCTTAAAGCTTTCTTTAATGTAGTGTTTTTAATACACGTTTTGACACTAAATTCAGAATACATACTAATTCTGCTTTCTACCAAGTTTGATTCATAAAAATGGAACACTTTTTTTCTTATTCGGTTATATATTATTATTATTATTATTATTATTATTATTATTATTATATAACGTATCATAAAGTTTTTGTTCCTTTGTAAAAATAAAATTTAAAAGCATTGGAGTGTAAATTTATGTAATTTGCACGTGTTCCTTTTTTCAATAGTTCCTTTTGAAGAAAAGGGAACAGATTTTAAGGGACACTCGGGACATTTAAGGTTAATGAATTTATAATCATCTATTAAAAGAGAAAAGAGTCTTTGTAAGACCGATATTTTATGTCGTTAACGGTCTTTACTGTTCTGTTTTGCACTGAAATTCAACAAATTATAAAAGACATCTTTGTTCCGTAGTTTGTTAGTCAATATGATCCCTTTAATACATTTGTTGTTAAAACAACACATGCGTGTATAATGCCGAATGTTAGTGGAAAACCCTAAATCAATTTTTACAGACCTATTTATTTCGGTCTCTCAATGCCCGCACGCTTGCAATTAAAAATGGAAGTTTGGATTGGGTAAAAGTGACGTGTGTTATCATTAAAATCTGGCATAAAGAGGATCGCATTAATCATTTAAATCAGTGTTCGAGAGAGATGTTGATAAAACGTATTTTATCAAAAAAGAAGTGGCAAATTGCTGTTGGAAATGACAGGAAACCAAAAAGATTAAGTTTGAAACCCAATAGCGATGGTGTTTACGTATGTCCAGTTGTGACATGTGAAAGTGAATGTTTTAAGACACAAAGGGGATGCAGGAAGCACGTTTTTACGAAACATGGGTAGTTTTATTTTTTTGACGATAAGCCTGACTTTAATACTGTATTTCCTGAATTGGCAACTCGTCTATCCACTCAAGAAAAACGAAAACGATCCTACACTACTTTAATGCCGATGTTTGTAAAAACATGCACCGTTGGCAGATTATTTTCAAAATGGCTACAAAGTCCAGGTGGAGGAGGTAAAAGTTTATGCCAAGCAGAACAAATAACAGCCAAACTCTTAAAATATGCCAAATTCTGTTGTGATGACGTATCTATTCTCTGGGATGTACCAGAGTGTGTTATCGACTATTGTATTGGATCTGTTACAATGCTTTCCGACTTTGTGGATTACTTGAAGAACACTTGGAAACTTGGCCGTTCTGGAATTATTGGTTATATGAACGCTATTTCTCATACACTTGACTATAGAAGGAGTAATGCCATTAAAAGTGAGAATATCCTTGTGTTCATTGCAGCTGAAATTTACTTAGACAGGGTAAAAAAGTGCTTAGCAAAGCAAATGAAGATTGAATGGAGCACAGTTCTGAGCATGGAATACCTTACGACTATTAATTGTTGGGCTAGTCTTGAACATCTACAAAGTGTTATTCCTTTTCATGCGGACAAATTTTCACAGATATTGATTAACGCCAGTAATGCGACTGCAGTCGTTCCAGCTCACGATTTGTCGTTTTGCACTTCGTTTGTCGTAGCTGTATTGTTCCTAATGGTGAAAGCAAGTCGACCAATGACATACCAGTATTTAACTGTTACCATGGTACGTGGGGTTGGAAACGAAGGTGGTATTATCGATCAAACTAAATTCAAGACAAATTATAAATATGGATTTGACACTCTCATTATTTCAAAAAGAGTTGTTGATATTTTGAATGGATACATAGCTTGTATTCAGACTAGACTTGATCCCATTTGTGACTATCTTTTAATAACAAAGAATGGGACCCAGTTGAAACAATTAAGTGATATTTTTGGAAGAATTGTTTACCAGGCTATCGGAAAGTACATAAACCCGACACGATATAGGCAGATTATCGAAACGGAGAGCATGGCTAAACTTAATGAACGTGAGCAAGCTGCTTTATCACGTGATCAAAAGCATACGTCACACGTAGCTAGAATACATTATCAAAAACTTCAATCAGCCGAAGTAGCACGTCAAGGACAACAGTGTATGCAAAAGCTAGTAACCATGGAAAAGGAAAACGATCATTTTAACGATCATTTTACGATATCAGCGTCTAACGAATTCAACAAAAGTGGTGTCGACCGAGAGGGTGAACGAGTGAACGCTCTCCTTGACGTGGCGTTAAACAAGAAATTATCTGTTTCAGAAACACCTAAGGATAAAGCTACCAAACGACAGGGCAAGGTTTCGTTTTCAACTAATGAAGATTCTTTTTTGTCATATGGTATCAAGAAATATGGCCCTGGAAAATGGACAACGATTTTACGAGATCCGGAATATAGCTTTCATCCTTCACGTAAACCGAGTACTTTGATGATCAGAGCAAAAACTATAAATATGATATAAAATCACACCTTGTGTGTCAGATGGGACAAATTTATCCTAATAAGGTATTAATAATCAAGTATATCAATGCACCGTTTACAGAAATTGCCTTCTTTTACTCTTTCTTCAACTACAGTGATGATTTATTTTAAATTCAAGAAAGGTACCTTTACAAAATGTGGCGATATCATTTCAAAGCACCATCTCAATGACCACGAAAAAGACTGTTTGAAAGCTATCTTTGCAACTCACAAGTTGAAACCTGATACATTGTTTAAATTTGCAAAGATTACAAAACAAGAAGGTCTGATGGCGAAGCTGTTACTGTTAAGAAGAAAAAAGAATCAAACGTTACTCTTACACAAAGATACAAAATATATTGTAACCGTCAAAAGAGAACCAAACAAATGTAAAAAAACAGCAATAAATAAATATATTACTTAACAGAATAGTGTTGTTCTTTGTATTCCCGTTGCAATATCTAATGTTGAATCCAAGATTGATTGTCAATTAAAATCCTGCTATTATCAGGAAAATTGGCTAAGTTTCTTCTTACCTGCTTCTTACGCAAAATGTACTGCTTCTGACCCGTTGTTACACGTTGTTACTTGTTCTTACTCAGTTGCCACTTGGAAAAGGATTTTGTTAGGTTTCTTCTTACGTGCCTCTTACACGAGTAACATGGCTTCTTACGCCTTTTTACGCGTTATTACTCGTTCTTACCATGTTCACCTTTTAAATAGAACTCAACACAATTTCTTCTTACTTGCCTCTTACGCAAATAACATGGCTTCTTACGCCTTCTTACGCGTTGTTACTCGTTGTTACTCAGTATTCACTTTGATAAGTAGTTGGCTAAGTGTCTTCTTACCTGCTTCTTACACAAATAGCATGGCTTCTTACGCGTTCTTACACGTTGTTACTCGTTGTTACTCAATATTCACTTGGAAAAGATGTTGGCTAAGTTTCTTCTTACCTGCTTCTTACGCAAAATGTGCTGCTTTTTACGCCTTTTTACGCGTTATTACTCGTTCTTACTCAGTATTCACTTTGATAAGTAGTTGGCTAAGTTTCTTCTTACCTCCTTCTTACACAAATAGCATGGCTTCTTACGCGTTCTTACACGTTGTTACTCGTTGTTACTCAATATTCACTTGGAAAAGATGTTGGCTAAGTTTCTTCTTACCTCCTTCTTACACAAATAGCATGGCTTCTTACGCGTTCTTACACGTTGTTACTCGTTGTTACTCAATATTCACTTGGAAAAGATGTTGGCTAAGTTTTTTCTTACCTCCTTCTTACACAAATAACATGGCTTCTTACGCCTTTTTACGCGTTATTACTCGTTCTTACCATGTTCACCTTTGGAATAGAACTCAACACAATTTCTTCTTACTTGCATCTTACGCAAATAACATGGCTTCTTATGCCTTCTTACGCGTTGTTACACGTTGTTACTCAGTATTCACTATGATAAGTAGTTGGCTAAGTTTCTTCTTACCTGCTTCTTACACAAATAGCATGGCTTCTTACGCGTTCTTACACGTTGTTACTCGTTGTTACTCAATATTCACATGGAAAAGATGTTGGCTAAGTTTTTTTAAAGTGTTTTCTTATCATTATACTAGGTTGAATGAAATGGGAAAGAAGACAATATTTTTCAAACTTTGACGTATTCTTCATCTTCCGATTCGCTGTCACTGTACAAAACTATTCTTTGCACATATTTATCTCCTACTAAAAATGGTTCAACAGTCATTGCTGGTAGCTGAATATCCGGTTTTATATCTTCTTCGGAGTCTGTAATCTCTCGCGGTGTCACTACACCTCGAGGCTCATCTTGATCTAGTTGTTGAGTATCAGGACAATCGTTACAGTTGCAATCACTGTCATCTGACGAGGTTTCTCTGCAGTACAACTGCCAGTTCGGATACATTCTTTTGAACTTTCTATATGCAAACCAATCTCTTCTCATGTTGTTTATCAGCAACCAGGCATCATATATTGAATCGGGTCCTTTCCAGTTTGTTCTTACACGCATATTGAATACCTCCATAGAGTCAGAATCTTTGATATTGTCGACCATGATGAAACGAGTTTAAAAACTTTCTCTAGGTATTCTGCGCTGGTGGCACTATTGGTGTAGTCTGCTAGATTGCTTTCAAATGTCAGGTGCTCGTATAGTATTCCTTCAGTTCTATCTGCGTCAAGCACAGCTTCGTCAACGGCTTTCTGTGGCACCACTTCGTATTGGCTGCAGTCGGTCTTGTCGTGGTCCTCCAGACTGAAGCAATTTAACTGCTCAACATCTAGAAGCAAGCTTGTTGATCCGCCATCAAAATCATTGTAGATCGCTCCTTCATCAAGGCTTTGCGTTTCCAAGTTTCCTTGTTCGAAA
The DNA here is from genome assembly GCA_039566895.2 of Turritopsis rubra. Lineage (NCBI taxonomy): Eukaryota > Metazoa > Cnidaria > Hydrozoa > Anthoathecata > Oceaniidae > Turritopsis > Turritopsis rubra. Next base: position 9,870,977 of record CM077631.1, on the reverse strand, counting down.
ATCGGCGTGTCTTTTAGTTCGTTGGCAAGAAAATGGAATATCTCCATACAATGCTGTCTCAGCCACCCTAAGAACACAAAATGTTTCAGAATGTTCAGTGTAAATAGTAGAGTACAAAATGTAAAAATAAGAAACAAATAAAGTACTTGTCATTCTGAGATCTTTATCCCGTAGAGTTTTCGTTGTGAAAATCGCTAACCTCCTCTTCACTGCATCAACATCTTCGGCGGCACCAAAGTCAGGGTAAACATTGGTCGTAATGAAAAAGCCACTATTGTACACAAAAGTAGACACGTCTTTATGTTTATTTGGCAGCGTAATTAAACCACCTATGAGTAACATTCATTTGTTCATATGCAATGTTAACCACAACCACTAGGAAAGTCTCAATCCACATAACGAAATTATATTCTCAGAGATTCTATACCTTGTAAAACTGTTTTGGCTTGCTCACACGAAAAGCTATTGGATGTCCATTCATCCATAAATACAATTTCAGTCGTTGGTCGTATATTACTACCACTGAAGCGACCGTCTGGTACTACACTTGCTATATTTCGTATGGCAATAATACCTAAGCGTTAATGAAACCCAATTATATTAATTTATCTGTACGTCATGGACTATTTCACAAATAACTATAAAGAAAATCAGCTGCACCCACCCTGAAAAGGACAAAACCAACTTGATTTTCCACTGTCAGAAGGACCAACAAGTACCAACTTTCGTTCTTTTTGTGGGAATTTTCCGTGCATGAGCAGTTGGTAGTACTTCTGATAGAACCAGTGTCGACGCTTTTCATTTGGAATACTATTTTCGATCCCTAAAATATTATGAATAAAATCATCAGAAGTTTTCAAGTTGCAACAAATCATTTCTTAAAGAGCAACATTCATTTTAACAAAGTTAATATGCGTAAGAACGCGTAAGAACACGTAAAAAGCAATGCTATTTGAGTAAGAGGTACGTAAGAAGAAACTTAACAAAATTCTTTTCCAAGTGAGGACTGAGTAAGAACAAGTAACAACGCGTAAGAAGGCGTAAGAAGCCATGCTGTTTGAGTAAGAGGCACGTAAGAAGAAATTTGAAAATGCTAATACCAATCATTATTTTTTTACATATACTGATAGTAAAACATGAAAAAATACCTTCTATGAACTTTTCTGGATAGGGTACGCTGTTTTCGTCGTACGAATATTTAATGTAAGCCCTTGGTGTCTTCACAATGGTCTCTTGTGTCATGTCGACGAATCTTTTCTCTTCCACATTAAATACGTAGCCATATGGCTGTACTTCAATAAGGTTGTAATCAATTTCTAGGGGTTTTATCAAACGGCATTCCCTTTTTGATAGAAGATTTGTAAGCTGCGCCATATGGTTTCCAATCACGTTGGCTATTTCTCTATTTCCCAAGAGTGTTAACAGGAATTTTTCAATTGAGCAGCAGAATATTGACGTAAATTTTGATTCAGGTATCTTTCGATAAATTGATCCTTCACAAATGCCGTAGTTTCCGAAATCCATTGCTCTGTTGATAACGTCAATGGCCTTGCAGAAGTTTGAATCTGGTTTCATTTGTACCGGATTTCCAACATCTACAGTAAGATAAAATGAAGTAAATCTTGAATATAGTCTCCAATCACTCTTATTTACTTTCTAAATATTAGTTAAATAGAAAACTTTACATACCATTTCCGTGATCAATTAGCAGATAATTCAAATTGGTATGCTTGATGTTATTAAGCCCAGATAGGATTTGCTTTCTAACGTTCTCATCTAAGCGTTCTGTTAAAATGACTTGAACGGGTTTGACAGAAAAGTCTTTTCCTTCAGTCGAAATCGAAACGTTGTTTATTTGGTATCCCAGATCATGAGCAGCCTTCTTAACAGAGGCTTTCTGGGACTTGATGACCAGTGCCATAGCCTTTTCACAGTTGTGATCCTTTAATACTTGCGACAGTGTAGCTGAGTACGCTGTCACACATGATTCTTCTCCTCTACCTGAAATTTTAATCATGTTTTAGAAGAAGTTAATCAACTTAAGTCATTAGAATCAAATGGCATTATATATTAAAAAAGGGTATGATTTACCTCTTCCTCTAATAGCTTTGCACTCTTCAATATCTAATCCCTGGGAAAGTAGCAGTTTTGTTAAATTATTTTCGAGCGTTAAAAGAGCATGTTCTGGCCAATCATACGCCACCCAAAACGCCATACCCGGATAGTTTTCATATTTCTCATCTTCTTCTTCTTCTTCAGATTCTGTATCCTTATACTTCCTTTTCTTTGACTCGCACTTCTTGGCCATAGCTGTAATACAGGAGAAGAAACAAACGACGTTCTTGCACTCACACAAAATGTGTTCAATTTCCCTTCGTTTCGCCCAGATCGTACATTCATCCAATTTCTGGGAATTCCACAACGCGCGAACGGCAATTACTTGATAACACTTTGCTATTGGTGTTACAATATAACTTTGTAATGATCTTCGCAAAACATTACTTCTTAAAGTCAGCCTCGGTTTAAAATTTCTAACTTGTGACATGGTTTTCTATTCGTTAAAATATCGTTACTGAACAACTTCTCAACCCGAAAGAGGAACACTTTTTTTCTTATACGGTTATATATTATTATTATTATTATTATTATTATTATTATTATTATTATTATTATTATTATTATTATTATTATTATTATTATTATTATTATTATTATTATCAATATTTACCTAGAATAGCCTCTTCAGTTCTGTATTGAACTGTTATCAATGAGGGTCCTGCGTAGAATGGTACAATTGCATCATAGAAAAATGTTTTCCCCCAACAATACACCAAGTTCATTGGCGAAAATGCCAAGTCACATGACATGGCCGATTTTGGGAGTTTTTTTACTGGGTAATTTAAAATGAGTTTGTGTTTTGCCGATCACGTCCAGCTGGTCATTAAACTTTGATCAGCAACATGTATGCATAAGTCGTAAGAATTCTAAAAGTTATTGTAAATCAGAAGGCAGCTGCTCTGATGTAGTAACTACGCTTCCCTTCAGTGAATGAAGCAGAAAAATTATAATCTTGAAGGTTTTTTTTATGCACTGACGACGAGGTAGTCCAGAAAGATTATGCTTATTTTAATTAAGATGGATCATCCGGGAAAAAATTGGGGAAAAGTGACCAATAATTTTCTCGACTTATTTTTTCCCCGATGTTATTTCCCGATAAAGGTATATATATAATACATCGTTTTAAATTTTATCAATTATGAATAATGACATTATCATTACCACAATTGTAATCAATGATAAACTCATAACATCTGTATATCGTCTTTGCTATACTGTTTTTTTGTTTGTTTTTTGTCGTGTTTAGAATGATTTTGAATTTTTCACATACTCTACTGATCAGATTATATAAATAACACCACACTGCCAGATATTATTTTAGTTAGCTAACTGTATTTAATAATAATAATAATAATAATAATAATAATAATAATAATAATAATAATAATAATAATAATAATAATAATAACGGATTATATTTTAGTTCCAAAATATTTATATTTGGCTATTCTACTGAAATAGCGTAAGATAAGCAGTAATATATGCGTAAGTGTTGAATAAAAAAAATATATAAACAAATTTTTACATATTTTTTTTTTTTAAACAATAGAACCCATGCAATTCTAATACTTAGATGTGAATTATGAAAGCTATGAGTTGAGGAAACGAACAGATTGGATGAGATTGGTAGATTGGAGAATAACGATAGTTCGAATAACATGAGTTCCACTATTTTAGATTTTTTTTTATAGACTTTTTGCTAATGTTTTGTCCAATAAATATGTCCGGGTTGCTTTGCAAAAACTTTTGTAGTTTATACGTTTACGACACGACGGTGGAAGATCGTTAAATAATTTTGAGGCTTCATGCTCGAACGTGGATACGATGTTGTGGTTCCAATTCAGTTTTAATTCGTTCTCTTTAAAGTTTCTCGTTGGTCTCGTTTGGTCTAAATTTTGGATTGTCTAATTGTTTTTTTCTCTTCATACTTTTATTTATCATCTCGTTTCCTCAGATTTCTTTTGCTTAAATTACTTTTGTATTTCATTCCTATATTAGAAAGGAGAAAACGTTCGTTTCTTATTTACCGGCGTTTTTTGCGCGTTTTTTAAAAGTCAGCTTTTTATGTGTGAATCGAAAGGGCAACGTAGTAAAATAAACTTAAATATGGCCGCAAGACCGGCTGGCTCATATTCATAGGAACAAATATACGAATCTCACATCTGGTAGGAAAATATTACACAACCTCTTTTTCCACAAACAAACACAATATATTTCTATCCTGTCCAAAAAAAAGTCATTGCTATCCCTTAATTCTTTCGAAAAACGACTTAGAAAATAGCTATTATTGGGCATTTCTTCGTTGCGATTGCTCCTGCGAAGGAGGTCCCAGAGCATTTGAAGTCCCCATTTGGGCTATGGAAGCCGCAAGTATGCTTCAACCGCTCAACCAGACAACCCCCTTAGACATCAATCCCCCTCTCAAGGATCGATTCGCACTGTTATAGTCGATGGCATGACTCGGCCAGGATATGAACCCAGACCTCCTACAATGAAGGCGAGCACTCTACCACGACTATAATTACAGGTTCATTTACAAAGAAATCATAGGTGAAGGGACATTGAAATTAGTTCGAATTAGAGAGATTTCGAATTATGGAGGTTCGAACTACAGAGATTTGACTGTTACTCACTTTGGGGTGTGTTTGACTGTTACTCACTTTGGGGCGTGTTTGGCGCAATGTAAGAGCAAGAGCAGCGAGATTTCATTTTATTATTCCAATTTGGACATTTTTGATATTAATTTCCCAATGCATTGTGGTATTTGTATGATGTAATGCCGACTAATTCCTATACAGTTTATCTGGATAAACTGTGAAAATCTGCACATTTAGCCGAATTAAATAAAAAATCGCTGAATTAAATAAAAAATTGTTGAATTAGGTAAAAAATTGTGGAATTAGATAAAAAAAATTGCTGATGAATAAAAAACATGTGCTATTTATTTATTATTAATGTTTGTTTTATTTATCATTAATGTTTACCGAGGATAACCTCTTCAGTTCTGATAGAACTGTTATCAATGAGGGAGCATTTAAAGCCCCCATTTGGGCAGACAACCCCCTCAGATATTAAACCCGCTCTCAAGCTAAGTGCTAAGCTGAGTGGATCGATTCATACTGTTATCGTCGCTGGCATGACCCGGCCAGGATTTGAACCCTGACTAAAGGCGAGCACTCTACCACAAAGCCACCAGTCGGTTAAAAACTAAACACGTTTTTTCTGAACCTGGATAGGTTTTTGTTGAATTTGAAATGAAAGTATTGTTTTGCTGAACACCCGAACAGAATATATAACTTCCTGAATATAATTGCTACATAAATACATCATACAAATCTTGTTAAATTTCTTTTGGTCAATGAACATTAGATCACGAGATTTTTCACCGGAGAAGTTACCTCTAGCTAACTGGAACCCAGGGTCTCTTTTCGATATACGGATGGCGGTATGGAAGACAACCCAAAACCATAAAAGCGCCCCTTCAATATGCTGTGGCACTTCGGCACGGTACTTTAATGGTATCCCCGCCCCCTCCCTACAGCACTTCTTTATTGAGAGATGCTGCTGAAACTGTTACAGCCTCGGGGCTTCTTGTAATGTATTGATTTGTCAGCATTTTTTGAAAGTTTTGCAGTTTCAGCTTTTTTGTTGTTGAAAGTTTTGCAGTTTCAGCTTTTTTTACCAGGATAAAAAGGGTAGTGTGGCTCCAAAAAACAAACCAACTAAAAGCAAGTTCCAGTTTCAGTGCAGTGCAAGTTCCAGTTTCAGTTCAGTGCTTTTGTAGGGGTATAATAGTCGCTCTTAAATAAAAAAAGGTATGTTTTTGCTTCATCAGGAGATTTTTCACTTTACTCCCTTGATCTTGATCTTCACAGCAAGAAGCTATAATATTATACTTGTTGACCTTCCCCTCTCTGGCGGTTCCTGGAGATATTCTTGGTTCACCACGTATCCTTTTATTCTCTTCAAATTGAGTTGGGCGGCCAGGCGGGCTGTGATCGAACTTTTGATATTTTATTGGTTGATTACACCATGGAAGAAGAAGGAAGCAAGGTGTTGTGTCAGCATGTTTAAAGGTATCCTACCATCTAAAATGAAAATTTGCTATTTGTTTACAAACCAGGATAAAACAAGATTGCCATCTAACTTTTTTGACAGAAATGAATCACTGCTATGAAACACTGCAAAAAATGTTCACCAAATACAGCCGCCATTACAGCCTTTGGCTTCGCTCCTTCGATCCAAAATTCACTTAATAGGATCCAGTCCCCATGTGCCGTGTGGTGGACTAACGAATATAGAAAGACTGTACTCACCCAGTGAAGTTCCATTTGTTTTGACCTCATTGAACACATTTATCTTTACCATGATCAGCCACAAGTATAAGAGAGGTAAAATAACAAAAAAGTGTAATGAAATTTAATTCCATTTTCACAAACAAAACAAAATATTTTAATCGAAATTCCTAAGAATCGACTTTTCTGTCATTTCCCAGAATAAAAATCAAAACAAACATTCGTCTTTACAACCCAAATTAAAACATTTGTCCCAAATTAGCAATATAAACTCTTTTAGTTCATTGATTTGTTCGAAGAGATGACGAAGATTAGGATTCAGACATGTTGTAAAAGTGCACACAGTGCTTGACTATATTTATTCACACCAAATTGAACTCTCTGGTATGATAGACCAGCATGGTGTTTATCACTTGAGCCGCATAAGGACTAGGGGCTACTCTGAAGTTTGTTTTGATGAGGAAGAAGCGAAAACAGTACAATATTAACAAATTATGTTGGCTGATTATCGACCCTAGCATTTAGTTTATACCTTATAAGATATGGGGATGTTTTATTTATGGTCTGAGGAAGAGTTTTACCGAATATTGTTTTGGATGGTAGGATCCCTTTAAAGATAAAATGTAAAATCAGAAAACAATCAGAGATTTACAGCAGTTGGTCGGAGAACGCGAACCAAGAATATTTCTGGGAATCAGAACAACATAGCTAGGGTAGCTGGAGGTTGGTGGGGCATAAAAAAATAAACCGTCAGTTTTCTTTTGTCAGTTCGCCTAGTCTTTGTGTATAACTATGTGTTCCAACATGAGAAAAATAAATCTTCATTCTCTGCAGAACCCCCATGTGGAATGAAAGCTACACTATAATTTTTTGCAAACTCTTACAATCTCATGTGGATGGCTTCTTTCTAATTTTTGACAGAGAACACATAATTATTTTGCGGGAGGTGTATGTTCTATTAATTATTTATGTATTCATTTATTTATTTTTGTACACTTTACTGACTCATCGACTTAACTTTTCAACTTCACCAACTTAACTTTTCAACTTCAAAACAAGTTGGTCGGAGGATGCTTATATAATGTATTTTTTATGGTGGCCTAAATACCTTAATGACAGATATTTTTGCGGGCAGAAACCTTCACGGAACAAATTTTCTTAGTTGGATGGTAGAGAAACAGTGAATTTCGCAGAATTTATTTTGGTGATCAGGTCATTTTTTGTAAATTTCGCAGAATTTATTTTCGCAACTGACATATTTTGAGAAGTGAACGTGTGATTAATAATGAAATAATTCAGGTAAAACGTATATATTTTTAGCGAGAATTTGCGAATTAGCAATTTGTTGGCATTTTGAAGATTACTGTTTAATTATCAATTATTTTGACAGAATATTTGTACAATTACATATATGAAAAAAATGTTTTTTTACCTTTTTTAAATAAAATTTGAATTCTGAGGAACAAATTTTCGCGACTGAGCATATTATCAGGGTTGAATGAAGATGGCGACTCTTCACAGAAGGAAATGTAAAGTTTATTTTGTGATCAAAGTAATTAAATTATGCCTTTTTCTGTAAACAAGAGATTACCACTTTTTCATAAGTTAAAATTTTGTGTTTTGTCAATTATAATTCTACATTGAAGACAAAAAGAGAAAGCTACAAAAAAGAAAAAGATATGAATGAAAAAGTTATTTCAAGAGAGACACTGCATGTGCCTTCCCATTCCATTTCACAATGTCTTCCGATAAAAATAATGTAATGTTTATAGAATGCTCAAAGATGATTGGCTGTTTTCTCACGAGTGAGAAAAACAACACTGCTCAACTCAACTCAACAACAATCTTGGAGGGCGTAAATTCTCCCAGCCAGTGGTATATTTTTAAAGAACATATGCATCTACAAGTGCTCTTTACCTTTTGGCGCTATACTGGAAAATGCAGCTAAATGGAAACGAACCTTTATAATAACTTTGCTTTTAGAAAAAACTTTTATTTTATTCTGTTTATGAATAGTCAAAGAAAAATAGTAAAATTGATGTAACACCATACCGAACATGGAAAAGTCATTTTTGAAACAGTTGTACTACCTACTGTATAAAAACTATTTGTTCAAAATTCGAAATAAACGTCAAACATTTGGTGAAATTTGTATAGTGTTGTATTTTGTACTGATTCTGGCTGTTGTCAAATTGACATCACGTCAAGACTTAAAAGAAGAGATTGCAGAGTCAAGCTTGCCAACATTCGATGTAAAACAGTTACCAGCACTCATTGGATATGTCCAAAAAGGTGATTCATTTGTTCAATATTATCGAAATAACAATGAAATAATATTGTGAAGGTTTTCTCTTGATTTATTTGCACAACCCCCTGTCATTTTATTGGTATGAATAATATCTTTAATCACTTTTTCATTGCTTTGATATTTGATATTGTTTTTCTTTTTATGTGGTATTTCAATGAAAAAATATATATACCGTTTGTTTTATCAGAATAATAATAAATGTTCTTTCAGGCACTGATCCTTTACTCAATGACCTCGTTAACACACTTAAAGGGAGTTCAAATGCATCATGGTACAGGTTCTCAACGGAAGGACAGCTGGATGAGTTTTATCAGAAAAATGAAAGAAATTTCTCTATCGGGATTATCCTTGAGCATGCTAATACAGATTCACTAACATACTTTATAAAAACACCTGCGGAGAAGATTGTTGACCCTGGGAATAAAGAAAGCAACAGAGGTAATTAGTACTAGTAATAGCATGAACTTGAGGGCAATTTGGGTTTTATAGCCCGAGTTTCATTGCAAATTTTTAATTAGTTGTGTTTGTAATCGATCAGGTTTCTTAACCCGGTTTTGTGTTTTTTTCTCTATATGAGTCACTGTGTGTTTGATTTCAATTCAAGTGTTTCAGGCTTTGTTTTTATTAAACCCAGGGAAATGTAGGAGCCCTGGTTTTGCCAACTGGTACGGAGGGAAATGGAATTGCCCTGCAGATACCTACATAGCTACTGGCTTTTCTGCATTGCAATCATTTGTTGATTCCAAGTTTATCCAGGTAGGCAGGATGTTGGTTCAGTTCTGTGCTTTTGATTATCCAGTAAAGTCCTGCTTTTAGTTTAAATGGAAGGATCTTTCATCTGATCTATGTCTATCTGTATAATTCTTTTCGTACAGTAAATGTCTCATTTCCAGACCACCAAAGTTCGTGGTGTGAACCTTGTCAAATTGGTTTAGGTCAGTGAGGGTAAGGGTCAGGCTATGCCTTGTTGAAACACTTTCAAAAGAATTTTCACCAGAGAAGTTGGTTGGTCTGAAAATGATAGAAAAACAACCTTTTTGCAAACGAAATGCAAATTTCTTGTGAATGCAACATATACTATCACACAACCATTTTGTTTTCTTCAAACTTCCAAACTCTTGTTATAAAGTTGAAATTATCTATAGCTTTTTCAACGGAATTCAAGGCAAGAAGCTCTGGGAATGTCCCTATCGGCAGATTATTAAGTTTTTTTCTATTTAACTTGTTTTCCCAAACATAAACAAAAGACGTCCATTAACACTGACTTGAGGTAACAAAGGCTGGCTGTTTCCTATTTAACGCAACACAAGGGCATCCATATAGGTCAAAGTTAATTTTGTGAAAAAAATAATTCCAATGTTGCATGCCTAGATAATGCCTAGATAAAGATTCTTTACTATAGAAAGGCTGATCAAGCAGGGAAAAAATATTTTGAAGATATTTTTATAACACATTGTACGTAATAATTACAAAGATTAAGGCAATTTACAATTTACAGTAAAGTCTGCTGTTTTTAATTCTTGCATTGTATCATGCTTGTGTACTCCATCTACAGCTCTTGCTCATTATGAGGATTATTCTAATAAGTGTGTAGGATTGTTTGTTTGCTTGTTTTTTTAAGGTATTGACGAAACAGAAAACATCTGTAAACCTAAATTCAACTTGGAAGATGTTTCCTAAACATGAATTTCAGCCGTCTTCTGATTACCTGAAGAATGTTGTCAGTATTTACATGAATGTCGCCTTTGCACCATATATCTTATTCTTGCTGACGAATATTGTTACTGAAAAGGTTCGATTTTATATGGTGCCTGATTATGTTATAATCATATTTTGGCAATCTTCTTCAACAATTACTACTCAAAAAACTTATTATTGGAGCTTTTCTTGGTCTGGGTTATCAAGTGCAATATCCGACATGTAATGGCAGGGAATAAACAGTTTTCATATAAGCTCCGTCATCCAATCGTTTTTTGTTATAGTATGTGTATATTATTATTTAAATATTTTCTACGCAATTTTTATTATCAGGAGAACAAAATAAAGGAATCCATGAAAATCATGGGATTAAATATGATGGCTTACTGGCTGTCATGGTTCATCACGTACGCTGTTGTCATTTTCATTGGTTGTGTCCTGTCAACTGCTGTCTCAATTGGTATGGAAGATTTCATAACATTGCCCATCTAATATGTGTTGAAATATATCAAGCATACTGCAAGAACAGTTTGATGTGCGATTTCAAGTGTGCACTTTTAAAATCAACCTTGCTAAATGTTGCTAAGTTTCTCTGTCTTTGTTTTTTGTTTTAGGTGTGAAACTTTATGGTGATAGCCAATTCTTAATAATTTTTTTGCTGTTATTTTTCTATGGACTATCAATTATCACTTTATCGTTCATGTTTACAATGCTATTCAAGAAAGCCAAAACTGCCGGAATGTTTGGTTCATTGAGTACAATTCTTCTCAGTTTGTTGTCGCTCATCCACATCTATGCTGACACATCGAACGCCGTAAAATGGCTGACGTGTTTGCTGTCGCCTGTTGCTTTGAGTCTCGGATTGACTTCTGTAAGTGTGAGATGAATTTGTTTTGATTTGGTACTAAATGAAACTTCATGACATCAATACTATTATAAACCATGCTATCATCTTGTTAACATGAATATTTTAAGTGACAGCTCTTTTTTTAGGAGTTTTGCCTCTTAGTTAAATTATTTATTATTCTCTTGATAACATAAAGATAAACTGCGTTAAAGGAAAAATTTATGAAAATTGAAGATGTCAAAATGATTCCTTGCTTTTAGTTCTGAAAAAAATATTATACCAGATATTCGCATAAGCGCCCTCTTTCCTGAACTCTAGAGGGGGCATTTATTTACTTTTCATTGGCGAGGGCTTACCTTTTATCAAAGCTTGATGGTATATCTAGAATGATGAAAAAAATTTCATGCTATGCCAGCTTTCAACACTTATTTAGGATTGCTTGTGGTCACAAAAGTAAAATAAAAAAAAACAAAGCAAATTATGAGATTGCCTTCGGTTATAGGGACTTGATTCCAAACATCCATTAACCTTCAGCAATATAACATCTCTGGGAGAATTTCCTCCCATCAATGCATTGGTGATGCTGTTAATTGATACGATACTGTATCTGTTGTTGGCCCTGTATCTTGATGCAGTATTTCCCGGTGAGTATGGCAAACCAAGACATCCATTGTTTTTATGCTCGTTATCATTTTGGAAGAACATTTTTAAAAAGAAAGACGCTGGTGTTATCCGTCAGTCGTCATTAAAATCGCCATCGTTAGAAGATGAAGATCAAGGAAATTTTGAGGAGATTCCTGAGGATGCACTGGGAGCTAGAGTAATAAGGTTCGTTACTGATTTCCCTTTTCTTGTTATTTACCAAGGGAATTGGTAATTTGATGTGGAAGTGGAGTTGAATTGAAGAATTGGAAAACACTATTAAGCAGATATTCGACAAGACAACATTGGATATAGAGATTTATTCCATGGAGACAACAAATATGTGACGAAGCTCAGTGGAGTTGGATATTATCTTGGTCAGATGGAATAAATCCGATATCTGATGTTGACAAGTCGAATATCATCCATACTCTTAAAGTCAACTGATTTAAGACAAATAACTCAAAACGAGAGTGTCCTACTTTTATTTTGAAATTAAATCACATGATGTGTTATGAAACAAAATGGAATGTTGAATAATTATAATTAAATGGAACCTCTAAATTATAAAAAGGCTGCAAAAAAAATTGTTCATTTCTTATAAACAAAGTGCTTTTTGAGGTATTTTACATTTATGTTTGCAGCAGGCTTTGCTAAAATACGATCAGAAATACTTTCATAGGATTTTTATCCAGTACTGATTTTTTTTTCAGCATTAATGGACTTCGTAAATCCTTCAAACAAGGTAAGAAGAAGCCCGACCTCCAAGCATTAGATGGTGTCAATATGAATGTGTTTGAAGGACAGATTACTGCATTGCTTGGTCATAATGGTGCTGGCAAGAGTACTCTGATCTCGATTTTAACTGGCATGTTGAGCCCTTCGCAAGGAACAGCAGAATTGTATGGATTCAACATCCGAGATTCCAATGATATGGATAATATCAGACAAATAATTGGTATATAGAACTCTATTGCTCTCCATCGTTGTTTTAGACATCAAAAGGAATCGAAAAATATAACGGGTTTCATATAGGAGAAAAACAAATCAGTTATCTAAAGTTTAGTTTACTCAAATAGAATTCATCTATCAATCCATTTATCTGAGAGCACCCCTGGCAGCAGCTGTTTCTTTGTGCTTATATTATGTATGTTTAAAGCATGACTTCCGTATAGGAATGAATTTTTACATGAAAACACAAAGGATTTCCATATAAAGTTTTATCTATGAAGTCGTTATGTTTTCAACCCGATTTTTATGAAATCTCACCTTAGATACACATAAACGGCTTACTTCTAAAACTGCCCAAGGGAAAAAACTAACATGAATTTATAGATATACCTATATTACCTATAATTTTTACCTATAATCTATGTTATAGATAAAGATTACTGATAATTACCTACAACTTTATCTATAATATCTATATTATAGGTTTATCTATAAAATGATAGAGGTTTTACAGGTAAAGAATTATCTATAATCAATAATTTATTTTTATTACAGATAAATTATAGGTAAACTTATAGGTAATTATTTTGTTATCAGAATTGATTATCTATAATTTCAATTAATAAATTCCATGTTAGTCACAAAAATGGCGACTCTCTGTGAAAGCTAATTATCGGTAAGTACTTTGTGTATCACTATCCATGAAAAAGACCCGTCGATGGTCTAGCTTTCTTAGAGATGTCAGGTCGTTCTTTAAAATAGTGATACGCGAAGTCGTTGCCTAATTATCTCACTCGGACATGTAAAGCTTCTTTCAGGGTGTACTGTATATAGGTTTATGTTGCATCCATAGGGGTATGTCCGCAACAAAATATTCTGTTTGATCAGTTGAATCCTCGAGAGCATTTAACTCTATTTGCTGGCATAAAAGGACTGGCAAAGGATTTGATAGCAACAACGGTTAGTGCATGAGTATAATCTATGTTAATCATATGGCAGGCTTCACAACTTTTTCATCACTTGACATTCTGAAAACTAGAAATAATTGAAAAGTTTGGATCTTTATTGCATTGTAGGTTGAAAGGGTATTGAAGGAAATTGGTCTTGGACTGCATGCAACAACTTTAGCTGCAAGTTTAAGTGGTGGTCAGAAACGGAAATTATGTGTTGGAATCGCACTGATTGGAGAACCGAAAGTAATGATATTGTTTTCAAGTTTTTCTTTATAATAGCAAACAATCATCAGTTCACTCTGGTTCTACCGTACTTTGGCAAAACGAAGTCATTGAAAGGAGTAAAATTATTTTTCCAGAATTCTTATTTATATATTTATTATTTATTAGTCAAATATTTCTACAGGATAAGCGTTTCAAAAATATTAATTTCTGTTATCAGTATAATGTATGTCCTGTATAAATTAAATAATTGTTTCCTTTCATTGTCCTCCAGTATCAGAATTACTCAGTGTTACTTCTACATGGTGGCTAACAGGACTGGAAAAGCTGAAACACGTTTTTCACTGTGGTCTTCTTGATGACCAGCGGAAAACATAAAAAAAAAGTGCTGATGCTTAAAATATCGATTGAAAAGCCTGTGTTGATATAAAATGATAAAAAGTTTGTTGGCAACAAATAATATAAAAATTCTCATTGATCGTAATTATCACAGATTTTGGAGATAATTTCAGTTAGAAAAATATAAAAACGTGAGAATTTGGTGGGAATTCCAGTGACAATTTGTTATTTTCGTTTGCAAAGACCAAGAGCATTCAACTAAAAGGTTGTTCTAGTTTTGGCTCAGATTCATTCAAGTTTTATGAATCAATGATGTAACTTGTGAATCCGTCATTATAGCATGCTCTGTATTCAAGCATTGCATTGATGAGTGCTGAGGGCCAACTTTACCTAAATGTTTTTTTAATGTTCACTTTCATTTTAGGTTGTATTTCTCGACGAACCCACGAGTGGTATGGATCCGTCATCTCGCAGACAGATGTGGTCGTTATTGCAATCGAAGCGAGAAAACCGTGTTATTTTCTTGACCACTCATTTTATGGACGAAGCTGATGTATTAGCAGGTTGATCTTTTGATAATGTTTTTATGTCATGCGAAGTCACTTTTTTATTCATTTGCTAAATATTGTCTTTTTGAAAAACTATTTTCACTTAGATTACAAAGCCATCATGTCGAAAGGTAAAATCCGATGTGCCGGAACCTCACTGTTTTTGAAAAGTCGATTTGGGATTGGTTACCATTTAGGGTATATTAATTTCCTCTTTTTAAACTGAGCATGCATGGTAATAAACACTCCTGTAAATTGTCAGAGCAGGTTTTGCCTGCCTTCATACTTATGCATGATTATAAGAACTGATCTGAGTACTCGAATTACAGAAATTTTACTGTATATGAATGAGCTGTCACTGGGTAACTACACTATGCATGTTCACACATTTTCCCTAGGGTACGTATGAATGGATCAGTTTATTATTTTTATGATAGGATGGTTGTTGATAAACAAGTTGCTAATCTTGATCAAATTAGTGACCTAATTACTGAGCATGTGCCGGGAGCTGAACTCTCAAGGTTTCATGGCAAAGAGCTAGCATATCGACTGCCTCTTGCTCAAGTTCACAAGTTTTCAGGTAATTATACAGTAGAACCTGCATTAACGACCACCTTTGTAAAGGGACCACACCAGTCTAAAGGGACCACACCAGTCTAAAGCGACCACTTTCAACCACCTCCATGTTGGTATTATAGTTGAAAGCTCACTGTATAAAACGACCACCTTTATAAAACGACCACCTCCATAAAACGACCACTTATCCAAGGTCCCCAGAGTGGACATTATACACAGGTGCCTCCTGGCATTTTGTGATACTGCACCTTTTTTTTCAAAATAAAAAAATAGTTGTTCAACTGTATTTTTATTGTCTCACTTTTAAACTAAGCGATCTTCTTATAAGATATAGACTTTGTATAAAATATAGATTATTTTGTCCGTTTATTTTCACTTTCAGACCTTTTTCAAGCATTCGAAAATTCTAATACAAGCAATGAGATATTTTCTTGCCCATCACTTGGTATCACAAGCTATGGTGTTTCAATGACGACTTTAGAAGAAGTGTTTCTTAAACTTGAAGAGCCCGAAGAAGACACAGATGATTTTGACAATAAGGAACATGAGGACAGGCAAAACAGCTTGTTAATCCCGGATGTTGGGCAAAACACCATGTTAATCCCGGGTGATAGTGTGAATACCGTGTACGGTTCAACGGCTGAATTTACTGACACTCAACTGAAAAGTACTGAACGGCAAAAGGTTTCTCCATGGATGCAGCTGATGACACTGCTTGAAGTAATCATCTTGATTTGCTATTTTTTTCTGTATCCAGAGAAAGAACTTTGAAAAACCACCTTATTGCCTGAAATATTGTGGTGTATAGAATACAGAGAGTTTGACTCAAAAACATTCACCATTCCCACTTAATTAGATCTTGCATAAATTTGAAGGGCATTATCGCATGAATTCTATGTGATAAGCTTATGAATAGTTGTTTTATCTTTCAGTTTTACTATTTATTTGTCCTTTGTTTGTTTTTTTGTTTGTTTGTTTGTTTTTTTGTTATTTCAAACAAAGATTTTTTCACCCTGGTATCTTTATCTTTAACGGATTAGCATGACCTGGATTTTTAGATATATATAGTTCTCCTGCCTCAAAGACTTTTTCATTCATTCTGTCACTGTCATACTTTTTGCCTTCTAAAAATGCAAGGGAATGTAATGCCTTTGAAATTATAAAATTTTATGATTTACTGTAACTATGCAGAGAAATGTATGAATTATGTTACAAACAGAAAAATAAGGAAACGTTTGTGCAGAAGGGAAATTATATACTTACTGGCTAGAAGAAGTCGACATTGTGTTCTTTATGAATGCACTTGTCAAAACAAAAAATGGCTGTCACTATAAAGAAATTGTGCTATCTTTTGTTCTTCGACTGTACTTGTAAATTGCTCATAGATTCGAATGTGGTTAACTCTTCGTAGTCCAGGGAAACTATTTTGGCAAGCCGTCTTCCCAGGAATCCTTCTGGTAGTCGGATTGATATTATTTCGCAATTTGTCAAGTGGCTCCTCTGCTTCTGCTGATCTTCTGAAATTGGAACCCTCGTTGTACTTACGACAAGGTGTTAGTCCTTCTGCCGGATCAACTGATGTCATTTGGAAACTTTTGAAATCAGATGCGACAGGTAAAAAAAATGTTCCCAAATTTTTCTTTTCATTGTAGGTTCTGTTTATCTGTTACCTTTAAGAGGAGTAATATTTACAAGATTCTATTTTTGGCAATTTTTGGCCCACATTCACGAAATTAAGTCTTGAAAAATGTTCTGTGTAATGGTCTTTTACAAAAGAAATATTTTTCACAAAATATCAAAAATTTGTCATTAAGCCAGTTAAACTATTATTCTGTGTTCTGGTGTTTCGTCATAACTTTTAATGACTGGAACCATCTAGAGGATAATCAATAGCTAAAGCATATAAGCATATGTTTTATTTATTGTGTGCATTGTGAACCACAATCACCTTGAGGCTAACAAAACTAATAGTGTGCGAAAGGGGAATTCAGAAGTCATAGCAACAGGATGTTTGGAACTATCAAGACAGCCAAAGTAGCGAGATTTAATTATTTCAAAATAATTAGTGACGTAAGTCGGAACACAGAATTATCACTTTCGTTCTGCTTGAACTTTTCCTCTTTTACCAAATGGCAACATCTGTAAAATACAATTATCATTATAATGCAAGATAAGATAAGATAAGATCAAAAGAAAGATAAGATCAAAAAAAAAAGAAAAAATAATAAATTGATAAAATAATTTTTTTTACAGAGTATTTAGAAGTAAAGAAAGCATTTGCTGCTATTAATCTGATGCAAAGAAATGTATCACATTTGGATCTGATCAAATTAGCTCCACACACTATCGCTTATGAAGTGACCAATGTTGATATGAATGGAATGGTAAAATTATTGTGTAACCTTTTCACTAATTCGCCACAATTTTTTTATTGTGATAAAGAAACTTAACCTGCTTTAAATCTTTCTCAGTCAAATACACAGGCTTGCCGAAAGTAAATTTTTACATCTTTTGACAAAATGTAACTAGGGCATATTCAGACAAAAATAACAAACAGTATGAGATTGTTACCAGCTCCTGCAAACCTATTCCACTGTTTCCTCTATTTTCCTTCAATTTAGATTGTAATTAAAGTTTTACTGTCGACTTCTATGTTTTCTATGTTTGTTAGTTATTGAGACTAAAGATTGAAATTTTTTTTCGATCCTAAATTAATTAACCAAAATTCCCGTAATGTGAGATACCGAAACCGAGCAGAAATCAATTTGTGTGAATTTTTTATCAAGTGAAATAAGTAAAAAATCTGAAACCTACCCAGTGGTCAAAATCTTCAAAAAGTCTCTGTGGAGAAGTGTTTTTTTATTGAAACTGCAGGCGATTTTGCTTTACATTTCTACAGAAAACACTCCTCCTCATACCTGTTATCTTGACTATTTAGATTGGGTATGGTCTTCGATACAATGATACTCAAGTTCATTCCATCCCAGTTGGTGTCAACACCATCAGTAATGCTATGCTCCACTTAGCATCAATCAAAAAGAATATTTCCATCCTACCGATCACCACATACAGTAAACCATTCAAGTCTCGAAAGCCGGAATGGAAATTTGATGGACTCGGTCAGGCAGCTGTTATGCTTGTTGGTTTGTCATTTGTTGCCATGGCGGGTGGTTTTTCAATTGAAGTGATCATGACAAGGCAGGTAAGGAAAGCCACTTAGTCAAGTAATCTAGAGAGGATATTGACTAAACCGTCTTTTATTTGTACTTAAATGCTACAGCTTATAACGTCCAAGTTTGTTAAGAACATAAAGTTATGTTAATTTGTTTGTTAATACAACTGCAATACAACAAACCATATCGTTTAATCTTCTAGAATGGCATACGACAACAACTTCGCGTGTCTGGTATGAATCGGTGCATGTACTGGCTGCAATTTTTCGTTGGTGACCTTATCTTCTACATTATTCCTGTTGTCATTTTATACATTGCTATTCCCGCTATCGATATTACAGCGTTTAACATGAGTACAGCCATGGGGGCTGTGTTCTTACTCCTAATCATGTACATACCGACAAGTTTACTCTTCTCATACACGCTGTCATTTATGTTCGATAAGTACGAAACAGGACAGAATGTAATCCCAACAATAATAAACATGGTGCGTTTCGTTCATTTTACTTCCTTTTTTGAGTTTATCAGTAAATCGTTTGAAGTCTAAAACCTGCAATGGAATTAATGAACGTTGTTGTTTATATTTTAAGGCCGCCATTATTCCATACTATGTTGTCAGCTCTATCGATATGGCGTCTGGTTCACTGGAAAAATCTTTACATGCAACAGTTGCTATTATTATATCCGTGCTTGATCCGCCATTTACGATAATGGCCGGACTATACTATGTAGCCAGGGTAACTATTCTATGCATGTGTTGTTTATATTTTAAGGTCCTGTAAGATGGTAAACTATTAGATAAATTGGACTCAAAATAGAAACTTTTTCCATAATAGAAATTGATCTTCAAAAAACTATTCCGTTTATTCCAAGCTAAACTAAACTATTTTGTTTTTGTTCATTGGCGTCAATTGATATTTTAATGAAACTCAGGTTAGTTTTAAGCATAGTTTATTTAATAGTTTACTGTCTAACAGTAACTTTATGCCTGGAATATTGTAAACTCTATTTTCAATAACTCCTATAAATACAAGGTTCTGTTGGACCAATAGATTTACCAGTCAGTCATTTTTGTTGTAAAGCTTGAAAAACTTAACATATTTTAGACGAGACACTTTCATTAAACTTTTTGAAATGCTTAATATTAAAAATAATCATGACTTAAAATAATCTCTATTGTGACAAAAATAATAACACAGAATAAACCAAATCAAAAGACCCTAATCGTAAAAATAAATTTCGCAAATGTTCTTGGAATGCTTTCAATCGCAAATATGGATGTCACAAAATCTGTTGTTGTTGGTTGTTTTTACAATTGAATTGCAAAAATTTAGTTCTCAAAAACGTTAGGTCCACCAAAATTTTGTCCTTAAGGTAGGGTTAAGCTAGGAATGGCAAGCCCTAGTTAATACCCAGTGGGCAAAATCTTCAAAAGGTCTACGAGGAAGAGTGTTTTTTATAGGAATGGCAAGCAATAACCCCTGCTGTTTCAATAAAAAACACAGAGACTTTGACCGATGAGTATGCCTTCCAAACACTTTTTTTAAGAGTTTTCACCGGAGAGGTCAGCTGGTCTGGAAATGATACTAAAAAGGCTTTGTATATAGGTTGTGAATCTATTCTATTGTTGAAACTTTGATAACTCTCTGTCTCTGCAGGCATATCGTGTAGAATCAATTATTCAACAAAAGACGGATGTTTTTGTGCCATCATCCAAGTATTTTGGTTGGTATGCAAACAATGCGCTGCCAGCTGTGTATATAATTGTGAGAACTGTTTATTGATTGATTTTCTGGAATCAATTTTCTTTTGAATGTTTAGTACGATCATAAGTTAAATTACAGAGACTGGTGATGAAATTATGTGGTTATTATAATTACAAAGAACAATTGATAACCGATGCTTGTTTAAAAAGAGTTTGTTCATTCCTTTTGGTAGATATTGGTGCAACTTTTACTTTTGACTTGGGCAGTATACGCAATCGATTGCTACAAAGCTGGTGGCAAACTGGTCTTTCCATTAGCAGCTCTGAGAGATCTGAAATGCAAGTGAGTTGATCTTAGTGAGGACACTTACACAATGCATGCTGGTGAAAGTTCTAACTAAACAACTCTTTAAAACAACGAAGTGTCAACACCCATTTTCAAGATACCCGAAACGCGTTGACACTTCGTTGATTTTAATTGACTCCACCTATGCTTTTATTAAACCACTCTTCCTCTTTTCATAAGGCTGCGAAAGAGAAAATCAAAACGTACAAACTCTGAACAAGCTGTGGGAGAAGGCAACACGGATGTTATGCAAGAAAAGCAAAAAGTGATCGACTGTATTGTGGAAGATCAAGTAAATTCAATGTCAGTAGTTGCCCAGGTAATCTACATTGTTGTTGTTTTTAAATTTTAGTCCGACTGTTTTTTTATGTGGCATAAACTGAATTTTGTGGTTCCTTCCTCTTGACCGAAACAATTTATGTTAGCAGCTATCATAACTGTTTGTAGGGTTTGAACAAGCAATTTAAAAACAAGAAAGTTGTATCCGACCTTCACATGATGGTGAACCGTGGTGAAATATTTGGGATTCTCGGACCAAATGGAGCGGGCAAAACAACAACGCTGAATATGATAACGGCAGACCTACATGCAGATAGAGGGCAAGTATGTGTAATGTTAAGTGTTCAAGCTTTTAACAGGTTCATATAAATGTGTCAAAATCTTAAACTTTAAAACTGCATCTGATATTTTTCATTTCGGCTATAGATATTCCTTAGGAGTTACATGCACGGAATGTGCTGTAAATTCCAATTTCATTTCATGTTCAGTGATTTGTAAACCTCGCAACATGAACGAGAAAACCAAGGATATTTATATTTATTATTGGTTGATAACGTGACCACAGACAAAGCATTGCAACATGAAGCGTTGGAATGTGTTCACACATACTATATCTTTGAGAGTGTTTTCACATTAGAAACTATAAGATTTCGAACAATGGGAATTTGAATTCCTTTCCTATATTCCCAATAGTGAAAGTTCCAAAAGGGATATAACATATCTCGTACATTGTTATATCCCTTTTGGAACTTTCACGTCATCATACTGCACAAATATCATCAATGTGAGCAGAAGGCTTATCCGATTTGTAAACATACCGTCATAAGATGCTGAAGGACAAATACTCGTCAGAAAGTTTATGAATAGGTTAGCAATGTTTAAGCTGGTCATATCTTCTGCATCATAGATTTTTGTTGATGGACATAACATTGCGACAGAACTTACAGAAGCGTTCCATAGTCTTGGATATTGTCCGCAGATCGATGCTTTGTGGGAGACAATAACAGTGCGTCAACATCTGAAATGTTTTGGATTGGTGAAAGGAATTCCACCTGCAAAAATTCAAGATATAGTCGCACAGTAAGCACTTACATCCCTAAATTGGTATTTCAAATTATATCTTTCGCAAATTTCTGCTTTAACACCATAATTGTGGCCATTATAAGATAGTTTTTAAAATTTAAATTCTAGCAGGAATTGGAATAATATAGACTTTTATTACTTTGGTGATAAAGATACTTTAATCAGTACAACCATGAATCTACAAAAATCTTCAAAAATCTTCAAAAGTCTCTGTGGAGGAGTGATTTTTATCGAAACAGCAGGCGACATTGCTTGCCTTTCCTATAGAAAACACTCCTGATAGACTTTTTGAAGATTACGCCCACTGGTTAGGGACGTAATTCATGAACTAGTGCATAGTAAGGTGTTAAACGGAAATTCGGGAAAAATCTACTGATTGTTTGTCTGTCATCATTATTAATTTGTTGTAATAATAAGGTGTTAAACGGAAATTCGGGAAAAATCTACTGATTGTTTGTCTGTCATCATTATTAATTTGTTGTAAGGGTGTATAATGGAATTTTAGATATAAGATGCTTGTCTCGAATAGAGCACTAAAAGGATAAGTTCTTTCTCCTGAGCTAAAGTAAACTTCGAGGGTGGCCACACAAGGGAAGTCAGACCGATGAAGAGAGCTACCTTGCTTAAATCCCATAAAAATTGAATCCCAGTCACATGAGGAACGAGCCAGCCCTCTTTGCCGAGGTTTCGGTTTGATACCTCATCCGACCCACCTCAAAGGTGATCATCACCCCCTTTAGGTGAAGGAAGTCACTGGGTAATTTTTCACACTACTTTTTCATCATCATAAATGAAGTTTTGTAATTCATAACAGTTTGATTTGTTTTTCTCTCGTCATATCATAGATATGGTGAAGCATTGAAGATTACAGAGCATATGGACAAGCAAGCCAAGGAGTTGTCCGGTGGTACAAAACGAAAGCTTAGCTTTCTAATGAGCATGATTGGCGATGCAAACGTCATCATCATGGATGAACCTAGCTGTGGGATGGATCCAAGTGCCAGGCGGTTTTTATGGTACGATTACAGATTACATTTTACTTTTCATATAGTGGACATCTCATATAGCGGGCACCTTGTTATAGTGGACACAACCCTAACGAGGCAGAAACAGAATTTTTGGTCCCGATAGTATCCGCAATAGATAGGTTTGGACTGAGGTCAGAAATAAATTTTGGATTTTCTATTTCCAAGTAAAACTTTATGAGCCATACTTCAGTTAGTTTAGTCAGTCTTATTGTTGTTTGAAGTTTTCTTCTTGTTGCCATGGATACACTATATCTGACGTTATGTATACGCATTAGATTTCCTTATTGCATTGGTGCGGAGTTTCTTATTGAGCACGATACTCTTTTAAAAAATACCCAAAAGATCTATGGGGTTTTCCATCATCTGCTTTCTTGTTGTGTTAACGTCTTTTCCTCCTGTAGGACATCGATAAGTGCAAACACAGTCGGAGCGCGTGGTGTGATTCTTACAACACACTCTATGGAGGAGGCTGACGCGTTATGTGCACGTGTTGGAATTATGGTGAAAGGAGAGATGAAGTAAGGAAAACAACAATATGTCTTCAGATATAATGTCATCAGGTTTTGCATTCACTTTGATCACATGATAGAAAATAATTACTGTGCATTGGTTGTAATATATCATGTGACCAAAGTAGGTACACGCCTATTGAGCAAGAAAATGTTTTTACAAACGTTTTCCAGACCAGAGAATTTTCTAATGACTATTCTTTTAAAGGTAAATGAGCATTATGAGGAGGAGTGTTTTCTATAGGAATGGGAAGCAATATCGCCTGCTGTTTCAATAATAAAAAACACTCCTCCACAGAGACTTTTTGAAGATTTTGAAAAGATGAGCAATAAGTCATTTTAATAGACTCACCCAACATAAAAATTTAATACTGAAAAAACGCTTCTCGCAGCAGCGTGGTTTTACGCGCTCCCCGTGAGAAAATGACCGTGAAATTTTTCTAAATGTATCACTCTCTAAAATAAAAGTGGTATGCACAGTCGCTATTAGTAAAGTAAAACATAAAAATTGAGGATTTTTCCACTTTGCAGATGTGTTGGAACTACACAAGAGTTGAAGACGAATTATGGTCAAGGGTATCAGCTAGAGGTGAAATTCAAAACGCGGAACATGGAACATCACGAAGACAGAAAGCTTATGTAAGTAATGACTACCTTGTTTGTTGTTTTCAATTCAATTAGCGCAGATCCTTTCAGTGATAGCAGGCTATGTCCTGAAGAGGTGAACATGAATAATAATTTTACGAAGAGGTGTTTTGTTCCCATTGTACTTTGAGTAAAAATAGATGAATTTCAAATTTCTGCATTTGCTATTAAACCACTTTTACACCGAATCGTTACTAAAGACTGTTTGTAGAATCTCATGTTTTAAATTCTTTATCAACCACTATTAGAGTATTGACGGAAAACAACTTGGACAAATTGGACTTGATAATAGATAACTTTTTATATGCAAAGTACATAATCTGTTAGCTAATCATCGAGACATATCGAACGGAATCCATCAGTAAACTGAACTTTTATGCCCTTTTATTTTTCCTTCACGTGCTGCATGTATGTTTTTCACGTGCTACATGTATGTTTTTCACGTGCTGCATGTTCCCATCGTTTGTTTAGAATTACCGACTATGTTCTATCCGTATTCCCGAATGCTGTTGAAACGGAATATTTCGGTTCCCGAATCACTTACAAAGTTCCTATGAGTGAAATTCAGAATTTGTCCTTTGTGTTTTCGCGTCTGGAAGAAGGTAATATTTTTTAGGCGGGATGCTTATCCATTTTTTTTTTTGGAAAGGTAGCACTACTTGCTGTTTAGAGAGATGAAATGATGAAATCAGTCCAACATTTTGACTACTGACTTTCATAATCATGATTTCGAATATCATGGGTTTGAGGAAATGTGCGTTTGGACAACTTTCTGATACAAACTTCTTCACTTCCTATCGTTAAAGCTGTTATCTCTATAATGTTTGTGTCATTCGTTAAAGCTGTTACCTCTATAATGTTTGTGTCATTCGTTGAGCTGCTATCTCCATAATCGTTTCTGTCATAGGTAAAGATGAGGTCAGTATTGAAGAATATAGCTTCAGCCAATCGACTTTAGAGCAGGTAATTGCATCCACATTTTTGTGGCCTTTTTCTCTCTAAACTTCGATGTTTAATCGTAAACCATTGAGAATTAAAAGCTTGCAGTCTCTTGGCGCCAGATTCACAGAAATTTCGGATACACTAATTTTTTAAGATTCCCCCGTAAAGGGAGAAATCTTATTTATTTAGGCTTTCTGTCTGTCGACTAAGAGTTGCGTTGCCATCGTTTTTCTGCCCATTCCAAATCGCCATTTTCAAATGGCGGAAATCCGTGTCGAGGACAAGCGTATTTTTTTTCCAATAATGTTTTTTTATATCCATGGTTTCGTTGATGAGGTGTAAAATTACGTTGAATTTAAAAAAATCTAAAGAAGTATATTTTCTTGTATTATTTAAGTGTGTATATTTGATATGGAGCAGTTGGTCGTCTTCCAACAGTTTTCGAACTGTTTATCTTTTATATATTTTTAAAAGTACCTTGCAATGTAAGCGCAGATGGCCGAGAGGCCTAAAGCATTGCATTTCTTTTTGAGAACATGACAGGCGTTTTCGGGGTTTTTTAGAATAAGTTACAATAAGTAAATGTAGGTCACAGCTATCCTCCTAGGTTACAGTAAACATGATTAGAGATTTAGTGCAAAACGATAAATATATTTGAAATAATCCGCCATCGGATTTGAACCACTATTGATTGATACTGCAATGTTTTCACAATACCTTATATTAGCCTTTTTGGCCGGCCCTTATTAGGCCAAGGCAAAAATCGTGATTTGGCCATTTAGGACCTATTTGAAAAAGACATTATTGAGACACCCAGGCTGAATAAAGCTTCTATTTACTCTGGAGTTAATATTATCATAAACATCGATAAAACGAGTATTCTGGGACACACTTTCTAGGGAAATCTTTTTAATCAACAATGTTGATCTTGTTTTATATATGAAACTGAACTGCTGGAAAATAGCTAACCAAGAAACGTGCCTATTTTCATTGTCTCTTCAGGCCTTAAATATGAAAGATTATAATGGATTTTGTACTTTTCTGGGCTGAAAAATTTACTTTTTAAAGAAACTTTCATGGTTACCCTCTTTCCCAGTGGGAAAAATCTTCAAAAGTTTATGAGATGGAGTATTTTCTGTAGGAATGACAAGCAATATCGCCTGATGTTTCAATAAAAAACACTCCTCCACAAAGACTTTTTGAAATCCCGATAACTGGCTCAATTGCTCGAAGTGATTTAACATTCCCCAAGAACTAATACTCTTTCATAAAAGACTCTCGATAACACGATCATTCGGTAACCGGAACGATTTTTATGAGCCTTTCGGAGGTTCCAGTTACCGGGAGTATATATATATATATAAAGTGTGTATCTTTCATTGGGTAATTCTTGTTTAGGTTTTCCTAAGCTTTGCCAAAGAACAAGATGATGACTTTACTGGTAAACAGATCAACAGCTTAGAGGTTTGAACGAGGTTACAACGACTCAAAAATTCTTTTCCGAATATCTATTTAAACGCCGTGTTTTGGTCACGCAAAGACAAGAATTCTTCAAAATAGCGATTCGAAAGATAATCAGTATTATACACTTGGCATATTGATTTTAAACAAGATAATTTAAAACTTTGATTTAAAATATATATATATATATATATACCAGTTCCTTTTTTTTGTGATCTTGATTGTCTTTGATTGTCAGTAAGATCAGGTTTTGAAGGAGCGAGGCAGAAACTGAGAAGTTCAAAAATAGGTCCTCTAAAAGAGACGATCTTATAATGTCACCTTGAAAATTCAAACATCAGTGGTAATTCCCTGAGCGTCTTTTGAGATTTTGTTCAGTTTCCTAATCATGCCTCGTTCATTCAAACACTTCTATCACTTGTATTATATTAGAGAGAACGAAAAGTTTCAGGGAATTGAGTTACGCTAGAATTTTGAAGAATTTTCTTAGGCCGATGGTTCCGAACTGAAGTGTGTCATGGTCATTCATGGGAAAATTAATTCTTCCAAAATTTAATTCTTTTTTTTGTACCAAAAACGCAACAAGTGGGCAAAATCTTCAAAAAGTCACTGTGGCGGAGTATTTTTTTATTGAAACAACAGGCGGTATTGCTTGCCATTCCTATAAGAAACACTCTTCCACAGAGACTTTTTGAAGATTTTACTCATTGGGTATTAGTTACTTTATGTTACAGTTTGTTTCTTTCTACCGATCCCAATCCGGGATTTATTGACTATTTGCACCTCTTTTCAGACTCGTCTAGATCTCGTTATAAAGTAAGATGTCCCCACAGCGCAATAAACTCCTTTTATCAAATTTATCCGAAATTTTATCGTCCGAAGTTTCCTAAATTTGTCCGAAAGTTAGTCGTCCGGAGTTTTTTCCCCGAATGTATGCGCCGAAACTTTTTGAAACTTCTTTTTATTTACAGAAATTTGTAATTATGAACATATCTGTATATATAAAAATAGAATTAGGAAAAAAAAAAAAGGAAGGAAAAATAGAATCTATGCGTGCCATGGGTAAATAATAATTTATTTTTTTTATTATAAATTTTTTTTACAAAAATATAATTCAAATAGTTAGTTTGAGGAAGACCATTTCTTGCTAAGGCTTTATCAACCAAGGTAGCTCTTTGCTAGTCTGGAGAATTCGTTAAGGCTTTTTTTCTGCAGAATCAGTCAAAATTGAAGGTAAAAAAGCTAAAAAAATTAGTTACAATAAATAGATAGTTACATGGAGTTTTATGTCCTTGGGATTCCATTCGTAGCAGTTGGTTCTCTTCTGCCTGCCGACTTTCCAGTGCGCAAAATCTTCAAAAAGTCGAGGAGGAGGAGTGTTTTTTTATTGAAATGGTAAGCGATATCGCCTGCTGTTTCACTTAAAAAACACTCCTCCACCGAGACTTTTGAAGATTTTGGCCGATTGGTTATAATTAGGTAGTTGACTTATCGTCAGAAATACGTATAACCTTGCTATCTTACGTTACCAAGGCGATGGTGCAGTCTCGGTCAATGTCTCCAAATGGGCTGATACGATGTATTTAAAAGTATGGAATAACCCTGGGTTGTGTTAGTCGGGAAATATTTTTTTTACCCTATAGTTAGAGGTTGATTGCTTGTTTCACGTTCAGAAACTTATTTGCCACAGCAATTTTGTTGAAATTGTTCCACAGATTTACATGATGGCGTTTTCCAATAAGCGTTTTCCAAAAGCCACCAAATTATATTTTATCTGTTTTATCTGTTGTTTCTGTTGTTTCTGTTTTTTCTGCTCACCTCCTCTGGTGTTGTTTGAAAAGTTGGTAAACGGAATAAAAACAACAAATTTAAGTCGAACTAAAGTCTCCTGTCACTTCAGCATTTACGGTCTGACGCCTTACTATTGTTCCTCTATCTCGAACTCCGCTATCTTAAACCAGTTTTTAGGTCCCTCCTGGAGGGCATTTCATTCGCCATCTCGAACTTTTTCAGAAAATTCATTTCGTAGAAACCGTCGGAAATCCATTTTTTGTTCAAAAGCAACATTTTGACCTGTCTTTTCGAATGTTTTTGAGTTATGGGATGTTTTTGTTGTGTGATCAATCATGTTTGGACAGCAGCTAGAGAGAATGTCGAAAAGAATATTGATCGTCAAGACTTTGCGCTAGAGATCAATGGAATGTGAAAAAAACATATATATTGAAAAGGTAAAATTTGAGAAATTTGAGATGTTGAATATCTTCGAACTTTTTTTTCGGTTCCCTTGAGAGTTCGAGATAGCCAGAGTCGGACTGTCCCATTGGGCAAAATCTTCAAAAAGTCTCTGAGGAGGAGTGTTTTCTATAAAAATTGTCCGACATGTTGGTCTTGTTGATACGGCATACGGATGGCGCCATCCGTATATCGAAAAGGCAAGAGACCCTGGGTTCGAGGTTGGTTGATACTGCCATCGATACAGATCAAAACTTCGTTTATCTCATCTAGTCGATACGATCTTAATTTTGAAAAGTTTCCCATCTTTTTGATGAAGTCGGGATTTTTGGTTTTCTGAAACCCTCATGACCTCGATCATGAAACGTCTGTATAATAGCAAGGTTGTAACCTCATTAGAGGGCTGAGACAGTGTTTTGGACACTAGTGTAGTCTTAGCTCACAGTCACTTACAATTGCAAAACATATTAAACCTTGGGTAACGTGTTGGAGGAGCAACTAAAATGGAGCAAAAAACAAACAACACCCATGTGTTGAAATGAACCTATAAAAAGTTATGGTCATATTCGTTTCTAAGACCACTTGATAACACTTAAGTGATAAATACGCAGTCTTTTGGATTTATCTCCAAATTTGCTTATCTGATGGGTCTTATCATCTGTGTTATCTTAAAAATCAAATTGCTTATTTGTAAAGATCAAAAAGGTTTTCTTTTGTTTATGCAAGCAGTGAAACGGTTCTTAACGGTGCAAGCACAAATCATAAGATGCGCTTTATTTATTATGGCCAGAAAATACAAATAGATAGAGAGCGCCAAAAGTTGAAAAAATTCTGGATGCCAAAACCACACAACAAATCTTTACGAAAATTAAATTCAAATAGTTATACTGTCGTCAGAGAATACATAAAGGCTCGCCGTCCACCCAGAAGATAGGACAACTTCTTCCTATAGGCGCCTGTGTATCGCTGGTATCTAAATAATACAAATGGGTGTGCGTGAGGGTGGAATGGATTCAGTTAGTTACCGATTCAGTGGATTTCAATTCCGCGCGTGCGTTTTGGTAGCTTCGACAGTTCTTTCGTTTCCCAGAAAGATAAAGGGATAACTACTATTCATTACATGGGTGTTCGAGACAATAATGGCGGTCTTTCATGTATAATAATAATGGATCAGCTGAGATTTCTGATTTCTCAATTTTTTCGGTTTACATGTATTTTCTTATACCAGATATTAGATTTCACGAATTATATCTACAATATATTGGACTTCCTCTTTAGATGAAGCATGTATGCTATTCCGTTGCACTGGGCTGTCTTTAATGATGGATGACTCTTGTTTTCTGGCAGCGCCTGCCTCTCCCCCTCTCCTGCTCTCCCTCTTACGCTCTGCTCTTCTCTTCTTCTTGAACTCTTTCATTTTCCCACTTATTTCAAGACACATGGAGAGACTGTTAACTTTGAAAGTGCAAATTTCTTTCATGCTTATCCACCACTAACTACTCCCTCTTCACGCCTTCCCCAAACGTTCACGAATCGGATAACTAGTTACGTAGTAGCTACAATAAAAACAAACTTAAAAATAGTAGACAGTCTGTCCTGAACCAGTGAACGTAAAAACCCAAAAATTCCGATTGTGGTAGTAGACCTGAATTTTTTTGACTGTCACAATGATTATGGTCATACAGTCACTTTGGGTCTACCTTTCATTAGTAACAACGTAGGCTTTTTTTGCCTGTCTGAAAGTAGTATGAATTAAGTGAAGAAGATTAAAAGAGTGGCAAGTCTTTTGTTATTTGCTTTGTGAAATATAATGTCATGTTGAGGAAAAAGGATACATTTTTTTAACCATTCAGAACAGTAGGACATGGTTTGATTTTATTCAAATCAATTTTTTATTATTGATTTGTGTTTTTACATTATTGGTTTTTAATTTTTTTACGAAATACACACAACAATTTAGGATCAATTTAAGTTCAATATTTGTTTTAGGAAATGGAACTAGAAATTGTAGTGTCTATTTGAGCCTTAAAGAAAATTAATTTATGCAATTTCTACGTCAAGAAACATTTACTATTATAAAAAAACTAGTGTAGCGTGTAAAAACATTTTATAGTTTTTCTGATTTCTGATGATAGTCTGTGTTTATACAAAAATTGTTGTGTTTCTCCATGTTAGAATTATATCATATCAAACACAAAATTGTTGTATAATTATTTTGGATCGATGATCTCGCTACCTTCCTTTCCCTAAAGGCGAACCTTAATAACAACAATCCACACACTACAATGAAATAGCAAATAAACTGCTAGCAACACATTTCGGCATTGTAGTCAAAACTAATTGATACGAAAAAACTATGTTCAAACACATTAAAAAAATAGACATCGGCAGAAAATGATAAACTGATAACACAAACACATAACAGGTCTAAATCGACTATCTCGTCGGATATAATAGTTACTGATACCTATCAATGTTGTTATTGTTTATTACTGAACTTAAATTTTTTGAATAAAAAAATAGAAACAACAAAAATAAATTTGCATGCAGCATTCTTGTTTAAAGAAATGAATGTTGGGAAAATTTGATGAAGTTTTGAATACAAAAAACATTGGACTGCTTTCTTATCTGGGCGGCTTTATGATGTCTTCCTTAAGGCACAACACTCCACGAAGTAATAAAAACCCGTAAGATGGAGTTAGAGATTCCCCTAATTGGAGATTCCCCTTATACTAATACGGAAAAAATAAACATCCAGTGAGGAACTTCCCGAGAAAATTTTCCTAAAGTCATTTCTTTTAAAGTTAGGTAAGAAAAAAGCAAGATTTAGTATTAGTATAAGAAGATAGTAGTTTAGATTGATATTTCCAGATAAGGAAATTGTTTCCATGTGTGGAAAATCTTGTCGTTTTAGAAGAATGTGCCCTACTGTTAGAGCCACTGACTCAAGTAAACATTCCTATGCTGAGCTAAAGGTGTTGAGAAGGTCAGTGAATGTGGAAAATATTAATAGAATTTTCGCAAAATCAGTCAGTTTCTTTCATTTTTGAATTATCTATATTATACAAACTTTTATTGATTAAAATTTTGTTTTTTCAGCAGCAGAAATATAGAAATAATCTTAATAGAAATTTATAAACTTTATGATACAATATCTCAATATTGCAAATTTCAATGCTGATAGAAATAATGGGATGAAGGGAAGAGACAAATGTTAACCTTTTTACGTCAGTTTGACGAGTTGCAAAAGTTTTCCTTTAAATTACTCAGCTTCCTTTAAATTACAGTACCTCTTCAGATTCAGGTTCAGGTTTTCATCACAAGCTTTATGTGAATCATGGAGATTGCCCGAAAGCTGTATTTGCACTTTTAAATGCTGAACGATATAAAGGCTATTTATTGAGCAATATTACCATTCAAAATTGGATGCTCAAGATTTTTACTGACCTAAAATAATATCAAGACTGTTCAATTGAACACTTTAAAAAGATGCATCCCTTCTCTTCTGCAACATCACGCATATATAATACACTACAGCCCGAAATAACTTTACATGTCTGCATAAGATAACTAGCTTTCACGAAGGGTCATTGTTTATAGAAGTTAACGGTCTTTTGTTTATTTCGTGTTCAGTTCAATTGCATGTCTAAACAAACCGTGACTACAAAATATTTTTTGGATATAACATAAAATCATACACAAAAATCTTTTATGTTTTCATATAAACATTAATTTCTTTGCAAATGTGTAAAAGTACTGTATACCCTATTTATATGCTCAACTTTATAAATATCTATCATTAAAATTATATCATTAAAATTATACATTATAGATAATTTTACATGTGGTTGTATAAGAGATATTATTTATGATGGATGTCCTGAAGAACATAAATCGAGCCAAGAATCCCCATGATGGTCAAAGTTCTTTACTTTCTAAATATTTATTGTGGTGAGTGTAAATAGGGGCTATAATGCTTTATTATAGCCCCTATCTCTTTGAAAACTCCAAGGAATTTGCAATTTCGTATTTTATTATGTTGGTCAAAGAGAGACTAGATGAGGCTACTGGAGAAATAGTAAAAAAGAATACTCATTCTGTATTTTGAACTTTCCACGAAAAGTTTCCTAAAACTGCGACAACTGTTGGTAAATCCGGCATGTGGGGACAAGAAATCCAAATCTATCACTGGATTGTT
Organism: Turritopsis rubra; assembly: GCA_039566895.2. Classification (NCBI taxonomy): domain Eukaryota; kingdom Metazoa; phylum Cnidaria; class Hydrozoa; order Anthoathecata; family Oceaniidae; genus Turritopsis; species Turritopsis rubra. The sequence goes on along the minus strand of CM077631.1, from coordinate 9,837,879 downwards.
TGCATATATTATATATATAATAATTTTGTGCAGTGATGGTGTAGTGGATGGTACCTTTGAGTGCGAGCACTGAAACCTGTGCTCGAGTCTCAGTTACGTCGCATTTTGATGCTTTAAAAGCAGCGTATCAGCCCATCTGGAGCCATTGACTAACTGCACCCTAGTCTTCGTGCAAGTTAGAACAATGCTATTTCTCTGGAAGTAAGATAACTTCTGCCTGCAAGTCGGCGTGCAGAATAGCCAATCACTATGGATGCCCAAGGACCTTATTACTTACTTACTTACTTTGTTTTAGGTATTTGAATGGTATATTTAGTGACGGGTATAAAAGGACATTAGAAGAAAAAGATATTCTAAAAATAAGTCAAGAACAATCAACAGAAGTAGTGACTAAAGAATTGGAAAAGTAAGATTTACTAGGGAGGTGTTTAATATATATATTTATAGTACACCAATTTAACGATCGGGCCAATTGTAGTTGATCTTTCGTATATTGTCATTCGTGGATATGTGAAAAAATAAACTGTGAAAAAATCAGAGAAAATCAGACGTGGTTTTGCCACATTAAGCTTGATCAATCAAATAGAAAAATTTATATGCAGAAAGGGTGTCGGCAAATTAAGATATTAGTGCAGATAAAGCATAAGGAGGTCCTAGAGCCCCCATATAGGCTATAGATTTCGTAGTTATACTTCAACCACTCAATTAGACAACCCCCTCTAGCTTATTATTATTATCGTTATTATTATTAAAAATTTTATACAGGATAAATACATTTCAATGTTACATACATTGATTTTTATATGTGTCCTGTTAAAAGTAAACCTTTTAAAGTAGATAAAATAAAATAAAACTTTAAGGAAAAGGTAATCGCTATAATTCTAGCTTATCACTATAATTGATCTTCAAATTCATCGAATTGAATTCGACAAAGTTGATTTGACAAATTTGAATGTGTATCGCTTGCTTAGTGTTGGTAAAATATTCTGAAAAATCTTTACACAATTTATATGATGGGAATTTGTTTTCGACAAACTAATTTAATTGTTGGTGATAATATTTATAAAGTTTGAGCTATATTAAACCAGCAAATTTGACATGCACACAATGTTTTTTTTTTTGCTTATCAGTAGGAAAGACTCTGTACTTTTAAAAAAAAGTACAAGAATCTCTGGTGGACATTAAAATTATAAAATTTATAAGTAAAAAGGAAATAAGAATGTTTTTATTAACTGAAGGACCAGAACTTTCCTATGTGGATCCACAAGTGATGGTTTTGATGGGAAAAATACCTTGGTAAATTGTTTAATCAGTATTTTTAGCGGTCCTGTTCCTTCTGCCTTACAACCAAAATGTTACGCACTACATAACACTACCAAATCCAAAGTTCATGTGTAGCTAATTGTCTTGTCCGCTTATGTCATCTAAAATGATGCTTGCAAAATGTTCTACTTCTATGATTGACATTCTTCTTCTGGGATACCAAGAGTTGACTGTAAGGTTTAATATTATATTTAATTTACAGATTCAAATTATAGATAATCAGTTTTGAGATTTACCTATAAGTTTACCTGATAAATCTTTAATGTAGATATGTAGATGAAGTTATAGATATATAGGCAATCTTTATCTATAACATAGAAAAAAGGTCAAAAATTATAGGTACTATAGGTATATCTATAAATTCATGTTAGTTTTTTCCCTTGGACGTTCACATATTAGGTTACAGATTTGAATGAAAGCAACGTTTTGTGGTAACCCTATACCAACTGGTTATGAGGGCATTACCAGAGAATATTGACTGCTGTGAAAGTAAAGCCTTGCAAAAATTACTTCACTTCATGTGCAACAAAAAATTTGTATATATAAACAAACTGTTCTTTTTTGTCAACATTCTAGTGATTTTTTATTAAAAAAAATTGATTCAATGCAATGAGTTCCACTATAACTTATTCTTTGTGTTTGCTATTTTTCCCCTTAGTTTGTTTACATTATGAACAAATCTTGTATTTTACAAAAATTATGTTACCATGACAAAAGGCGTTACCGGTGAGCATAGAGTAGTGTCACGCTTAAGATAAGTTTTGGGATTGCAAGAATTTTCTATATCGAATATGGCCCTGCTATGTGAGTAATAAAAACTGATCTTAACTGCTAATATCGCATAGCTAGCAAATGCAAAATATTCTCCATACCATTCGTAAATCTTCATGTATATATTTGATGAATAGATTTTGTTGTAATTTTAGCGAACTCATAAAAATTCTGACAATTGTTTCTATTAAAAACCATTCTTTCAATCCTAAGTTGTTTTCTGGTTATTCTTAAGCTGAATTCACACTGATGCTTGTTTTGTAGTGTGTGCCTGAAGTTTTCACTGATTCAACCTCTTCACAGTTAATATAAAATAAAAGATATTTCATTACATAATATAAACATAACATAATTGATTGTATATTTATATACAATTCAAAATCCAAAAATAATTTTTTTTAGAAATAATCACCAGAATCACTATAAGATATTGGTCCAATACTTATTTTCCAAATTCCAAATACAAACACTTATTTTCTTATTTTTTGTTGTTGTTCTTTTTGTGCTTGTATTGTTGCAAATTTATCCAACAAATGCTGAAAAAAGCGTCAATAAAAGATTTTTCTTAAAAGTCTTAGAATGAAAACAAAAATAATACCTTCTATTAAATTTCTGGGGTTTTATGTTTAAAGTTTGCCGTAAATTCATTCATTGATTGAAAATGTTGCAAGAACTTCTGTTGCAAACATAATGCAATGTTAAGCTTGACCTTTTTTTTCAGAATCTGGGAAAATGAGTTAAAGGAGAAGAAGCGTCATGGAAAGAATCCAAGCTATTTCCGCTGTTTGTTACGTTTGAGATTCTTGGATCTCCTGTGGATAGGCATCATCTATTTCTTCATTGTAAGTTGCGTTTCCTTGTGGAAAAAAGCAGTAGGTTCTTTTTAGAATCTTTTTATAAATTTGTGTTTTTTTTAATTGTTTTTCTTTCTGAGCTTTAAGCCTGTCTAAATATGATCTGAATATGTCTGAATATGAGCCATCAAATGTTTGGCTTTAGGAAGTATTTTAAAGCCTAAAGTCGTTTAAATGTCATATTTTTAACTATAGTCAGAAAATATTTTGAAAGGACTTAGTACTCATTTGTCCAAAATGTTGCTATTTTTTTAGGAAGCAATATCTGTTGTTCAGTGTTTTTGCCTATACCACCTTTTAACTGACTTTTCCAAGTCTGGATTACGTGCTACCAATAATGTTTACTTTTGGACGACAGGAATTGCTGTGTCGTTGTTTTTTCATTGGCTTGTTCTTCATCCCGTATTGTTACATTCTGAAAGAATTGGTGTATCTTTCAACAATGCAGCCATTGGGTTAATTTACAAAAAGGTAAATGGAATGTTATTTAGGTGCCCATTACCTATAAATTGACCTTTCTATCTTTATATTTGAACACACATAAATTCACTCAAAAGTTGGAGCTGTAATAAGGGGATGGATTGCCGAAGTAATCTTGCTGTAAACTTTTGATAAGCCATGCAGTTAACATGGCTGATCTGTTCTGAAGATATTTTGTTGTTGGTCAGTGGTCAATGTCTTGAATATTGGTAGCTGAGAAAAAAACAAATTCTCTACTCTCATTCTTCAGTACAGGACCCTTTGAGCATGAGCATGATTTTTAAAAAAGTTTTACACCTTCTGAAATTTTGAGAAATACATATCAACCTGCCTAAATTTGGAAAGGTTGTTTAGCATTTCCTATCAGCTGATAATAAACAAAATATAAAAGGGAAAAATTTACAACGCAAAGAAAAAGAGGACCCCCTTCTACCAACAAAGTTTAATTTACATAACTAAACAACTTCAGAATTCTGTTTTCATTTCATTAGAAGCAAAAGGTATGTTTGTTAATTTTTTCCTGCAAAAGCTTCGTTTTGGTTATTTTCTTGTTATTGTTCATTTTTTTACGTTAATAAAAAAGCGTTTTTGATGAACCCTTCTACTTGACTTTCATCCAAGTTTCCCTTTTGTAAATGAAAACTTCGAAGCAATATGCTATGCAAAATTGTCTGTCCGAACATTTAATGGGTGGAATTTCCACATTAATTCTAGGTTTATATTTTTTACGAACAAATGTTCAAAGTTGATATAATAACTGATAGTTTTCATTTCCCACATTTTCAATACAACGATGTTCAGCTGGTCAGCTACATTATGTTTCAGAATTACCATAAACACGGCTCTGGAAAATATATGCAGTCTTCTCTGTTTGAGGAGAGAGGGAGTGCTCTCGTTCACATTTGCTTGTGCAGACATGATAATTGAAAAGGTGCAATCTAGAGGCAAGTATGATTGCCCCCACTAGACCCACATTGAAGAACCAATAGAAACTAAGGCATAACTATTGTTTAGGAATGGAGTCACATCAGAGTTTCATATGAGGTCCTTTTGATAAATAGCATGCTGTAAATTACAGAATGATATGTAACTTGTATTTTAAAACATCCTTTTATTATGTACTGAAAAGCTTTTACTTTTAATAAAATAAAAATATATGTTAATTTACGCTATTGCGAATTTATTTACTAAAATCAATGTGTTTATATGTTTGCAAGGAATGTAGATTGACTTCATGTGATGTACATTTGTTAAGGCGACAACAATCGTTTGACAATTCCAATTATATTTAAGGCTTTGGCCATTAGTACCTTCTTCTGCCCTTTAAAAGCAGCGTATTAACTTATTTGGAGCTATCGACTGACTGCACACTGGCCATTGTGCAAGTTAGACGTATCTCTGGCGGTAAGTCAACTTCCTAGATGCAAGTTGGCAGGCAGAATAGCCAACCGCTACGGACTGAAGCATACCATGCTCCTAATTTGGTCAAGCATACCGCATAAAGGTATTTTTTTCCTATCTATTTCTCATAAAACCTGTTGAATATTTTATTGTGAGGGGAAAAAACTTATTCATTTCAGGCAACAGATTTTCTAATTCTTATTCTACACGCAAACAGTAAATCACAAAAAAATTCACAAAAAATTTAACAGAAGTTTGTTGTTTTTACTCGAAATAAAAAAATTCGAAAAATTATACTATCATGTGTTAGGTCATAAAATTGTGAGAACAACTTACTTACTTACCATTTTTTCATCTTGATTAACAAAGTAGTCAGCAGCCTTTTGGATGTATGTTACACGCTGACATAAACTGTTGCATAAACTATTTTCGTTACTCTTTTAGAGAAATTCTTTTTTACATAAATTCAAGTTTCCTAATAAATTCTGCTCTTGTTACATTTTGTTCTGTACCATAAACACCTTAAAGGTAACTTGAGTGTTCTGTAACCTAGTGAATATTATTTGTATTACTGCTACTAAAAGGTCAAAACAAAGGTAACAAAGATAAATATGAAAACTAAATGTCATTCCTTTATTCCAAAACCAGCACTGTTACGATGAAGTAATTATTAAAAAGGGGGACCTGAATTGACGTTAACTTTCATAACTTGCCATTAAAAGGGCCGGCGTTAGAGAGTTTTAAAAAATGGAATTTAAAAAAATAATGCCAATAAAGATCGACGTAAAAGTAATCAGTGTTAAATTTGGGCTGGAGTAAAAAGGGCCAATAAGGTATTTGTTTATTGCTGTAATGTCTATTGTTTATTTTATTCCAGTTGTTAAAGATACATCAAAATGCATTACAATTGATATCGTCAGATAGGCTTATGGTGTTAATCTCAGTGGATGCTCAAAAGTTGCAAGAGGTAAAGAAACAACTTTTAGCCCATATTATATTTACTTCTAACCATATTATTATTATTATAATTCTTATTATTAATGTTTATGCAGGATAGCCTTTTTAGTTCTGTTTGATTGTTATCAATGAGGGTCTTGCATAGGATATCCTAGAGCATTTAAAGCCCCCATTTGTGCTAGGGAAGCTGCAAGTTTGCTTCGACCGTTCAGCTAGAGACTAGAGAGCCCCCTTAGATATCAACCCCACTCTCAAGCTGAGTGGATCAATTCTTACTGTTACAGACACTGACATGACTCGGCCAGGATTAAAGCCCGAGCTCCTGCTCTGGAGGCGAACACTCTACCACTCTACCACTAGTGGGTAATAGTTCTGATTGATTTTTCTTTGAGCCATAATAAATTATTTTGTCAACATACAGTACTATCCCTCCATATATGTTGAGTTTGAGTTTGTTCACTGTTTAAAATTTTTAACACCAATTTAATTTTTGTGAATGTGGCCTGTACTGTAAGAAAACATCTACTGTTTCATAACACTATCACATAGGCAAAAAAACCTGCTAAGACGCTTCTTTTTTAAGTGAGACAAATAAAGATTTTGAATCACACGAATCATACAAACAGATAATTCAAATTAACACAGGCGACGGATATTTACTCCCATAGCAAATACTCAATTTCAAATGATTAACCAGGAGTGACTACGAGCAATTGTCATCTCGTACAGAACAGATTTCCTATCTCTTTTCTTTGTTCCACTTAAATAAAAGAAATTGAATTTCGTGTAATGAATCATTTCAATTGGTTACACAGATTGAGATTAATTAATTGGACAGATAACTTAAGTAAACTTGTAATTTTATTCTCTCCACTTTTAAAGTAAAGCTATTTATTTATTTGTTAACTCCTATTATCGATTAATTCTCTTCCAGGGAATCAGATACATTAACTACATTTGGATCACACCCTTAAAGTTCATAGCGGTCCTGGTGATTTTGTGGAGAGAGATAGGTATTCCTTGCCTTACTATGCTGGGTATGGTTGTAGTTTTGCTACCATTTCAAATATGGTTGAACAAGCTCGTTGCAAACATAAGGTACTTATAACCCCCACCCCCTTACTCTTTTATTTCCGACCTGGATATAGAATAGAGCACAATAGAATTATATGATCATATATATTATAATGAAGAAATAGAGGAGTTCCTATCTTTAAAAAATTGGATCATAATACATCTGATTGTATGAATACAGAATTATGAGGTATGTTACACGATCCAATTTATAGATCATTATTGTATCATAGAAAAATGGCTTTATTTGGCTCAAGGGTTCTTGTTATGAAAATTGAAGTTGATTCGTAAAGTTTTAATTTTTTTATTTTTTTACTAGATGCTAAAGTACAACAATTTTATAACTGGCAGTTGTCATTTAGAATCTGAAAATTAATAGATCAATACTGAATTATTTGATTATGCCAAAAAGTTTTTAGAACAATGTGTGGCAAAATGTTAACAAAATCCTGTGCTCTATGTTAGACCTGTTTTATAGTTCAACCCTCATTGTAGTTGTTCACTGTTGATTAATTTTCCTGATTAAAATGTTTTGTTTACAAAGCGATTTGAGATACAGTTTTAAAAAAAATAAAAGTCAAACAGTAGTGAATACTGCAGAAGACCGTTTACTTGAGTTCATCTTTCAAAACTGGTTTGTTGAGCATAATTTTTGACAAGTCTTTTATGCTTGTACCCTTATGTGCAGAAATTCGCTTCAACTATTGCAAAAGAAATAAAAAACAAACAATTTTTATGAAATACCCAACATTGAAATCCTTTCATGAAGGATCATTGGAAACGGAAATGATAGTGTTGAAAAGAAGACTTTCTCTTTTTTCAGGCACTGTATGCTCTGATAAATAATCAAAAACCCATTTTACACTTCCTCCACACCAATTATAATAATAACAGGTTTTTATGCAACTCTTATCATTAGGTCAAAGACCAACATCAAAACAGGTGGTAGAATGAATGTAATGAGTGAAATTGTCAACACAATTCGCGAGATTAAGATGCAAGTGTGGGAAAATATCTTCAAAGATATGGTTAATCATATTCGCAGGTGATGAATTGTTGATATTATCTTGTCTTTTATGGCATCATTATGCATAACATTATTGCCAATCTTTCTAAAATGTAGACTGCAAAGAAGTTCTCATGACAGCTATAGACTCAACAGTTTTTTTTCTTTTTTCTTTTTTTAGTCGTGAATCAAGTGGTGTTATGAAGAGTACTGTGCTTCAAGCTTTGAGCGACTCTATTTTCACAGTTAACCCCTACCTGGCATCGCTGGCCACGTTTTCTTGGTTTTACTATCAAGGGGATGGTCTATCATTGCCCATGGCGTTTTTAGTGTTGTCATTGTTCTTCACAACGAGATGGAGTGTTTCTTTGTATTTTCCTCTGAGTATTCAAATGGTTCAGGAATGTCGTATGGCTTGCAAACGAATCGAGGTGTGTTTTCTAATACCCATTCTCTTGCCAGAGTATAGTTATTTATGCTTTGTAAGACATTTTGTTAACATACATTTTTTAGTAAAAGTGATCCAGAAGGATCCCAATAGGATCCAATTTTTCATCCCATCCCAGCAGCAAATGTCTCTCCCTCCTTCTATATAAACATAATATAATATAAAATTATGATGATGATGTCGTAATATCCTTTTGCTTAGCTATCCTTGAACTAGAATTTTGTAAAAAACTCAGATTTTTGTTTTCAGAATTTTTTGCTGTTGGAGGAGCTTGCGTTTCTTGACATTTCATCGAAAACGGAAAATTCCGATCATAATGTGGTGTTCAATGATGTGACAGCTTCATTTGGAAAGGTGGGTTACGGTTTTGGTTGTTTTGTTTGTTCTTCTTGTTATCTTCCAATTCATGTCATTCTGCAATGTTGGAAATTTCATGTTTTTGTGCAAGTTGCACTTTATACAACTTACTAAATCTATTTTGTGTATGTTATTTTATTGGACAGGTTTTTCGCTTTTTTGAAACTTTATTGTAGGTCCACATCAGTTTTCCACTGTAATTTTTAACCCACTGAAAATAAATAATAAATGAATAAATGTGTTTTTCAAAGCAGTGTATCATTTTTGGGATAAATCACTCCTAGGCCATTGCAGGGTTTAGTATAACCCTACTGGAAATAATCTTTAAAAAAATTAGAGAAACATAAGTCCATGAGAAAGTTACAGTTTAAATTTTTGAAAATAAATTAAAAAAAAAATTGACTCACGAATTCCATGCAAAAATTTTTTCCTCTCAAAGTAATGTTACTCTTATATTGTATTGCAACATAAATCTTTAGAATGCAAGAGAAATGACGGTAGACAGACTTTCGTTCAAGGCTGACCAAAAGGTACTTCTCATTCCTAAAGTAAGATGTTAGCTGTATTATTATAAAGTTTTGTATCTTTCGTTGTTGATATTTTTTTCATAGAATTCATTAGTGATGGTCATTGGTCCTGCTGAATCTGGAAAGGTAGTTTTACTTTATAATGTGTCATTAGCTTTTTATGTACGGTGACTGCTGAAGTTGTTAGATACAGCCTGGTGTCCACCAAACTTCATTTCCTGGAATTTTTTGTAGGTGTCAAGAATTTAGGAGAGGTGCTACAAAAGTCTGTCACATTATATTTTATATTTATATCTACACATCCCAGGACAAGCTTGTTTCGCCATATCACGGCTCATTAGCTGGGGTAGTGTGGGGTTTGAACTGGGTTTGACACAAAGCACTAAAATATAATGTTTATTTATATAATATATATTATATTTTAGTGCTTTGTGTCCACTGAAGTTTGCAGGGAAAAAAAGTTCATTTATTTTCAAAATGAACTTTCTTGAAGAAGAATTGTTCTTGTTGTTTTCTAAGAAAACAGCAAAAAGAAAACCTGAAAGTTGCAAGAGAATAGGGAAAACATTCTGATAATAAAGAGACAGAATCCCGATGTTTTCTATGCAATTTCCACCGAGGAAATTTTTTGTCAAAAAGGCGTAGCCAAGTTTACAACTACTGAAAGTTTAGTTTATTTCTCCCAATGTTTTCCCTCGACAACAACAACAACAACAACTCTAACTTCTCACATTGTGTTGACAATTCAATAGAATTAATGATGCGAACTCATGGCTCATTTGATCTTTGAATTTTAAGAGTTTTTAAATGTAAAATAACTTTAACGTTCAGTTAATTAATGTTAGCCAAAAAAATGTTATTTTGTAAATGTAATATAGCGTTATCGATATTAAGATGATTTTTTATTGTTATTATTTTTTATTGTTATTATTTTTTTAAACTTTTTTTAATTTTCAATTTTCCTACAGTCCTCAATTCTTAAAGTAATCTTGCAAGAACTTTACATCCAAACTGGCGATTTGCAACTCAACGGAACTGTTGCGTACGTAGCACAACAGCCTTGGATCTTTTCTGGAACAATCCGTCAAAATATCTTATTCGGCAGAGAGTTTGATAAAACACAGTACGAGACAGTGATAACAGCATGTGCGTTAGGACCGGTAAGTATACAAGTGAAAAGAGAATATATTTTTGAAATTGTTTTTTGTGTTTTACTTGTCAATACAAGTTTTGTGATGTACTTGGTGTTAACATTTTCACTACGGAAGGAAATTTCTTACAAATAGTGAAATATAACGCACTTTAGGACTTTAATTTGGTTTTTCATTTTCATATAATAATTATGTATTCATACATTATTACTATTTTTGTTATTATCTTTTTGAACTGCTTTTCTGCATTTTGATGTTTATATTTGGTTGAAAATAAGGAGTATCTTCAGTCTTCGTCAGTCTCTGACCTGAAAAACCTGGAAAAGTCAAGGGCGTGAAAAATGGCCCCTAATCGTCAGGGAAATGTGAGGGAAATTGTTGCGGGTAACATAATGGTCTGTTGGTGTCTTCTATTAACAAACTCTATTCCCATCGGCCAAAATCTTCAAAACGTTTCTCTGGAGGAGTGTTTTTTTATTGAAACAGCAGACGATATTGCTTGTCATTCCTAAAGAAAACACTCCTCATAGGCTTTTTGAAGATTTTGTGGACTGTATTGTTGGTTTGTATATCTAGGACTTTGATTCATTTCATCATGGTGACCTTTCCATGGTGGGTGGAATGGGATTGTCTCTCAACCAGAGTCAGAAGGCAAAAATTAGTTTAGCAAGGTGAAGCATTACGTCTTTTTTTATCACTTTCATTTTGTTATGATGCATGAAGATGAAAATTCACTTTATGGTGGAGTATAAATATCCTGTCTTTTTTTTCCTTTAAGAGCTGTTTATCAAGATGCTGACATATACTTGCTGGATGAACCACTGAGTGAAGTGGAGACAGAAGTGGGAAAGCACATATTTCATAAGTATGTCTCCTAAGTTTGTTTTCTTTTTTTTCTAAGGAATATTCACACAGTACTTCTTCTTTTTGTTTCAAAGTGGATATTTTTCTATGCTCATTACTATACTAGATGTATTCGTGGTATGCTCAAGAAAAAGATAATTTTGCTTGCTATGCAACATCTACGATATGTTGAATTTGCAACAGATATTATATGCTTGAAGGAGGTATTCGTAAAATCTTATTAATGATATCTGTTTGCTTGATTTTCAGTACTTTGAACCATGGCGCACCATACCTCCACATCCTGCTCCAACATTTACCCCTCACCTTAATCCATCATAACCATGGCTTTACCTGTGTACTCCCAATTATGACCGAAATTTGAACCAGTTTTGTTTCTTTTACAGAATTTCACTACAGTTCAAGGTTCTCTTCTGGAACTGTCGCATCAAGGAATTGATCTCACAATGGTCGTTCATCCTGAGAGAAAAGAAAAACAGTGGGACCATGATTCTGCTATTGAAACAGAAGACCACATGCACTATACACATCTTGATGATGATGTAATGGTCGGCCATGCTCTTTCTAGTGTAGTTCTTGACATGCCTCGAAAAGATCAGCATTCAAGGAAAACTTCTTCAATGTTTTCTGTAGCAGTACGTTTTTTTTTTTAAACTATTTTTTTTGTTTGCCAACACTGCATGGAAATTAATGGAAAGTGATACACAAAGTTATTGTTTGAATTCTTCCATTGCTTTTCATTAATCATGCTCTATGTTGTAGAGTTTTCTAACTGGAGTTGATGAGTATGAAGAAGTTACCACATCAAATGTTTCCATTGGCCTATACTTGAAGTATTTACTGGATCAACTGCATTGCCTATCATTTATTGTGTTCTTGTTTTTACTTCTTGGTGCACAGGTAACGGCATACCCAGTGTGCAAAATCTTGAAAAATTCTCTGTGGAGAAGTGTTTATTTTATAGAAACAGCAAGTGATATTGCTTGCCTATAGAAAACACTCCTCCACAGAGACTTTTTGAAGATTTTGCCGACTGGATAGTAACACAATTTTTTATGACGAGTGTTATCAACTGTTTTCACCAATTATTTTGAATTCATTATACCTTATCGGGGAAAATAAGTCGGTTTTCCTTGACTAAAATTTCATCAGCCCTCAGTAAAGCTTGTTAAAAATAAATTACTAGAGTAGAGTAAAAATAAATCAGAGGCTAATTTAACCTTGGGAAATTTTAGTCATTTGCAAAAATATTAGCCATTTTTCCCTTGATTTGTTTTCTTTAAATGTATGTCATGTTAAGATCTTTGATCAATGTATAATAATGAGTTGGCCAGCAAATTTGAAGATTTTAATCAAGATTTAATCCAAATTTCTAAATTGCACCATAACCTAAAACGAAAAACAAAAGAAAATTGCAAAAACTGGTTTCTTCTCTTTCCCTTTTTGGCTTCTTCTTCACTGGGTTTGTAATCCTTAATAAAAAAGGTTGAATTTCTCTTACTATTCGGTTTCTGTTAGTGTTGAGATATACTTGATAACAGTTAAGACAGAACGCATTTGGATCGAATTCTTCTCCAGATGCGTTTAGTTTAAGAAATGAATTTGAAAGAAAGAAAAGAAAGAGTTTTTTTTTTGAATCCACTACGTCCTTGTTTTCATTCCGAATTTGGCTGTTTTCTGTTTTCCATCCCAGGTTGCAACAACACTAGCAGATTGTTGGCTGACAAAATGGTGAGGCTGTTATTATTCTTGATTTTCTACAAACTTAGAAATTAGAATCCAAAATATTTTCCTTTATGAAACGCTTGTATTCCATTTTTTTTTTATACAACCTGACAGTCTGCGTTCTTGTGGTCAATATCGTGTTTTCAACCTTAATTTTGACTTGAAATTGCAATCTTGATATATTAGAAAATATATAAGGCACCATAAAAACATATAAAAAACATCGTACGACACCATAAAATCTGTTGTACCTGCAATGAATTCGCAATTTTTGAAAAACGCTCTTGATGGCATCAGTACATTCTCTAAAAGTTCTCCGAGTTTTGTTTCAATATAATTACACCTGAACCATATATACCCCCCATATTTTCCCCAGAAAAGTTATTCAAATTGTTTGATTTAAAGAGGGGAAGCTTAATGGAGAAGGGTGCTTATTTGAGAGGGGGTGCTAAATTGCATTTATGGTAATAGTGTTTTAGAGATGAAATCAATTGAATCTTGTACATTAAGTCTCTCGTTGAATTTGTCGTCTTTCAGGTCTGAAGAAGAAGGAAAAGCAACCTTCAACAATTCTGCGTCCGCCATTTTTGGTATTGGCAACAATCCCAACACAAATCTTTACATATATGCCGGCATCGTATTTGTCGCCACCATCTTGATACTATGCCGTACGATATATTACCAAGTAACGATGGTACGATGTGGTGGCAAGGTGCACGCTGCAATGTTTGAAGCCATTTTGAAAGCACCGATGCAGTTCTTTGAAACAAACCATTCAAGTGAGCCATTTCAAATTTCTTCCATCATTAAGCTTTCTTGATTATTATTAATGTTTATCCAGGATAGCCTCTTCAGTTTTGATAGAACTATCAATAAGGATTTAAAGCCCCCATGTGGGCTACGGAAGCCGTAAGTCTTACTTCAACCGCTCAGCTACACAAGCCTGTTAGACATCAATCCTGCTCTCAAAGCTGAGTGGATAAGCTGAGTGGATCGATTCACACTGTTATAGTCGCTGATATGTTGTGTCATTTGAACCAAACCAAGTTAGATCTCACACTGTGAATGCACTCATTCTGTTGTAGGAATGCTTTGAATAATTTTGCTTTGTTAAAGTAAAGTTCACAGAATAAATAACTGGTTAGGAAATAGAAACAATGAACATTAATAGAAAAACGTTTAGATGTTTTCTAACCAGTTATGTGCACCGATATTGTCACGTGACCGTCATTAACAATTACCTTGCATATATGGAACCTATATACCATAAGTGTATTCAAGGTCAGTCAAAAAAAAGTGGAGGAGTCCAACGTTATGATAATTCTTTTCAGTCTTAAGTGTCGATTAGGGTACTTGCACGTTTTTCTTTTCTACTTTAAATGACTAAACTCTCCTCCACAAATTTTGACTTAGCTCTGGCTACGCTGGCTAAGATTTCAAAAGAATCAATTGATGGTGTGCACCGTATGCGAACAAAAACATCAATAGCTGATTTGAAATAATTTCCTAAAGGGTTATTTATTTATATGGACTTCGGGTAAAGGTGGTAAGAAATGTCTCGTTCTTTCAAACTATTTACAGAGTTTTGACTGTGAATGTTAAGTCTTTGAAGTTGTTAGTTTGGTACACTCGTGGTAGTTGTGGACAGACTTAATACAATATTTTTCAGTATTTTCTCTGACTGTTTGTTCCGGGATAGACGTTAAACGACCACAAATAACAAAATTCGTACAGTTTCCCCAAATGACGTATTTCATTACAATTTATCGACCCCTTGACAACTCATTAAAGCTTTACAATTACAAATTCTCACTGAAATTCTCATAAGAATTTCAAAATTCTCACTGGTGGAAACGAAAAATAATTCTCACCAATTTATAAATTTCACAATAAGTCTCTTTGACTTAGGTGTGAATTTCAGTCAGAAAAATTTATCAGAGAGTTTATCTCTTCGTGTCTTCTCCGCCATGTTTTCTACCGATTTACTCATTGACGCCAAACAATAGTATAAACAGTGAATTCAGTCGATTTTTCTTTGTCTTCACAATTCGATTTGTCGTAAAAATCATAATCGACACAATTAATCGAACATTGTAAGCGGGGCTTTACCAACTTGTGCATTTTGAGTGCATGTCTAGGTTTCCATGATGAAAATATTTTTGTCATTTTGCCAACAGGTCGTATATTGAAATGGTTTGGGCACGATGTGCATCACATGGACACTGTTCTACCGACTGTGACGTTTGACTATGTACAGGTGATGACAGGGAAATTCCCCAAAACTTATTTTGAACGAGAGGGGTTTGTGTAATCAAAAGAACTTGTGATTCTTAGGTATTTTCTAAAGGCCAGTTTCCATTGACACAAGAAATTTTGCTCAGTAGTGTTGTACAAGAAAATGTTGTGAAGATAGAAATTTTATCTATCTCTACGACGTGGATTGTACACAAGCTGTTTCCATTAACGTCGTGTTTGCCGCGTGTATGACGCGCGACTGTTGGGTATCTGTTGCGTGTCTGTCGCGCGACTGTTGCTCAAAATGTTTTGTTTTAATGGAAACCGACCTTAAAAGTAGCAATGTGTGACAACAGTGCGTGCAGAGAGAAATGACTCTGTGGTGGAGACAGATAACTGAACGATATTGAATGGATTTCAATAAGGTTATTGCTCTTCTCCACAGATATTTCTTCAGAAAGATGATGGAATTCCTATTATGTTCTCTATTAGCTTATAACAATGGCGTTGGTTGTGGTAACGCTAAACTGTGTCAGCGTGCCGTACGTCGCTGTTGTCGCTGTTCCTGCACTTCTGGTTTACGCGTACAGTCGCCATTACTTTGTGAAAACGTACACGCAGTTAAAGCATCTACAAGCCTCTGGTAAGCGCATTATTGTCGCATTCCAACATATCATCCAAGTTAAAATGGACGACAAACAGTATTAGTTCGAACAGAACAGAATATCGTCGCCAATTTTCGTTTCAACACTGCGTATTGTGGTTATAGTCTAGAGAAAAAAATTCTTGCTACATTTTCTAATCCCAACCCTTCGAAAAAGTGTGCTTATATGTTTCCCGTTCGAGACAATATGTTAATGTTGTTGTCTCTACGAGTGCGTTTACATGGGGCCGTACTGAACTCAAACCGGTTTGAGATTTTAGTACGGGCAGAAAAACTATACCTACTTGCGAATGTTTTTCTATTTCTGTTTACACGTATCAACCGTACTGAAATTTTTATCCGTATGGAAGTCAAACCTACTTCTTAAGTAGGTTTGAAATCTCAGTACGGCTTGAAAAGGTGTGAAAAGTAAGCATGCGTATATTACAGAACAAATGAAAGTGCAGAATGTGGAAAATCCATTTCATGTAAAGGAAAATCATTTCTACCCGTACTGAGATCTCAAACCGGTTTGAGTTCAGTACACGGCTCTCATGTTAACGCACTCTAACGCACATAAAACTCACTCTATGATTAGGTCACAGTCCCATGTACACACACATCACATCGACGTTATCTGGTTTGTCAACTATACGCTCTTCCAATGCCGGACAAGTTCTAATTAACGAATGTTTCGCTTGCCAAGACTACCAAGCCGAGTTTACATTTATGTCGGCTTTGGCGTCTCATTGGTATTCGCTTCGAGTTGACCTGCTTGTGACCGTGTTTTCGATACTGTGTTTATATGCACCCGCTATCGTCGCTTCTCATATTGGTAAGATTCTTTTGTTTTTTTAACGTGCTTGTCTTTCCATTCCTTAAGAGACCGTAATATACGAAATTAATGGTTGCTATGACAGCAATTAAGTCACAGTAGCCTTCGCCTCGTTTTCAATCTTACGAATTATTACGAGGCTGTTCTGACGCTATTTATGATAAGATGTATAAAACTATAAAAGGGAGCGTTTTCACACGCGGCTAAGAATGAGTGGCTTCTAATTCTTTCAAGGTCTTCGATTTCACTCTTGTTATATTGACTTTCTGCTTCGTCTCCTCCCTTCAATGTTTTTGTTCCCTTCAGACATCAACGTCGGACTTGTCGGCTTAAGTTTGACGTACCTGCTGGCGTTTAATCGCAATTTCAAGTGGTATGCGCCACGTTCTTTGGAAATCGGTCACTACGTAAGCAATTGTTTTTTTGTGTCTGGTTTTGCTTCTCTGTGTTCCCTGATTTGTTGATGAAAACTAGATGGCGTTATTTCTAGATGGCGTCTATGGGGAGGGCGTTGGAATATGCTAAAGTTGATCCAGAAGAAGTCGACCATTGTTGTCAAGATATGCGACCGTCTTGGCCGGAATACGGGTTAATAACTGCGGAAGGCGCTTCGTTTGCGTACGATGAAGCATTGCCTTATGTGTTGAAGAAATTGTATTTTTGTATTCGACCAATGGAAAAGGTAAAACAGCTTATATGTCCTTGTCTGAAAAGAAAAAATGCTATCCTCGGTCACACTGTCACAGACAAACATCTAAACGCCGGCCATTTTAACGCCGCATCATAAAAACTAACGCCATTAAGGACCGGCGTAAAAAGGGCCGATGTATGTTTTTGTGTTTCAAACAATCAGTGTGACATGTTTTTTGGGCGCTCAATAGGTTGGAATCGTCGGTCGGATTGGTGCAGGAAAGAGTTCGTTGTTATCAATGTTGTTTCGGATGGGAAGTATGTCCGGCAAAGTAATGCTAGATGGCATTGCAATAACAGATTTGAAATTGGAAGATCTACGGAAGAACATATCCGTTGTGACACGCGTGTGTATTTTCTTTTCTTTGTTTTCCCAACCAGGTACACAGCGTCGTCTTAACGAACAACGTCCAGTCGTTGTAAAGACGCCCATATAACGTTTGATCGACATTTTGTGTCTGTTAGATTAGTAAATCTTTGCTTAACTCTAGTTTAAAAGAATATGGTTTCCCAAAGTTTCTGTTTTCCTTCATGTGCTGGTCGCTCGTTTTATTAGTTAACTTAACTGTGTTTTTTCCATTCAGAATCCTGTGTTGATGAGTGGTCCTTTGCGTCGTAACTTAGATCCGTACCAAGAATTCACTGATGGGGATATCTGGGAAGCTTTGGAAGACGTATGTCTGTTTCCGAAATATAATTACGAAGTGTCGGCCAACAAATATAACCAATCGGAGGCATCACACAAGACCACGTGATCGCAAGAATATAGACCTTTCCGTAAATTACGTTAGAGTTAGCAGGTATCACCTCGTTTGTAATCTTAGTAAACGAGGCGAAAACTGCCCTTTCGCAATTTACGGAAACGTCCATCTTCTTGCGATCACGTGGTCTTGTGTGATGCCTCCGATTGGTTATAAAAAATGTTTTCTTCATTCTTTGTTTAAGGTTCATATGAAAGAAACAGTTATGGAATTGCCGTACAAACTTCATCACGTGGTCTTGTGTGATGCCTCCGATTGGTTATAAAAAATGTTTTCTTCATTCTTTGTTTAAGGTTCATATGAAAGAAACAGTTATGGAATTGCCGTACAAACTTCAAACCGACTTGAACAAGACAGGGTGTCATTTAAATGTTGGCGAAAGGCAATTGTTGTGTCTTGCAAGAGCGTTGTTAAGGCAGAACAAGTTATTGGTCATCGACGAAGCCACGGAAGATATACCTGTCGAGTAAGCATTATATTCTGTCAACGCAATAAGCCGAATTTTATATATTTCCTTGATTTCCCATTGGCTAGCCTCATTCGATCTTCTCTATCGGTTGCCGTAAACTAACTTCACGTCACGTAAATATAGACCCCCGCAGGGCTATACATTTTGGTCGATTTTTTCATACCGGCTTGTTACAGGATCTGATGACAAATTTGGCGAACGTTCGTAGTAATACCGACTTTGGCGAACGTTCGTAGTAATACCGACTTGTTTATATAGTTTCCAATCTCTTTCGTTCACGAAAAAATCGACAAAAGTGTACAGAGCATAGCGAGTAGTGGCGGTCTAGATTTATACGCTTTCATATTTGTTTGTTTTTTTGTTTAGCATGAATTCGCTGATTCAGCATACTGTTCGCGAGCGATTTCATGGTTGGACTGTAGTTACGATTGCTCATCGTTTGAATACTGTGATGGATTTAGATAGAGTTATGGTAAGATTCTCTTCTAAAGGCATAAATATAATCCTCAAAGTAGGAACTTTTTTCATCATCTGAAGAAAGAATTATTGAAGAAATGCTGGGTTTCCCTTGTCTTTATGCAAGGGTAGAAATGATATAGAGAGAGACACGGGTAAAAATGCATGGGACGTAGTTGCATTAGTGTTAGATTTCGCTAAAACTAGTAAGAAAAGATTTTTAAAAATGGCCACAAGAACAAACGTAAGGGCGTATTCCCAAGCTGAAATGCGGCGATGGTAGTTTCCGAGATCTTTACATTGCTGAAATATTGGCCTAATCCAGCATTCTCCATTTTGGCTCATGGTCATCTTCTTCTAACTATTCCAGTAGAAGTATTTTTTTTCTTTTTTCTTATCACGTTTGTCATGACAACGCATTCCTCTAAAACCTTATGCTGCTTTTGTTGGTATTCTCTCTATATTTAATCTCCTTCAACGCCTATAAACTTATACGTGTGAACAAAACAGGTACTTTCTATAGCCCGGCGCTAAGACGCTTATAAAACGCGTGTTAGACGCTAGTTAGACACCTCACTAAGCTTCAGACGGCAGTCTATAAGATAAACTATGCTCAAAAGTTTCTTAAAATAGGTTGGTTTTCGGAATAGTTTATCGCGTATCTTACCTAAATTATTCAAAAAATTATCAATTGACGTCATTGAGGAAGAGAAAGAAAATCAGTTTTGTTTCCCTTTTTATAATGTGTTAAAAAGAAAAAAGGATTACCAGCGGCGGATCTAGAAGGTATGCCGAATTTGTGGAGGAGAATGTTAGCTATTAAACCATAAAAGAAAAACGTGCAAGTAATCCCAAGGTTAATTGTATTATGTTCGTATGTCTCCCGTGTTATCGTAACGTGTTTGATACTTCGGTTTGAATTTCTAGGTACTGGACAACGGGAGGCTTGTCGAGTTCGACGAGCCTTTTGAACTTCTTCAAAATCGTAGCGGTTATCTTCGAAAACTCGTCGATCAAGCCGGTCGTAATGAAGTCAGTCGTCTGGAAGTTCAGGCCGACGAGGCCCGACAATTACGTCACGTCATGCTGTTGCAACAGACAGCCACCTATCCTGGTTCCCATATCACGTTCTCTCGCACCAAAGAAGAGCTGATGGAACATTTTGGCACTAAGATCATTTACGAGACAACACTATGATTGTCATGCATATCCTTGCCGACATTATTTTAAAGACCCCGACCCTGCAACGTAAAAAAATTTTTTTTGAAAAACTTGTTACATAAAACTGATCTCTCTATATGTGTATAATAAAACTCTATATTTTTTATTCAAACATATTTTTAAGTCTTTTTATATACCTTTTATATTTATAAATGTATATTATATTTTTTTATATTTTCATTCTAAAGGTCCTGTTACACGGTAAACTTTTAGATAAATTCTCAAAAAAGTAGAAACTTTTTTCCTGATGAGTGTGTTAAGCTAACAAAAGATGCGATCATTAAACTTTTTGGTCTTTTTTTCGTTTGAAAGAACGAGGCATTACATAACCATTACCTCGTTTAACCCAGGCAGAAATAACAAGGTTTTCACCGCAAACTTGTGATGATCGCATCTTGTTACATTAACCTACAGTAATAGTAATACTCTTTCTCTCTTCCTTTACGTCAATTGATTAATTTTCTGAATAATTTAGGTAAATAGTTTATCTAATAGTTTACAGTCTAACAGAACCTTGAGATTTTTTTAATGGATTTGGGTTGAGAATTTTTAGCAGATTGGTCATGATTTTTTAATATTTTTGTAATTATACCTCACACGAGTGATATCTCAAGACGTACGTCACGACGTTGCTATGGCGTAACAGTCTGACAACATTTCATTTTAAGTTTGGGTAGTCTATTTTTCATGCTAATGATTAGAATTTTAGTTTAGCGTATGATAATGGAGCGCTCCTGCTGGAAAAAGCGCCCCTCTTGAATGGCCGCCCCTCCTCAAGGTCCCAAAATTAAATGGACCCCCGGCGCTCATGAAATCATTTTAAAATCTCAGATGCGAAGAGCTTTTAATATATTTTTTTCTTTAAAAGTGAATTAATACATGCGATATTCTCCTCACCAAGGTTTATGGTGTAAACCTAATTTTTGTTTGAGTTAGTGAGGTTCGGAGCAGGTTATGCCTCGTTTTTTCAAACACATTTGTAAGACTTTACGCCGTGAATTTATTGTGAGGAGTAAATTTATTGAATATATATATAGGAAGTTTAAAGGCATACCGAACTACCCAATAAGTGATACCCTGGGTTGTATGCCATAAAGAGAGCTTCCTTGTTGTCGATTTTCTATAAAAGAAAGCGTGTTAAATAGGCCTTTTTTGATGATAGTGAAACTATCATAGATTCTCCATGAATGCTATGCAGTATGGTTAGGCTGGAATGTCATGAATCAAAACTAATAAGGCGGGAATGCCATTCCTTTAATACTCTGTAGTGTATGAGAATTAATGAGAATTGCGCCATTGTTGCTTGTTAATACAACTCCATATACCGTAAACGCCCGATTAAGCGCCCGGGCCCTTATAAAATAATTAACTTCCGAAGGGGGCGCTTAATTGTGAGAATTCGAACTTAGCGCCAGGAGGGGAGAGGGCGCTAAATCGAACAATCTTTGCTTGAACTACATTACTGAAAATGTTATTCGTTTTTTGATTGCTATACCTAGCTTAATCATAATGCATTTTATTTAAAGAAAATCTGAAATGGTTTCGTTTTCTTAAGAAGTGTCTTCTAATGAATTCTCCATTTCTCACACTTGTTACTGTCAGATTTTGAAAAACTTTTTGAGAAACTAGAATTTTTCAAGCCATAACGTGGCGAAAACTTTTCCTTAGAACAACGAAATGATTTAAACAATCCGTAAAGTGCATACTTGTGCATCTCGTGTGATCCATATAAGCCACTTACTGGCTAGATTTGGAATTCCATTTCTACAATTTTTAGACGCCTCCACAAAAGAAGTTGTTAGAAAATTACAAATAAAATTATTTTTCAGTTTTTTTTAAAGTTTTTTTGTCTAGAAAATGCTGGTTTGCTTGTCCTGTTTTTACGATAACGGAAACATAATTCAGATTAATAATTTGTGGTTAACTTTATCTACAATCTCTGACAAATTCTTAAAGTTTGTTGGTGAATGTCCCTCCCTCCCCCAACCCCCAAATCAAAACTGTAGGCTCAGGAACACACCTGGCTGGCATGGACAGCTTTGATTTGTCTGTGTTAATGTTTCCTCTGTCCGGATATGTTTTGTCAGAGATGGCAACCAACCATGACATTTCTCAGACAATAGTGCTCCGCAGAAAGCCTTATAGTCACATTTAAAGAACGAAAACTTGAAACAGCAAGACAATTCCGCGGTTGTGTGTTCCTTATCCAGATACGTCTTTTAACGTTTACTGGTCGTCTGTTAACATTTTTGTAATAAAAACTTTTATTGTGAATCGGTATTCTTTTACCCCAACCAGTATGCCGGATAGGCAAGTGGAACACTTATTAAAATAGTTACTATAAGCTTCTATTCACATAGAACCGTTCCAATAACGATGTATGCGAGAGACGATATTTGTTTGTTTTCGGGCACGTACTTACGTACGCAGATCGTCTTTACTTGGTCTGGCGAATGACAATGCGTGAATGTTTCTAAACAATTTTTGCCATTCAGTTCTTGCTTCTTCATTTTTTACTGTATATAAGAGAAAAATGAAGAATCCTTGAAGCGAGCTCAACAAACAGAACAGCCATTGGAACACTTGCGTCGCTTTGCCGACCGCCAGAATACCGAACAACCATGTCAAACCGAGCAATATTGCAAACGAGAAGGCGATACGAATCTCTCGCAAGACACTAATGCTTTTACGATTCCGTGTTTCGGCTGCCGTGCGTTTGCTGATACTGTACAGGACCAGTACCAAAATCAGGAAGTTTCCGACAAGAGACAATATTACCGGAATTAGAACGGCATAGTAGAAAGATTTTCCGCGAACAATACATCTAAAAAGAGGATACGAAGTGATTCGTGAAATTGTCATCCTGTATACCTTATTGGTCATTTTTACGCCTACTACTCATAAGCGGGCGTTATTTTTGAAAGTTCACGTTCAAAGTCCCACAGTAAAACATCTTACACCGCCACTTTTAACGCCAAATCATGAAAATTAACGTCACCTTTTTATTTATAAGAACAAGACTTTAAAATGATCAAAAATTAAAAATTAGGCTGGAAGTTTTACAATCTTCAAAACAAGAATAATTCAAGGCTAAAATTTTCAAAGGACTGACAACATTCCCCCATATTATTAGGTGTTTTCTCATACAGAGAAAAAGGTCAAAATAATATTTTATCGGTGCACAATTATCGGTGAGAAAAGCGAGATTAAGGAAATGAAATATTTTGTTTATAATGTCTGATAAAAAAATACAGTGTACTTAAGTAGAACATTCGTGAAGCCTATTTTTTCTGGTCTCTCTCTTAAGAGTCACAATTAACGCGAGTATATTGTAAGATCAATTTTCGGCTTAAATCGGTTAAAAATGAGAACACGTTTGGCCCTAACCAAATTTTCCTTATCTTGAATTTGTTTTGAGGTTCTCAGAAAGAAACAGGACAGCCATCTAAAATTACAGCCAGATAATCCCCCTGGCTTTTTTTCTTAAACCTGTTTTTTTTTTTCTCGCTTAAACCGTTTAATCCTCAGATACTTACCGGGGGAGAAACCCGGGGGTAAAATTAGTTTGGGAAAAGTATTTGTGGGGGGAAATATATGGTCATCAATACTTGAAGTTAGTGGGAGCCCTGGGAGCGAAGTTGACGGAAAAGGTTTGCAACTGAATGATGGGTGTATTGAATTTGCAGGCGTGGTTAAGAAATATTATCGAGACCACAACCACAACCCCCTTCCCATGCTACTACCCGACAAAACTCAGGACTTACATATCACTGTTGCCCAGATCATCGGTTGCTATGAGAGCATTTAGAACAACAATAACAGCTGGACAACCTATGGCATAAATAAAAAAAAATCTTTAACATGGAAGACGAATTATTTACCCACCACATAAATGGAATATACACGTTTTATTTTTTGAAAAACATCAGTAAATTTTGACTGAGCCTCGGTGACCCTTAACTTTATACTAATTTGAACCTCAAATGATGCTTTAGTCATGCTTCCGCCAAACACGTTTTTTACATTTTGCAATTTGAACATATATTTATATCATAATATTTTTGCCGTGTAGATGTTGCCTTACCTAAATCGAATGTTTTTGTAAGGAGTTGATACTTTTGCTATTTTCCGTTTGTGCTCCCTCTCAAATTTCCAAAAATCAAAGCATTTTTGAGCCTCAGTGATGCTTGTTGTTCAACTTGAGCTTCGAATTGATGGTTAAAATATGCTTAAATATTGCCTGGCGATGCTTATATAAAAACACGTGTAACCCAATAGATGAAAAATAAAACTTTCATTTTTGTGGTTTCATTTTTCATTTTTCCAAACAATTTTGTTTTAACTACATATAGATTTTTGCCTGTCTATGGATTCTGGAAAGCTCTGCAAACTCTCTCTCAACATGAAACTTGTACCAGTTGAATATAAGAAGCAGCGCCTTCTTGAATTGTGGTGTTAAAAATGGAAGCGTTTGGTATTTGACTTTTTGACGAGACCCTTCTGTTTTTTCAAGCTTTTTTGGGCAGTTTTCTTTTTTTTCTTTTTATCCAGATGTGAAATGGACGTTCTCTTCTGCACGTCGTTACTTTTCTTTTTCGGGATTTGGAAACATGGCAGTTTAAACATATAAAGAAACTTACCCCATGCAAAAAGACAGGATTTCTTTAAGAAGCTGTCATTGTTACCAGTGCGAAATACAGTCACAAAGTATTTATAAATGTTGATTCCTTCGACGGTTGTCCAGAAGAAGGAAGCTAACATGAAGTAGTGTATGAGAACGGAGATGACTTGACAGCAAACTCTGTACGACGTTCTCTGTATGCCAGTCAAAAAAATTAGCAGAAGGAAGAGCAAGGAGAAACAAAGATGAACCAAAATCCTTTGCGATAATCTTTTTCGAACCTTTCTGAAACGGAAAGAAATCTTGAAATCAATGTATGCAGTCTTGAAGTCAAACTGTTAAGAAATTACTTTGTGCTAAATGAGAAACCATTCCTGTACTCGTGTATCAACAAAAATTAAAGTTTGAAAATCTGTAAAATTTCCAGCTGAGTTTCTCTTGATCACTTGTATTTTTTCATCATCTGCGACGGAGAGCACCTAAACAATATGATTGACATGGGTGTTCCTTGGAACGTCATATCTGATTGTCTGGCTAGTTTAACTAACTATATTATACTTGAAACTTACCTTATCGGAGAAGTGACTAAATTGTTCCCCGACTTTTTTACCCCGGTTTATTTTCCTCGATATATATGCCATTCTATTCGAAACGGAATATACTCACTTGAAAAGCAAAATGGTTGTTATGGTTAACGTTAGTCCCATGATAGACATGCCACATCCAAACCACGTAATCAGGGTCAATTCAAACTGATGATGGAATTCGGATTGTGTAACGTGCAAAAGAACTGCAAAGTTTGTGAGGTGGTTGCATTTACAGGTGACGAATCCAGGATTCTCGTTGACGACTTGTATACATCCTTCGTGTGACCAACTACCGCCATAACGCCCTTGGAGAGTGAAGAATTGTTATAGCACTACATTGAAGTGCGTCTTATGAAAATGAACCAATATTGTTTAGCTTTACCTGTCGCAAAATCCCAAAATGCGCATGATTCGACACCCTCCTTTCGTTTGAGATAGGATTTGGAAAAGTTTATGGTAATACTTGTAGATAGATTTCGTACAATTTCCCCAACGAAGCTTGTTGCTAAAACCCCACTAAGAGATGGCCGATCAACCGTGACCGAACGGTTTCCAATGTTGTAATACAATTCTTGTTCACTCAGGAAGAAACTGTTTCGTTTATAGAAAACCGAGTAAAGGCTTGCGCCCTTATTTCCAAACGCTTCCGACGGGATTTCTATGGAAGCGACCAAACCTTCTAACTGTGGCGAGTTTGAAGGGCGTTTCAACAAAATCTCAATTTCATTTGTCTTTCTATTTTTGTACACGAGAAAAAGAAGATTCTTTGTATTAGTATTAACGACGGTTACGCCCATGTTTGTTTGGTTGATCTGTACTGTACTTTCGTCTTCCAGATTTCTACCGATAAATTCGCTTAAACTTTCCATGGACTTAACTATTTTTCTGGAGGAGTTTTCATTTATCTGTGCTTGGGAGACGAATTCAAGTCTTGCGTCGAGTAACGAACTTGCCACGCCAACCATACGGTTAATCACCTGTTCGGGGCAAATAAAATTAATTAGCCTACGAATTTTGGATCTAAAGTTCATTGGGCAATTCAAGGAAAAGAAATCGAAGATTGATTTTATAATTTAGTTCTTCCGAAATATTTCCGATGTTTACCGTCATGTCTCTGATTGTCTGATTCGCTATGACGAAATACAATAGAAACTCTATCGCAGTGTCTTATTTTTTGCGGGCGAAACTTAATATACGGACGATATATATCGAAAAGGCAAGAGACCCTGGGTTCGAGGTTGCTTATACCTTAACTTTAAGACAATGTGTTGTTATATATATCGCCGGAGGTACCTTCTCATGCTGACATCATCATTACTGATGCAGACCTTTCAGTTACTTCTATGAAAGTCATCATTAAAAGCAACAAAAACAGTAGCTTATATTTATGACCAACGATAATTCACGTGCTACTTTTATGAAGATCAAACAATACAACAATTCCTTTTCTTGTCTCTCACCTGTTGTTATTGTTCATGCTCGTGTGCTGAGATCATCATGATGTCAGATTTTGCTATATTTAAAACAACAGATTGTCTTTCAGAGAGAAGGACTACCAGTTTCTTTGAGGCAGAGAAGGTATAAGAGACGGGGAATGGTTTTCTTCGGTATGATTCGTGTTGTTATCTTTTTAGGGCATTTGGGCCTGCGGTGGTTTTAAAAGATGGATTGATAGATGGATTTAAAAAATTGTCTAAAAATGTTGAAAGTTTAGATAGTTCAAAAGATCTCCTATGAAACTCCTAATATTTTTCTCCTCTTTTGATGTCAAAAACAACGATGGAGAGCGACAAAGCACAAAGTGATGGGAGTTGTGTTTGTATAAAAGCCTCTGCCCTTTAACAATAATGTTAATTTTAATAATAATTTAACAATAATTTTAACAATAATGTATGTACGGCGTTGTACTCTATAAAGAGGACAGCATTTCATGCATAAAAAAAGTGTCCGCTATATAGAGATATTTACCTAATGAGAATTCGACTGTAAATCCGTGTATGGAGTATGTGTCCGTTATAATACGGAGATGTAATGGGATTGTAGAGATTCTACTGTAGAATTTAAAGATCTAATAGAAATTTCTAGAAAGTAAGAGAAAAGTTATTCCACCTTCAGATTGATATCGGACGATTCGGATATTGCATTCGTTATTCGCACAACCAAGTTGGCGATGTCAATCAAATCCGAAGGTTTGTTGATGTCCGAACCGGTTTTGACAATCATACCCAAGTTTTCTGTGACATCTTCGATGGTCGTACAGTTGTTTTCAATTTTTTTGCCATAGCATATAACAGCCTACAAATACAATCGGTTAAACAAATATTTTTTTATCATTGGAAAATGGAATTCATTATTCTCTATGTCATTTCTAACAATCATTACTTACGACTGAAAGTAGTCACACGAAATCCAGAATTGACCTGAGAGTTTTTAAAACGTTTGGCCACGTTGTACTCAAATTTAAACAGGTTCTGTTACCTGCTTCAGACTTTCCAAAGTTAGAAGGCAATTCGAAGAATTAGCCTCCGTCCATCGTGGGCCAAATTCCAAGTCTGGTTTACATTGACGATAGATGGTGTTTTCTTCACCATGTTTGGAATATCTACAAGTTTTTGGAACACGATCGATGGGTGCCGCCAAGCTAATGTTGTACAAATATCTTCCTTTCCCTTGAGTTTCCAGGTGCTCTTTATCGCAGCAGTCTGTTATGGAGATAACGATAAAAACATGATCCTTTGATCCGAATATAATTAAAGAGATAACAAGCAACTTCATTAGCTATTTGCGGTGATTTTCATACGAGCCTGTGAATTCAGTTTTACGCTTTAACACACTTACTACACTCAAAATTGCTTCTACTTCTTTGGTGTAGATCATTTCTAGTGTTAGAAGGGTGCGGCAAGTGGATATGTTCCTACCTAAACTAGTGGCTGTGGAAGATGTAACAACAAACGCTGCATCAGAATATACAGACAGATTCTTCAAAATTTCACAATAAGAGATTCGTTGTTCACTTGTTACAAGCTTGTACATGACGTGAACTTTGGCATCCGCTACGTTATCCGACAAAAACCTGAGAACAAAGACACAACATTTACAACACAGTTGGTTGACAGGATGATTTTCAACCAAGAACCCAGGATCTCTTGCTTTTTCGGTGTAAGGTATATCGAAAAAGCGTGAAACCCTGGGGACGAGGTTGTTCATGTAGAGACGATGGGGTCCAGAGGTTTATGGTTCACTGGATCGATTTTTGTTCATGTTTATAGTGTTGTGTACGTAATACAAGCGCTGTTCTTTCGGCCTCTTCTATAAACTTCTATAAACTTATATACTTATAACTTTTAGTTGGAGTTCGTTGATTTTCTCAGTCAAAGAAGAAATGCCCAATAGCAGAAAATACTTAGCCTATAAATATAGACCGTTAATTCGCTATGGTCCATACACTTTGGTTGATTTTTTCATATGACCGTGCTATCAAAAAGAGATTGGGAAACATACAAACGAGTTGATAATTACGAATGATTGCCCAAAATGTGTTATCAGATCCTGTAACAAGCCAATATGAAAAAATCGACCAAAGTGTATATAGACCATAGCGAGTTAGCAAGTTAGCGAGGGTAATACTGTGATAAATCTGTCGCCACATGAGTGAAAGTCATGAAAATAGAAAATGATGGGTAGTAGTTTCATTAGGTTAATCTTGTATCATTCGGTTTTCTGCTTCCTCTATATACAAAGTCGTTTTTGACACAAAAAAAGGCTTGGGAAGAGTTGCACAGTTTTAAAACAGGGAGAAAATCACTCCCTTTTTGAAAACACATCACATTTCCCGTTAAAATCTGTTATTATTCATTTAAAGCAAAAATAACAAGAAAATGATGAAAATAAAAATTGTACCTGAGCCGTGTAACCTGGACAATCGGATCTCTTGACTTGGTTAAATTCAAAATGGCATCCTTCGTCTTCAAACGAAAGAAAAGAGGAAGCAAAAATCAGACAAATCTTTATATAAGTTAAAAAAAAAAAGAAGTTTGGTGAGTGTGAACATGCATTCACAAACACAAATTGAGATAATGCTCAATGACTTGCACCCTTGCACACAATTTTTGACGTCACTACTCCACTTTGTATCAGGTTAAATCCAGATCTATTACGAATAATGTCTCACCCGGCTGATTAATATCTTTTGAAATTGGCTCTTTGAAATATTGGACACCCTCTTCATATTTATGTTAAAACGTGTATGCGATATATCTACAAAGTAGAACAGAGGGGTTCGCGATTTTCAGTGACTAGATTTTGTTTCCGCAGTTTCCGGAACCCTTAAATTTCGTAACTTTGTAAACAGTTTGGTGTTGTTTTTAACCATGAGAATTCCTCAGGATCGAATGCAAAAGAAAATATGTATGATGCAAGCACGAACAAAGAATTTTTCGTTGTTCACGTCATCATAACGTCATATGACGTATACATGGAGCGTTCAATGACGGATCTGTGGTAGTCGATAATTTCTGAGGAGTTTGATAGAATAATTATTGTTTTAAGTTTCTATGGCTACGGCAAAATACGAACAAAATACGAACAAAAGGAAACGAAAGGTGAATTTACTGACCACTAAATTGGACGTTCACTTTTTCCGATTTAATTTCAACATAATCTCCATTTTTATTGGTCACATTCATAACGCACTGGTAATAGCCTTGATGTGATTGGTTGGCCCAATTCAGTACCAAATCACCGAACCGTGTCAAATTGTCTGATATGCTAACTGAAGTGGATATGACCCGAAATCCGTCTTTCATCCAATAAAACATGTTCGTATTCCAACCATCCACGGAGGAGAGCTGACAACCTTTTATTGTGATGTTATCTCCGATTTGTACAACAGGAGAATCGACCATGTACGGCGAATTGATAAATTTTTCCTCCCTCTGAAAAAAGATGTGTGGAGGAGAATGCAATCATTAAGAGCTTTCCTCCGCACGCCTAAGATCTTTTGCTATAGAAAAGCATCTGGATTCAAATTTGACAGATCTTTATTCATTTATTTTTTTCAAACAGCTTGGTTTGCAGTGTTCAACTATCAACTATCAGTTTAAGAGTATTTTTATGCTTGTACCAATAATACTACACGGTTTTTTTATATATACCAAGAATTGCCCAGACTAATTGGTGCTTATTTTATATATCAAGGAATCAGAGCATCTATCCTTAGAACCTCTAAAGCCACCATCTACCTATATCTTAACTTCAGAGAGAAGAGTTACCTGTTTCTTTCAGGTAGAGAAAGTAAGGGACAGGAAAAATTTGTTTTCTTCGCTATGATTTTGACCCTAGGGCCAGCGCGGATCTAGGGTATGTCAAGAATTTTGGAGGAGCACATAATCCTAATTACTCTTTTCAATCTGTATCACCTATGGGATTACTTGCACGTTTTTCTTTTATGGTTTAATAGCTAACATTCTCCTCCACAAATTTCGACATACCTTGTTGGCCCTTTTTACGGCGGCCCAAATTTAACGCGGGCCCTTTTTACGGCGGTCTTTATTTTTGAAAAGGCACGCTCAAACTCTCACAGACAAACATTTAAAGCCTGCCCTTTTAACGCCAAGACATGAAAATTAAC
The DNA here is from genome assembly GCA_039566895.2 of Turritopsis rubra. Taxonomy (NCBI): domain Eukaryota; kingdom Metazoa; phylum Cnidaria; class Hydrozoa; order Anthoathecata; family Oceaniidae; genus Turritopsis; species Turritopsis rubra. The sequence goes on along the minus strand of CM077631.1, from coordinate 9,806,794 downwards.
GCCATTAAGGGCCGTCGTAATAAGGGCCAACAAGGTACTCTCTAGATCCGCCTCTGAGGGTGGTGCTTAGGTGGGGATTATTCTTTAGGGCAATTTGAGCCTCGGGTGCTTATAAAAGAAAACGCGTGTACACTAGCCTCCTACACGCTACACTAGCATCCTACACGCTACGGTGATTTGAACTTCTACACCAGGCGGTGTTGACTGTATCCTCCAAACCGCCTACTTTCTATATCTCAACTTGAGAGGACTACCTGTCTCTTTGACGCAGAGGAAGTGAAAGTGAAGTGAAAGAAAACAGAAATATATGCCCTCAAAAACTTCCAAAAACCACCTACGTCACTTACCTGAATTCGTTTTATATTACTTAAATGGAAAAATGTTTTGGAACGCTCGACCACGCTATTTGCTTTCCCCCAACTTTAGAACAATTTCCTTCGCTGAAATCTGTTACTTTCCGTCGCATTTCGTTCCGAGCACAAGAATACTTTAACCCAAGATAGAACTCTTTGAGGCAGAGAAAGTGTAAGGGACAGGGATTTTTTTTCTTCGTTATGATTTTGAGCGTAGGGAGTTGGTTAGATGATGCTTATTTTTTTAGTGAATTTGAGCCTCTTATAAAGGCAGTGCTCATACACAAAAAGCGTGAAACACTGAAGCCCTAATTTCAGATTTTATCATCTCATACCGGTATTAAATGAAACACCCATTTAATCTGATTAGTTTTGCATCTATAGCGTGGATGAAAGTCGAATGCAATCGATTTGATGTGAAGACAACCATTCGCCAGGACATAAGCTTCGCTACTTTTTGCTCTGGAAGAAGGAGCAGATGTCACTAACGTCCTGTTGAAATGCCAACTGTCTTTGCTGCTCCATGTTTCCGTCGTGTTTTTACAGCAAAAGGTGACGGATGTGCCAGGAAGGTAATACTTCTTCTCTCGTTTTATGTTCCGTGTTGAGTCTAGTACAAAAGAAAAACGAAGAATAATTTTTTAATGGGATTATTAGTAAACATACACTGAACAAGGCAAGCAGAACTTTTTGATATCTTGACACCAGTGTTAACGATGGATTTAATGGCGATAAGCCCGTTAATGGCGTTAAAAGATTAGCACGTTTCCCAATTGATATTGTATTTATTTATTTATTTAAAACATATTTATACAGGCTGGCCTCTTCAACTTATAAAATAAATTGCTTTCAATGAGGGCCCTGTATGACGTATCAGGGTCGGTTAAGTTTACACCACAAACACTGTTAGCGCCAATAACTTCGTTTACTCCTCCGTGTGAAACAAGCTTAAGCGAATACAGAAAAAGCTAATCTAGTAATCAAGTGAAGAGGCTATCCTGGGTAAACATTGATAAATAAAAATAAATAAATACAGATTTCTTTTCATTAATCTTGAACACAAAGACAGACAAAACACCAACAAACAAACAAACAAACAAACAAACAAACAAACAAACAAACAAACAAACAAACAAACAAAATAATAATAATAATAATAATAATAATAATAATAATAATAATAATAATAATAATAATAATAATAATAATAATAATAATATCAACAACAACAACAACAACAACAACAACAGATTAACAGAGTGGGATGGGGAATAAAACTCACATGAGGCATGAGTTACAGCTGTTACGCTCCAGTATATGCAAAAGGCATTCAGCAACATTTTCCTCGTCTTGGACAAATGCATTTCAATATTCTGTTTAATCTACTGACCAAGGGAACAATATTTTCTCGCGTTATATCTGGATTATCTCTATATTTGTGAACGCAACACTTACTTTTGTGAATTTCCAAAGAAAATAATCGACAAAACATACAGACATTACCCAGTGGGCAAAATCTTTAAAAAGTCTATGCGGAGGAGTGTTTTCTATAGGAATGGCAAGCAATATCGCCTGTTGTTTCAATAAAAAAGCACTCCTCCACAGATACTTTTTTAAGATTTTGCCCACTGGGTATTATTAATCGAATGGTTATATAATAAACGGATCAGAAAATAGAAGCTAAATCCCTTTAAGCGGCTCAAGATGGAGCTAGGCATACAATTTCATGTACACTATATCATCGAAGATATAAAAATTTATGAAAACCTGTAGGCTTGCAAGAGTATAAATTAATGGCGTATTATGCATTGTCAGCAAATTTCGCCAAATCTCATTGGTCAATATGCAAATCCGCTTAAATGAAGTTGGAGAAGAGCTTATCAACATTCAAACAACCATTTTCCTTTCATTCATTTTCCTTTATTTCTTTACAAGAAGTCTTCCTTGTTTAAAATTCTTTCGAATCTGTTTTTCTTCTGCATAATCAATTTCATAGCATTTCATCTTGACGTGTACTGTCCATTTCTCCACATTCAATATTAATGTCTTCTTGAGAGACAAAGGTATTTAAAAACTTTACGTTAGTGTATTACGTTAGTGTGTAAGCTTCTCTTCACATATATCAAACAAACATCATGAAGTCTTTTCACTGAAAAGGAAAGAAAAATTGTCAGTCTTATGGCATCTGAACTATACGCGTAATAGATCAAAACGATATAATTGGAAAAAAGAATTTTCCAAAGGAAAAAAAAGATTTTTTCGACCAGATGCATTGCAACAATGGGGAGGAGGGGTTAGCATCATCAAAGTTTTTTTCATATGTAGCAAGATGGTAAAAGAATAAATTTATCAATACAGGTTTTAAATTTTTTCTATATTTATGATTTAATTCTGGTATATGAGACTTTAACTAAATAAAAGCCATAGGGAACACATATGGAAAAATCACTAGAATATCTTTCTTGCAATCTATGATCTTATAGATAGTTTTAATGAGAATTTTCCTCTTTAAATGTCCCACCCCCGAAATTGATAAAAAAGTAATTTGAAACGAATAATTTTGGTTACAACCTTCTCTTACGTAAGGAAGAACCAAAGCGAAAGGTCGAGTTTTTAAAATTCTTAGAAACCAAACACACAGAGACTTTTGTGGATTTTTTTGTTGCAGCAAGTTTATTCAGAATTTATGCCAAAAACGTTCTGTTATGCAAGGGCTAAAGAAATCCCATGTATTTAATTCTAAGAATTTCTTAACTTTTTTTGAAAACAGGGAATATATATATAATATAACCAGTATAACGTTTATCTGCAAATTTAAAAAGTTTATGGTGTAAACCTTGTTAAATTTGTTTGGGTAAGCGAGTATAAGGTCATGCGATGCCTCGTTCTTTCAAACACTCTTATAAGAGCTTTAACCGAGAAGTTTGATAGTCTCAAATTGACAGAAACACGTTAGTTTTCATAATATCTAAAAATTCCCAGTTTCTGCGGTCCATGATCTGCGATCATCCCTGATAATATGTCATATCATCCCACGGAAACATGTCACAAAATGTCGTAAAACTCACACACTAATTTTCCGGATTCGATCCAGGATCGTCCCAGATAATCTTAAAACATCCCAGATTCTACCAAGAAGCATGTTATGATTGTAAAATCACTTACCTTGGTGGACCGTTTTACGTCTGTCTTTATTGGCGTTATTTTTGAAAAAAGTCTACAGTCAAACTCTCACAGAAAGAAGCATCTAACACCGCTCCTGTTAACACCCACAACATTAAATTAACGCCATTTAAGGGCGTAAAACGGGCCGATACGGTGAATAAATTTACTTCCTTCATCGTTTTGAACATTATTCAAAAATCGAATCAGAAAATCTAATGTTACATATTTTCAGCTGTTAAAAAAACTCTCTGGTGGATTCCAATATTTTGATGTCTGACAGATAAGATTCTGGCTTATGAAGTTCCCTCCCTGTCTTTCCTATCTATCTTGAGAAATACTGAAATAACAGCCTTTTTTTACTGAGTTTCTTGGTGTTCTTTATAGCAAAATATAAACATCGTTAAATTTTCATGATTTATAAAAAGGAACAAGAGCTGTCACTCAGCGTATATCTTTGAGTCATGTAAATAAACCTCAATTTTAACACATATGTATCATCAATTCAAGTAATGTCTTATCAAAAATTTTAATTTGTTACACAATACACTCTTATAAGAAACTAGGACTCACCTAGTCAAAAATCTAAGAAACTCAAGGGGTTTGGAAATAGCTGTCTTAGAAACTTCCTTCAATATTCATTTTAATGTTTTCGTAAATGTAAAATGATCATTTATTAAAAAAACAACAAGCGTTACATGTTACATGTTTTGTTTTTTTTGTTTTCTGTTTTTTATTTACTTCAATATTTATACAGGGATTCAGTGATATAAAGTGTAGAAATACATCTGAAAAGTTATACTCTATGAAAATGTCAATACTATTAAATGGATAAAACTGAAAGTTGCTTTGGAAAGAAGAAAAGGACCAAAATTAAGTTCAAAAGCCCTGAAATCGAGTAAAGACCAAAATAATGTGGACGACAGGGAAAAAATTAGGGAAAAGTAAATCGGAAGAAAACATAACTTTGGGTTGGATTTAAACATCTACTGAAAACAAAAATTATAATAAGTTATTTAAAATATTCACATATTTCAGAGGCGGATCTAGAGTTTGTCAAAAAAAAGTGGAGGAGTACAGTGTCATGAAATTTCTGTTAAAACTTAAGTGTTGATTAGGTAATTTGCACGTTTTTCTTTTATACTCTTAATGGCCTTACTCTCCTCCATAAATTTCGACTAGGTTCTAGTTCCGCCTCTGTATTTTTTGTTCCAAAACCTTTGAGATTATCATGATTTACAATATCTCGAGGTAAGTCGAAATTTTAATGGGTTTTGTTTCTGTCCTGTCAGGCCCCAAATACAGCGACAGATCCAGGGTATGTCTAAAAGGAGGGAGCACATTAACATAATTTCTGTTTTCAGTTTGTATCACCAATGGGATTATTTGCACGCTTTCTTTTTATCCTTCAATAGCTAACATTCTCCTCCAAAAATTTCGACATACATCTACATCCAACAAATTTAAATTCTGGTGCTTCTTAATTAAACCTGGTTCACACTTAAGATTCTTTTTTAAATACAATGGTGTTGTGAGTGTAACTTAAGCTTTTTGGAAGATGATGGTTTGATATGGCTTTAAAATTTTTTGCCGCCTTTGATGAAATTTTTGTTGCGCTTGGTGAATTTTGGTAAAATTTGGCTAGAACAATGACTGGTGTGCATAATTTATTTCAATTCTAAGTGATGTCAAATACGTTTTCTTCTACCTTTCTGCGCCATCTCGCTCTTTGTTTAATTATTTATTTAACATAAGCAGTTGACAATCCAATCATGAGAAAAGGACGGCACGTTCTTTCAAGCAAAGTCAAATTTATCCGCTAAAGGGATAAACAAAAATGTTATTAGCTTATTACGAAATATATATTTCTTTTGTCTCTTGTCTGATGTTAAAAGTTAGGAGCGAGACGCAAATCAGTACAAACTGAACAAGGGTAAAACGTTCTTGCATTGCGGATTTATTTCACGTGTTATACATGGATCAAATTTATCTGTTGTTTATACCTGTAGCACACGAAGTAAAATGGATTTTCTACAAGTTGTGCCTGGTTTGTGTTTTAATCCAAGAAGGGAGATGACGTCGGTTTAACGTCCAGACAGTTCGTTCAGACGTTGTGAAGACGGCCATATATATCATTTTTGCGACATTGTGTGCCTGCTGGAATATATCTGTTGTTGTTTTACTTAAAGGGGATGATGTGACAAGAATCACGTGATCTGATTGATAATATTGATAATATTACGGTCGACGGTAAACAAACACAAAAATGACGTGATTCGTGTCGATGGTTCTTTAATTAAGAGGTTTGCTAGCCTCGAGTTAGCGACGGTCTATATTTAATAGGCTAGAGGTTAACTGGTAGGCCAAGGTAGTTTGTTTTGCTGACTCATCCAATCAGAATTTTTTCTTTTGTGAACGGTTTGGTGCTTGAAATATTTCTACAATAATAACAAATGTGCTTTTTTACGTCGAAGTTAAATCCGGTCATTTAAATTTCACCCTAAAATGCACAAATAAGTATTCTAAAGTGTTATTTTCATGGTGCGTAAAGTTTTGGCAGACCAACGAAACTAGCCTGTAGATACAACTAGCAGATTGACTTCACTCGTTTCTCGTTTCTTATTGATAGAAAAGTCTCTGAATTTCGTTTGGTTAAAGAAGGCAAGTTCAGAGAGATAACAACACCGTTCTTTCAAACTTTGGTAAAATGCTTTCAAACGTCTACTAAAAACTAAAATATCTCAACGTACACGATGTTTTTTCTGCGTCTTAAAGTATGTTCTGGTTTAGTAACTAATGTACTAGAGTTATGTAATAAGATTCTCTGACTTTCAACTTCGATGGTTCGATAAAGGTACACCTACACGTAACACTGTACGTAACGTTCACGTAACGTACGCGTAATGGTACACTATTTTTTTTATAAACACCTTTATAATTATTTCTAGTTTCTTTTTACGGTAGCTGTCTTCATCGAATACTGTTTGACTAGGTGGGACAGTCTCAAACCTGATATCTGCTGGATGAAATTAGCCATTGTAACAACTAAATGTGATTGATTTTGTTGATTTTTTTATATAAGCAGCATAGGCTCAAATTCACTATAACCCTGTGGGCAAAATCTTCAAAAAGTCTCTGTGGAGGAGAATTATTACATTCTATAGGACTCGCCTCTAGAAAACACTCCTCCACAGAGACTTTTGAAGATTTTGCACACGGGGTTATAGTAAATTTGAAGATAAGCACCACGTTCAAAATCATATTCTTCCCTGCCCTTTACCCTCCTTTCTCTGCCTCAAAGAGAAAGTTAAGTTGTTCTCTCTGAAGTATAAATATAGGTACTAGGTGGTTCTGGAAGTTTTGAGGACATACTCTGACATCTTGGTATATCAATTAAGCACCACTTAAGTACCAAAGTAGGCTCAATGTGGCTAAAAAAAGCACCGATTTTTATTGATGCCTCTATAAAACAAAGCGTGTATTTTTGTGAGTAAGCAGGGACGGATGTAGCGTTAGGCAAAATGGTGGAGAAGTACATCGTCATGAGATTTCTTTTCAATCTCCAAGCAAACACGGGACGTTGCAGCAACGTTACTTTTTGGTTGCTATATAGTTGCAACGTCCGGTTAACTAAAACGCAACGTTGTTGCAGCGTTAGAAATACAAGGTTAGAAATGTAACCGTCAAATGACGTTGTTACAACATGTAGCAACATTAGTTTACGAAAATAATCTGACGTTTAATATACTTAATTAATTAATAATTAATTATTAATTAATTAATAAAAACTCTTTTTCATTCTAAATAACTGAACTCTCCGCCATCATATTTGCCCAAGCTCTAGATCCGCCTATGAGTAGCTAAGTACATAAAAACTCATCCTCCACAACTTGGCAAGTTCAATCAACTTGTTTAATTCTTTTTATGGATTTTGGTCACGTTAAGAATATTAACGATTGTTTTGCCAATGCAAACAGAGTCATCGTTTTCACACAGATATTGAGTTCGTGAATAAACTCACAATTAGAGGGAAGATAAGTACATAAATATAAACACTTCAGAACAACAAAAAGTAACAAAAACAAATTAACATAAACACTTTAGAACTACAAAAAGTAACAAAAACAAATAAACAAACAAATACTGAATAATTTGTTGATTTGACGAGCTAATAATCTTTAAGAGAAAAACACTTTAACCAACGTGACTTCCTTCATCTCAAAAGGTTTTAAATTTCTAGAGACGTTGTATAAAAGGTCGACATCACCGATGTTTCCTTTCCATTCGCGACGAATACTCGAATGAGATGCATCTTGGGATTTAGACGAACAGAATCGCATGTTATTGCTGAGAACCACGAATAGAAAACAAAAACAATCAACTTGATGCATGCGTACACGATCAAATATCATTGAACAAGAACAAGCCCATTGAACAATGAATACGACGGCAAATCTGTACAACAATCACACGACGCCATGGGGCGTGGAAGAGGCGCAGACTGGTCTTGCTTACACAAGGATTGTTCAAATCGGCATGCATACTGCGATATTCATTGGGGGCGTGCTGGGCAATTCGTTAATCATGACAGTGATAATGAAAGCACGGCATTTGCAATCAATCACTAACTGGTTCGTATTGAATTTAGCCATTTGTAACCTGTTTATTGCAGCCTTTGTGATAACACTGTCCAATTTGGTGCCGTTCATCGATTGGCCGTTTGGTGAAGCGGCATGCAAATACCTATTAATACCAGTGCTCGAACATTTTGCTGGCGTCTGTGTGCTCACACACACCGCCTTGGGCGTTGTCAGGTTTGTAATTATTCAAAATGCATTGAAGGGCGTCATACTTAAAGTCAGGTATGTGGGCGCAGCCATAGTTGGAATATGGTTCGTGGCGTTCGTTACAATGTCGGCAACTTTGATGGGACCCCTTGCTGAATTCCATGTGATTCGCCAAAAGAAAACCGATCGTCTTGTTTGTGCAATCAAGTGGGTTGATTCACAGAAGCGATTACTTTATCGCTTTATCATATTTGTCTTGACGTACATCGTTCCCATGGTTGTGACGGCATTTACTTACTACCAAATACATAGAACAGTCGACAAAAGTTTAAAACACCTTTCCGGACACACGTCAGTGGAGATGTTGTCAAAGCGACGTCGGAAGAGCCGCCGTATGAATAGAGTATTGACGACGATGTATATTGCGTTTGGACTAACAACGTTGCCGTTGCAAGTTTTGTACTTTCTGGCCGATTTGAAAGTGTTACCAAAGGCTGCTTACATTCGTATCGTATGGTTGATTCTAGTGGGATTGTTTTACTCGCAGATTGTTACGAATCCGCTGATCTTGTTTTACATGGGCAAAGATTATCGGAAAGAGCTTTTTAAGCTGTCCATCTGTCATTGTTTGTCATCATCAAACCGTCGCATGAATCGATCAAATACCATAGAATCACGCATGCGTGCGAGCAGCAAGTTAGAATCTTCGATTCATCGCAAGCAATCCCAGGGCATGGGGGAAATATAGTCTATAAACGGTAAAACATTTTTAGTGGCATCAAAAAACCCACCACAAATAGTATTCGTGTGGCGTTGGTGGGGACATAGAGTAATTTTTGTTAACAGGTCATATCATGGACATATGGTGATATGGTATCTTTAGGATCTTCTGTAAATATTCTTTATCTATGAAAGTAGTTTTCTTAAAGTATCCTTTTGTTTTCTACATTTTTCATACACACCAATTGTTGGTTTAATTACATCTCCAACATATAATTCATCTTACAATATCTCCTCCACTTAAGTTTATGATGAAAACATTATAAATTGTGTCTAGGAAACGGAGGCTAGAGTCAATTTATGTCTCGTTCTTTCAAACATTTTTAGGAGACTTTTCACCGTAAATTCACGAGGAGAAATTGCCAGATGATCATACATCAAAAAGTCAAAATAAGTACAAAATATATTTTGACTTCTCCCTAACTGTCTACTGTCATTCTTGTTGACTCTTGAAAAGTGGTGCAACATCACTATAACATAACTAACAGGTCGATAATCGCCCTCAATACTTCAGTGCTCACAATTTAGAAGGGCTAGCAAAATATCACCCGTTGTACACCTTATCGGACAAAAAGTGACGAAATTTTCTGGAGGAGAGATTTGAAGTAAAACCAATTTTTAATTTGTTCTCGAAAATCAAGCACTTATAGAAGATATGACGGCTCTTATTTTATAATTTTATAGAAAATCGCAGTTTCCATATTTTCAGCTATAAGAGTTTGAAGACAGATGAAATGGTAAGACCTCATCTTCAAAACATGGAGAACGTCAGACTTCTAAAATAGATTTGCTGATTTTCAGAAAAAGACTGTCTCATCTTTTGTATTTCAAAAATATGTTCATTATTATATTCTAAGTGTCAAAATACCCTGCGTTTGGTTTTTCTATAAATTATATGAAGATTTGGCAGAAACCAACGAAGTTCTATCTGATGAGATATCCGATATTTATATATAGCTAAACAAATGACCATAATGAGATTGTTTTCCTGTTTGGCAAGTATGGCTGCTACACAGCTACATACACGCTTTTTCTTATAATCACCATTGTATAAGAAACACAAAGGCTCAATTTTGTCAAACAAAACTGCAACAGCAACAGCTCAGTCTAAAATGGATTTGCCAAATCAAGATTCAAATCGAAAAACTAAACTAAAAAGAGCAAAAACGGGACAAACATTTTTTTGCTTGCTGGAGAAACGAGCTGTGAATGTTTGATTAGTTTAAAGATAACCTTTACTGGCCTACCTGAGTAGACAGACATGTCCAGTTAGTCTTCCCACGTATATAGACAACAAGTAAACAATACATTAGCCTGTAAAAAAGCCACATTGAGCCTCGGACAGATTTTGAGTTGCTTATAAAAAAAGTTATGAATTCCATTACTACCACACATGTCGTAAAGTACAGTGGTCTCTCTCTGTCTTGAACACCCTCTATTACGAACTTCTTTCTATCTCGAACAATTTTCTCAGTCTCTTGGACATTCCTGTATCCCTCAAGCTGTTCTCTATCTCGAGCAATTTCCTTGGTCCCTTATGAGTTTGAGATAGGGAGAGTCCACTGTAAGCCTTTATAATCAAATGGACCTATTTTAACTCAAAACAATACAAAACCTATAATTGTTGGGTATTTTTACGGGAGAACGTCTGTTCCGTAAATTTTAGATGATTTCTATGCAATATGTGGGAGTTATGAGGCAGGTTTTGGCGGATTTTGCGTGCTGAACTTATGATCGAATTAAATTCCTTGACTTTCCCTTAAAAAAATTACAAGACCATTAAAAGTTCTCAAGTTGGTTGGCCACTTAAACGGGTTTAACTTTTTAAACATTAAACCGCATTCAAAACAAACACGCAAAGTGATTATCTTGATAAAACGTTTCAGCAGTTTTCTGTGTTCTCCGATCGTTTTAATAATCTGCTATGCTTTGCACACCAGATTAATAAGAAATGTTACTTAATCAATTTGAAAACCAAAAGCAAGTGAAACGGAATTTATTAATGTTCTTGGGTTTATGTTGTCAGAACGACTCCGAAACACAACTTCCACGTTGCGTGAAGAACGTGGCAACCTGCTAACGCGGCAATTAACTAACCAAGCTTTCCCAATGGTAGAATATGATGTAGACTCCTTTTTGTTTTATTCACGTCGCGGTTCTTGTTGTCTTCATAGTTGCTGAAACCAATAGTCATTGCTAAAAACTTCCCAATAGGACACAATATGCACGGTTATACTGTGAAAAAATATATATGCGGAAAATTATGCAGGAAAAGTTTTCGTAATCTTTAAATTTCCTTCCACCGAACAAATAGATAAGGACACGTCCGTACTATCGCAAAAAAACCTATTCGGAATATCTGTTTAAACACCGTGCCTTATGGTCAAGTCCGACCAAGTATGAGCAAAATATGTTTCACGTCGTTTTTATGCGTCATTTCAATTGTTTTGCTGATTTTAATGTATAAATTATTTTAAATTATTCATGGTCTCTACTAGCTACTTATTATTACTTGGACGGACCTAGAACATTGGAAATGGGAGAAGGGAGAGTTGTCTACTCCCGAGTTATATAGAGGAATGCAAGAACAGTTGACTCTCGATAAGTGGAACCCCGGATAATTGGAACTTTTGATATGTGGAACCATTTTCGTCTGTCCCTTGGATTTGCCTTAACAAAGTGGAGTTTCACTTATCCAGAGTCAACTGTATGTCGCTTCTGAATTGGAAAGTGAAAAAAAAGAACCTGCTTTTAAAACAAAAGACCTGATATTTCACTCAATAATATACTTAAGGTTCCTAAAAAAAATGCGAAAATATCGTATTCCTAAATATCATCATTTCGAAAGGAGAGATTATTCCTTAATATTAGTGACTCATCACTGACAACACGAAAAAGTCAAAAAGGACAATGGTGGGAAAAAAGGAAACACGGATGTGGTGATTGAAGTATATAAAAATATCTTTGTGATTGAAAAAACCTATTTTACGATGTGGGAAAAACTTGTTTATACAAATGAAATTCCTGCGTTCTACACACACGATTGCGAACGCTCAAGTTAGATAAACCGCTTTTAGATTATACAATTTTTTGGGAAAACATTTTCATGTAATTTAATTAGCTTTTAAACACTTTTTGTTTCGGTTTAAAGGCCAATTTTCCGGTGGATAGAAAACCTATGCTTTCAAAGTCGCATATAGACCAGGACCAGAAGATAGCACAACACCCAAAAATTCTGTTTGGGATATATTTGGCAACATTGGTCTCTTGAACGAGAGTTTTCTACTCCATCACCAGTTGGAAATATTTCCTTGCGTCGCACAATACACCTTTCCCGATTTTCTGTTTAACCAACGAGGTTCGACTAGGTCTTAACACAGAGTTTCTACATATATTTGAAAAAGGTCTAATCGTAGTTTAACGAATGCCAGGTTTAAAACGTTTTTTTTTAGGATTTTGCAGAGGATTATAGAATGTGAAAATACAACCGAAAAAAACCCTGTAAAAACGTTTGCTATTGCAAACCCCCCACGCCTGTCTTTACATTGAACTCCTTTTCTGGTCTAGTGTTTTATAGTTCCGTTCGTTACAGTCATCGATCATACTGTTGTTCAGTTTATTCTTGTCTTTGTTTAATTTTGTTAATATAACCATGAAAACAAAAGGAAAGGATTTTCCGCTTGGAAATTTTTATCAACATTTTCCGCAATCCGTGAATAGAAAAACTTCTGAGAACTAGTTTAATTAAATAGAAATTAATTTTACGAATTGGGTTTTAAATAGCTGTATAATAATTTTACCGTTACGATGTTACAATAAATGTTTCTTTATTATTTTTAAATAGAAAGAAAAAAGATTTTGCGAAAGATCTAGTTTGAGGATAAATTCTGTTTCCCCTTTTTTATATTTTCAAGTGCGCTTTAAAGAAGCTTAAAAGGTTGGATGTTCGTATCTCTGTCGCGTTCACACCATAAGAGGAAAGCAAGTTTCATGGAAGCAAGATATGTTTGTAAGACAACAAGGTTGGTAGACCAGCTCATCTTCTTGAATATGGAAAGAAAGAGAAGAGCTAGCAAAAAAGGTATGCACAAATTCTCAAAACGTATTAGGATGTTTTTTTTGCTGAGGTATTTGGTATAGTTTGGTATTTATGAAGAGGTTTGGTTCCCACCGGACGTTTATCGCTAAGGTTTAAGTTTACAATTCATTGGGGACATAAACCTTTCAGTGTAAAAGTAACAAAGGTTGTTTAGGAATGGTTTGGGAACATAAAAACATAAACCTCAATGGAGCATCGAAGAAATTAAAGCATTAAACGTCAACAAATGCTACGCTCAGTTTAGGAACTTTGATATTTACGACAGCAACTCCAGAAAAATCTTTTGAATTGAAGGTAAGATCGCCGATGGTTTGATGGTTGTTTCATAAACCACTTGGAAGTGCATTCAAATTTGTGGAGAAGGAGTATAAGAACATAGGCGTATTCAGGGGCAGTCAAAACAAGTGGAGGAGTCCAACATTATGATATTTCTTTTCAGTCTTAAGTGTCGATTAGGTTACTTGCACGCTTTTCTTTTCTTCTTTAAATGACTAAACTCTCCTCCACAAATTTTGACTGACCTCTAGCTACGTCTCCGAAGAAGTAAAAACGGATGGAGAAATGAGATTTGTTTTTGATCCATTTAAGATGGAAGAGGGTTAAAGTTGTTCTTGTGGGTAAAGTTATGAAAGCGTTTGGAAAAATGAAAAAATACGAAACTCTGATCATGGTTAGTTAAATTGCTAAAATTTAGTGGGTTAAAATTTTAAACAACAACAACAACAACAACAACAACAACAACAACAACAACAACAACAACAATCCATCATAATTGAAGGCACATCAATAATCAGATTGAAGAAAGATCCCACAATAGAAATCAGAAGAAAAACATCAAAGAACGCAAAAACATCATGGAGAAGGCACTACGTCTTTTCTTGCTAAACAAAGGACATTCTTTATCAATGAAAAATATTGAGAAATATGTCACTGTATGAATTTAATATATATTTTGAAGCAACGTTGAAAAATTTCCTTGCAGCATACTGGAAAAAACGCATGGTAATAAGGCTATATAAGTAACGTTCTGAAAACTTAAAAGAACAAAAGTTGATAATGTTTTTATTGCTGTTTATCGTAACTCCTATATTTTCAGAGCCATGAAATAAAAGCAGAAGAAATATTTGCTTTGATAAAGACAGGGGTACCTTAAGGTAAAAATGGACATACCAAAAAGAAAAAAAAGGAAGCAGTTTTTAAAGTAAAATTTAGCATGAAATGAAGCATTAAAGCAGTATAGAAATCTGTGCAAGGTTTACTGTCTTATCCAGTTCCACCCTGAACCCGACTCTCCTGATTTTATGATTTATTGGTGGAAATTTTTCTTGCCTTTCGTTTTATAGGTTGTCATTCCAAAAGCGTGAATGACAAATCCAAAAAATTATCTCGATTATCTTTATGGTTTTTCCTGTATGAGTTGCTCGAAATGTGCGATACCACTTACTTGATAAAATGGCGCAATCGAGACCAACTAGAATTTGTTATAACGAGTCCGCAAGAGCTGTCGAAATTGTGGGGACAACTTCACGGTAGACAAAACATGACTTATGCGAAGTTTTCCAGAGCGATGCGATATTATTATGGCAAAGGTGTCTTGGAAAAGGTTGGTAATTTCGAATTTTTTCCCTCGACCTATTTGGTGCACAGGGGCCCAGTGTAAGCGCCATGGGCGGTCAGTTTTAAGGTGATGAACATTGACGGCGTTTTATTCTCGGAATGTGATCGTTTGTAGTAGCTGTGGGTAAGCTTGATAAAAGTTTCCGCAAAATCAACCTTAACATTCTCGACTTTTGTGCAGTGATTGGCCGCAACACAACCTGTGGATGGAGTGATTTCAAATTTTAATTTTGATTTTGATAGATTTTGAAGTTTCCATAAGCATTGAATGAGTAATGTGAGACCCTAAAAAACTTCCAATGACCTGATTTGGGTTCAACACAAAAGTATTTTTTTTAACCTGAGACATTTGGAAGCAAACTCCACGGTTTCTTATATTTTTGGGAGTCATGGTTAAGCAGTGGCTTAGTTATTCCAAGTCATCTGTAAAGAGAATAAAAATAATAAATTGACTTTTTTTCTCCGTTTAAACACTGTATTATGACCGTGTTATCAAGTTTCACTTTGTTTCTACGCAGAGTAGTTTGAAGCAATCATGATATTGGAAACGAAAGCGTTTAAACTGAAATTCTGGGAAAGTCTATTCAAAGCGATTGGAAAATAAAACCAGCTAAATCAAAACCGACTCTCAATGTCAATCCCCTGTGCCTGTACCCCATCAGCTCTTACTCTGCCGGGTCATAGTGGCGTTAATTTTGTGCTTCCGGCAGATTAAGGGCCAGGTCTCATTTTACAAATGAAAAGGCTTGTCAGGGCGTTAAATTTTATGATACTCTTCCTCCTTTTATCGGACGAAAGCGTTTAAACTGAAATTCTGGGAAAGTCTATTCAAAGCGATTGGAAAATAAAACCAGCTAAATCCAAACCGACTCTCAATGTCAATCCCCTGTGCCTGTACCCCATCAGCTCTTATTCTGCCGGCTCATAGTGGCCTTAATTTTATGCTTCCGGCAGATTAAGGGCCGGGTCTCATTTTACAAATGATAAGGCTTGTCAGGGCGTTAAATTTTATAATACTCTTCCTCCTTTTATCGGAGCTTAGTGGACTGCCAAAGGAAACGAAAAGGCTTGACCGTACCTAAATCGTCAAAAATTTTGCGAACCTTAAATTATTGGCCCTAAGTGGTAGAGCACTCCAATTTGTCCTTGACGAAATTAGGACCGGCGGAATAGGGGCCGGCGTTAACTTAGGACCGGCGGGATAAGAGCCAAAAAGGCACTCTTTGTAATCTATTGCAAATTCGAAATTTAATCATTTCGATCAGTTCAATACCTTTAGAAATTTATGGGGTCATGGTTTTATTATGGTCTAGCTACCATGTTTTGCCTCGTTTTCAATATCAAGATTGCTTTTAACTACTCTCCTAGGAATTGGAATAACAAAGACCAATAAGTTATGCAGTTATGAAATCAGTTTAAAAAAATACGAAAAAACGAGGCTGGGAATGTATTAGAATATTGAAAACGAGGTTACACATGATGACTTCGCTATAATACAGTGTTTAAAACAGAAATCGGGAAAGATCTTGATTGATTTCGGGAAATCGGGAAAGGTCTATTCAGGGGATTTTTTGATTGATTTAAATGCACCTTTCCCGAATTTTTTTAAACTTCGATATTATCCTACCCCGAACTGATAGAAATTATCCCAAATTGTCCCTACAGCCATTTGGAGTTAGGCAAAATATCAAGTCCATTACCTCGAACCAATTCAATGCATCCAAAAGAGGCAGGGTAGGATAGTTTGACAAAATATATTGACCTTTAAAAACTGAAATTTGAGAAAAGTGTATTCGCAGTCTTCCATTTTTTTGCAGACACCGAAGATTCGGTATTCGTTCCGTTTCATCAAGTCGCCAACAACAGAACCTGTTATTAGCAAATTTCAAACGAACGAAGTCACGTCATCGGCACATACTAATTCAGAAAGCCTTCCTGAAAGCCAAAAATAATACGTACCACGAGGTGACCGTGCAAGTCAGTAAACGGTATGAAACTCAAATACGCGGTGAGGATGAAAGTTTTTAATAATTATATTACTATATTTACTAATTTATTTATATATTAGTTCTATAAACTTGTATATATGATATATTATTTACTCGTGAGTGTGCAAGAGAATAAAACTTTGTGAAATAAGAATTCTTTATCGTAGTGTATATATCTTATTCATTTATTTATTAATATTTACCCAGGGTAGCTTCTTCAGTTCTGACAGATCTGTCATCAATGGGGGTCCTTGCTCTTTGACACCAATCCTGCTCTTCAGCAGAGTGCTTTGTCGAGTGGATCGATTCACACTGTTTTTGAACGCCCTGACCTCCAAGTCTGGAGTCGAGTACTAGACCACCACAGTCTATACACAGCAAAAATTCCACTTCTTATTTGGCAATTTAAGATAAAGAAATAAGATTTTTTTTCTTGAAATAAATCGGGGGAAAATCGAGGAAAATGGTCTATGTTTTTGTAAGTGACTAAACGTTTTCCCGATATTTCTAAATCACTTTTCCATTTTTTGTTCGAGGAATATATTTTTGTTAATCCTAATAACCTCCCCAGCTAAGAAATTGTTATTTACATAGAATTCTTTGTTTCCAGGGTTACGGTTGAATTAAGCTCATCAAAATCGTAATAGTGTACAATTTCGTATCTAGGACGTGCTTAAAAGATGTAAGTCGAAAAAATGGGAGTAAATGTCTACTTTGGCATTTTTTTTTTAATCGATAATGTCATCTTTAATATGCTAAAAAGTCGCTATTTATAGATAGTTGAATAGATAGCGAAGTTCTTTGTAACCACCAGGGCAACAAAAGACCATGTCAAAAAATAAAATCAGTCAATTACAGAGAATTATAGCATAAAGTATACAAACTGTCTCGGCCTCTCTTAACTTAATTCATCTAATTAGGCGAACCTTTTTCTTTGACGTTTGACGACATCCACACCTTGTCTGAAGAATGAACCTTGAGATTATTTGGTTTCCCTTTACGGGAAATTCTTAAAAATCACAAACGAACTCCTACCAATTCACGATTGATTACGTTGTCATACTAACCATGGACGTATAAAGAGAGAAACTCCTGAATTAATCTTTTGAGATATATAAAAGGTAATACAACAATCAAAAGGCATGAAATTCGATAAGTACCACGTCAAAACAATAGTTTCTTGATTAAGAAAGGAATTTCCACCAATTACGAAGGATTTCCTATTTAATTGTCAATGGCATGTTGTTTATCAAAACATCAGGAGATAAAGATTCTTTTCAAGTAACAATAACGCGATTAGCTTCTTTTTTTTGCCTCATCAAGATACATTTTCAGACCAATTTGTCCTTATTTCGGTTGAATTAGCGAGAATACATGTTAATTGTCTCATAGGAATTAAGTTGAGGTAGTCCATTTTATATCTTCGTATGAAAGGCTAAAACCTTTTTAATACACATTGTATTTCCAGAAGAACAGAAATAGTCCAGTTGACAAAGATTTTAGTGGATAACGATTTCGTAAAACCATCTTAAAGCGTAGTTAGAATTCACGGTAAGTATGTTATTATATTAACTTCATTTTTTAAAAAAAAAAAGCGTTCGTACATTTCGAATGTGCTTGTTAATTTACTCGAAATGGACATATCCCAAGTCTGTTTCCATAGTCATTTGTTTAATGGCGTAGAAAAAAAAACGAGTGTGTTTGTCTAACGAGATGCGATCATAAATCATTTTTGTTGAACTTCTCCGTGTTTTCGTTTGAAAGAACGAGGCATTACGCTACAATGTTCTCGTTAACCCAGACAGAAATAACAAAGTTTTGACCACAAACTATTGGTGATCGATTTCAGACAAGCTGTCATTTATAGATTTTTCATGATTTTTATAGAAGATACAATATATGTCATACAGAAAATAAAATAATTTATTATACAAAAGATTTAAGCAATATATGTTAAAACTGGTTCGAAGTCAAATCTATGAACAGATGCACCAGGCAAAAATGAAATATGAAGACCGAAATGTATATTAACTTTGAACGCTCTAAAGATGCTTTGACCACAATTGGCAACAATTAAGAAAACATATTTTGAAGTCTATGAACATAACAAACTCAACAACATTCAGTAAGAATGTGTTCTCCATAAGAAAATTGTGATCCTTCTGATCCTTCTGATTAGACTAAGGTGGATGAATCTTCAGGAAAGCGTCATCGCAGAACTGACAAACACACACGCACACGGCTATCGACATCAGCAATGCACTTTGAACGTTGATAAACAAATTGGGCAAACAAATGAATAGATAAAAAAGAACAATCCGTAATTGCTAAATTCATCGACATTACAGTAATCGAATATTACGTCTTTTCTTTATTTGGTGTGTGATTAAAAAACGAAACGGATGCAAACATTAAATTTCTTCGGATGGCTGTTTAATTACCTTTCATATTTGTGTTAATCAAATATGAAATTCATTGCTCAATCTTTTAAAAATAGCTAATTATTCTCTTTTCCGAATTAACAAATAAGCTTTTGTGGCTTTAAGCGCTAGTATGTTTAAATCCTTAAATTCAAAAGCACTTTTTGATCAAAATAACATTCCCTATGAAATCATCATTACAATGAAATCTCACATACGGACGCCATTTGGTGCATAAAGACTATGAGACTTTGACTGTAAATCCATCCATCCGTACCTGGAACATGAGTCGGTTATACAGAGATGTCCGCTTTATAGATGACTTTCAAATGTTTTTATCAGGTTAAAGGCATACCGAACTACCCAGGGTCACTTTTAATTTCGTGGGTCCCACGAGAGAATATACAAACAGAAAGTACTAACCTGTTTTCACCATAAATTTAGTATTTAAGGGTAAATTTTCTTCCAACACATTACAGTAATGTTTATACTATAAAAGTTTACCAGCGTGTCTATGAGGATGGCTAAAAAAAAGATGAATAGAACCAAGGAACGTTTTGAAGAATTACAAAGAACATAACGAAAAATATTAAATAATATATTTTTATTATCTTCGTTGCACTAAACTGTGTCTGTGCATCGAATATTGCCACCATAAATGGATCGTGATTCTTCTTTTCCTCTCCATGTTGTTTTGCTTTTAAAAACGATGAGGAATTGTCAGAATAATATACAGACCAGCTTACTTTCCACGGTCAGTAAATTAATGTAGGCGCGAGCAATAAATATTAGAAGTTCATAATAATAATAATAAAAAAAATTCCTGTAACAAGCCAATATGAAAAAAATTACAACTAGTAACTAGCTAGGGGGATTATTTTGAAATTTAGATGGATGCTAAGAACAGAAGATATATACCCGAGCAGATCAGATCTGCATCACTATTATTTCTCAATAAAGCCAAACGTTCTTACGTTTATTTTAATAAGAAAGACTGAAGAGACCTTCTGACTGGTAGAACCTTCAAATGTAAAGACACTTTTATGGTACTACATTAAATTGTTTTGACCAATTTTTTGAGAGGGTCCTTTTTTTCATAAAAGTTATCAATATTTAAAATTTATTGGAAAAAAGCCCCAGTAAATAAAGGGTAAACTAGAGATTTTTATAACTAAACAACAAGGAAATTTTTCAGTCCTGAAAATAAGAAACTTTGATAAGAACTAGGTCTAAAGGAAAACTAAAAGAAAACATGCATGTCTTATCTCTTTGTATCTGTAACAATGAACAAAGTCGACGAATCGCGTGTAGCGATTTACAGAGTAAGCCAATTGGAATGGAGGACCTTTATTACAATGAAGCAATATCAGAAATCACACGTAGGTCCAAATTTGTGAAAGAAAGCGAATTATGGCCATTGAGACTAACAAGATTAATGTAAAAATACGGTTCCTTTTTGAAAACATTCTCATCATGGACTTTTTTTATCTAAGACCTATCCGAGGGAATTTAAGCTCTGGACAACTAACATAATCATTTGATTATTTGTGATAAGAAGATGAAACGTTTCCTTTTGGTCATGTCCAAGTAAGTGAAAGATTTCTTCGAGACCTCCATGAAAGGTTAATTGTAGGTCTGTAACATCCTTAAAGATAATGAACTGTTATAAGTAGAACTGAGGGTTGCAGTGTGCTGATGTCAGCAGTTGGAATCCCTCATTTGAACAATAAGAAATTGGTCTGGAAGGAGGAATTGACCGCTAAATCATATACTATGTATTATTATTATATATTATATTATATATTATTAGTATGATCCGGGAATATCAAATTAAAATTAAATGTGCAACAACTGAGTGCTGGGTAAGCAAAACTCCACGAAAAAATAAATGCAAAAAATCACCAAACATATTGATAAAGACATCATAGTGAACGTAAGTTTTACAAGGTCAATGTTGTTGCAGCAACTTTGTCTTTGCTAACATATTTGTGTTAATGTGTTGTCTTTTGCTAAAAGTTATAATTTTTATTCTTTTCGGAAGAACTTGGCAGGCTGTTGAAAATAAGGATGGCCTTCTCAGTAAACATGCCCAGGCTCGTTTCGTTTTATTAATATTCTGATAGAACTGTTATCAATAAGGGTTGTGCACAGGAGTTCCTAAAGCATTTAAAGCCCCCACTTTGGGCTACGGCAGCCGCAAGTCTGCTTCAACAGCTCAGCTAGACAACCCCTTTCTAAAGGGGACATCAATCAAACATCAATCTCACTCTCAAGCTTAATGGTAAGCTGAGTGGTTTGATTCACACTGTTTTGACTATGGAAGTATATCTGACCGAAGGAGAAACAACATTTTTTGGTACCATGATTGATGCAATGCATTTGTTAAAAGTAAAAAGTGGTTGCTGTGAAAAGACGTTATCATTATTTTGCAAAATTTCTACAGCATTTTTTTCCCTCACGTAAATATTTCATTCGTATGATTTAGCTAAAGTAAAACCTTCATCAGGCATTATGCTCTAATAGGGACAAACATTTAACGAGATGGATATGCGTGTCGCTTCAGGAATACATATAAGGACTCTAATTCATCGAGAACCGACCCATTAAAATATGTTATGCTTTCAGGTATGGCTAACGTTTCAGAGAGACGATAAATATCGTTCCCGAAAAATCGGAATTCAGAAAAACACTCGGCATCTGTCAACGAATTCAAATCGACACTGTCGTATTTCCAAAACGGAAAATTTGGGTTTTTACTGTTATTCAAGCTGTACAGTAGAGCAAAATCTTCATCTGTTATTAAGTTGCTGCTATATGCAATTAACGATGAATTCCTGGCTTCTCGAAACGACACCATGTTTGTTTATGTTTTTACCGCGTTTTATTTCTCGCTGAATCTTAAGGTCACCATTAAGGACGGCAAATTTACGACGGGATTTGGACGACGGCACGAATAGTCCGTCCTTAAATAATGCCGTCGTCTTTTCTTAAGGTCCCTAATGTTTCATTTTTGTAAAACTTTAGTATTTCATCTTGCTTTCATGAGCCCTTGAAAACATTGAAATTTATGTGCAGCACGTGCGTCAAAAACAACCCCACTTCTACTTCTACACGATCATTGAGCAAAGGTAAAATTTGCGGACCAAATTAAGAATAAGCTAACTGAACATCTGGCCAGCTATAACTTGGATAATCAAAGCTAATATTATTTTTTTTGTTTTATATTGATTTTTTTAGTAAAATAACCTTTACCAACTTAGTTGTACTTTTCGCATGTTCAACGTGGTTCCACCAGCTGGTCTACAGATTCGATGAGTGTTTTGAAATGCAATAACACTACAGCTGCCGGGAATAAGTAAACAAACACAGATATCACGCGATCGCTGTGTCCTAAAATCTTAAGGAAAATTTATCGAACATCTTCAATCTTGAAACCTCTCTAAAACAGATACGATGTTTGGTCCCGTAAGTGTCCAGAGATCTCCTTGTCCTTGTCCACATTAGAGAGGTTCCACTTGGATTGTTTAAAATAAAGCACAAAAATATACATGAGTTGAAGTATTTGTCGTTCTGCATAAACCTCACAACATTGCAAGGTTAATGTGATAATTTCAGGTTCATTTCATTCAGAATTTCTGGAAATATATTACATTTAACATGATGGTTTTTGAAGTGAAAAACATTCTAGCTTTTGTCAGGATCGTTGATCACTAAACTGACACATTTGACATTGATCGCGTAAATGTCGTAAAAATGTCATATGTTTAAAGCACCGCATTGATTTTGACATGCTTTGTCTAAACTCTCTCTTGTAATGTAATCAGCCTGACCCGCACTAAGAAACATCTATAATGGTAATTAATAATGACAATGGAAGACATTTGACTTATCGGATTAAACACCTTTACTTAATCGAGGAACACTTTACTCTTATAGATCTCGAATTCTATTTTCCCTTCGTAACGTTAATTAAACTTTTAATAGAGTGTTGAAGCTTAGTGGTTGAATAATTGAAGCATTAGGAGGTCGGTATAACATTCTTATTAGAAAAGATTTCCTATTTGTTTGTGATATCTCTATCCAGAAGCATTTTCTAAGTCTTTTTTGACGATGGTATTGAAGTAGAATTGTATAGTAACATGAAATTGTGCCATAATACCCAGAGTTGCTATGACAATGAGTCAGGCCAGTTTCTGTGAGTGATATTGTAATGTCAAGTTTTCTAAAGATTACCTGAGCATAATTTCAATTTGCAAATCTTTACTGAGCAAGCCTTGAATGATATGATGAAATATGCGTATCTCTCATACCACTGATTCTCGACAAGTTTGTAGTTCGGTTGCAGGTCCAGGATATCTTCTTATACTAATACTAAATCTTGCTTTTTTCTTACCTAACTTTTAAAGAAAGAACGTTAGATAAAATTTCTCGGGAAGTTCGTCAATGGATGTTTGTTTTTCCGTATTAGTATAGGGAGAATCTCCCATTAGGAGAATCTCTAGCTCCATCTTACGGGTTTTTATGACTTCGTGGATTGTTGTGCCTAAAGGAAGACATCATAAAGCCACCCAGAGGAGGACGCAATGAAATTTTGACATTTCCACAATTCATAGCAGAATAAAGAATTGAAAGATAAAAACGCCTGAGAAGGTATTGTTTTTGTTAGCTTTAGTTAATAGGGAAATTTGAAGGTAGTTTCTTGATGTTTTATCGTGGTTAGGTAGGAGTATCCATTCGTTAGGTAGGACTACTATGTATTGTCTCTTTTCTAAATCTTTTAGTTCGACTGTACAACTTTAGAAATCTCTAAATAGCCCAAATAATAAGACTGAAAAATAGGGATAATAGCATTCTTTGAATGATCGACTCAAAATATTTGTGCTAAATATGATATAATTCCAACATGGAGAAACACAACAATTTTTGTATATACACAGACTTATCATGGCAGTATTGCGTGTAAAAACAATTTATGGAGAAAAACTGTAAAATGTTTTTACACGCTGCACTAGTATACCATTAATGATATGTTTATCCTTTTTAGATTCCTGCTTGAAAAGAGTTGAAGAACACCACCATGCATTTGTTACTTTTTGGTTTTGCTTTCTGTAATCTCGCACTTGTTACCACTAGTGGAACTGAGTTTGCCGAAGAACTACAAAATAATCACTACGATAAAAACGCCAGACCATACGAAAACCGTAAGGAGGTTTATTTTGGTTTATTCTTTAGGGAAACTGATGCGTATACACTCTGTAGCTGAGGTTCCTACTTACCCAGTGGGCAAAATCATCAAAATGTCTGTGAGGAGGAGTGCTTTCTATAGGAATGGCAAGCAATATCGCCTGCTGTTTCAAAAACAAAACACTCCACCGCAGAGACTTTTTGAAGATTTTGTCCACTGGGTAGGTAGACTTTAGCTCAATTGGTAGTCCCTATATCTACAACGGTAGGTATACTCACAGTCACTCAACAACACACCAATCCAACTCTGCAACTGCGTTTTTAGAAGAGTCGAAAGTTATACTTAATGCATTTTGTTTATGCAAGAAAAGTCATTTCTACACTGCAGTAGTTGAACTATACGCTCGTCTTTTTTTATCCAGAGTCAGTCAATGTTACCGTATCAGTCTTCTTCCATACACTTGGTCCAATAGATGAATCAAAATTTGTGAGTTTTCGTTAGTTCTCAAATTAATTTCTTTACTGTCTTTTTTTGTTCCCCTCCAAAAGACACTTCTTAAATAAAGTCAGGAAGATATTTTGTAAGATTTAGGGAATACAAAACAACCGTGATAGGGTTGTTTAATTTATACAATAACACCATTAAACTTCCTTTGTTTTGATGCTTTGTCTGTTTATCAAAAAATCGTTTGGAAGAATGAGGCATTACGCCACAATGTTCTCGTAACACAGAAATGTCAAAGTTTGGACTGCGAGCTATTGACGGTTGGCCTCTGGTTAGGCAAGCCTATATAGTTACATATTATTCAAAGTCTCCGGTGTCTTAGTTAAGGACCATTCAATTGCAAAGAAATCAACTATACATATTCTCCTTATCGTAGACCTTTGAATGTGGGTTTTACTTAAGACAATGGTGGGTTGATCCAAGATTGATATCAAATGGAACCAGGTATATTTATGCCACCAGTTTACACAATACCATATGGATACCCGACACTTCAATATCAGATACTACAAAATTGGAGACCTTTATCAACGCTGAACGCACGGAAATCGACAGAAATACGGGGCGCGTATATAACAGTAGAAGGTAAGCTTTTGTAGCTGTAAAGTATTCCATATAATTAACTGGTTACAGAAAATCAAATAAACCTTGATCAGATTTGATACTGGGTAGAAACCCAATATTTCTTTGTGCCTGGAATAATGGATTGAATTCTACCTGGCACGTACAATTCATTATAGCTTTATGATTATAGTTTTGCAGAGATGCTGAGTACATTGGACATCCTATCGAGCAGACGGATTAGATTTCACTTTCGACGTTCCCGGGTCGTCTCTGGGACGTCCTAACTGAACGTCCATGGGACGTCCCTGTGCCGACTGGGGACAGTCCTCTCTGAACTTTAATTAACTTTATTAATTAACTTAAATTTAATTAACTTAAGCACCGTCGTAGATTCAAAATGACATGAAAATAACTATCAATCAACCTGCCCAGTGGGCAAAATCTTCAATAAGTCTATAAGGAGGAGTGTTTTCTATAGAAATGGCAACCAATATCGCCTGCTGTTTCAAGAATAAAACACTCCTCCAAAGATGGTTGGTTGGTTTTTACTGGCGCATATAAAAAGAGATGCGTCGAATACTTGTTTAATCCGGAAACAACTGATGTGTATATTTCATTTCAGATATCGTGCTATAATAAAATGCAACATGGACTTAGCAGACTATCCAATGGATAAGCAAGAATGCAACGTCAAATTCGAGAATTGTAAGAATGATTTTAGTTTAACCTTCATTGTAGAAAGTTGATTACTTCTGGAATTTATTATTGGTTTCCATCATAATGTGAGAAAGATTCATCAATTTTCTAGTTACTTGTTGCTAAATTTTTGGCCATGAACCGCTCAGTCTAATATAACTGCCTTTAAGGAGCAACGCATATATCCTGATGCAGTGTTAAGGCATGGACGTTCAAAACAAGAAGGACTTTATAACTTCTATAAATCTATTGAAATAAAGCTTGGGTTATTGAAATTTTAACAAACACAGTTTGAAGGAGCATAAGTACAGTTGAAAATACATGCTGCAATTGGCTTCCACGATCGTAACAACCAACCAGAAATGAATTTCAAGATATTACGTTTATTTTGTGGCAATCTCTAATTCCTCATGACTTCCTACAATGAAACTTTCAGAAGATACTCATTTCCCTGTACCTTAACTGGCGTCAATCAGGAATCTTTCTATAAGGTCCGAACAAAACTCGCCAAAATTGGCTGTGAACGCCCATTCGATATTTAGAAAAAGGTTAAGTATTAGTTTTGGAATATTAATGGCACTAATGTACTAATTATAATTATAATGACATTAATTATAATGTATTAATAATAATGCAATTGACATTTCTTCTAATTTTTTGATTTTCTACAATGTGTGTGAGGCATAAACATTCGTGTAAACCCACCCATCTAAACACAAATCCTGTGAAACGTGAGGCGAGGTTTATATTAAAGGAATACCGACATAAAATATTTTGACAATAGAATTGAAAAGGCTTAAGTAGTTAGTTGTAAGTCCTTCTCTTTTTATATACGTCCATGGATAAAGTATTTTTGACAGTTTTGCTAGAATTGCTTCATTCCATTCTCTTTTATGACCAACCACAGTTGCTTACACAACTAGAATCATTGAGATATTTTGGGCTTCTGATCCCATTCAAATATCAAACGATATCAGTATCGATGGTTACAAACTTCAAAAAATTGAACCGGTAGCCGAAAAATTGCCTTACCAAATTGCGGGTAAGTGGAACTAATTTCTGTCTAATGTTTTGTAAGGGCTTTAGAAAGCCTTCCACTAATTCCTAAATGGTGGAAACTTTTTAAATTGATGGAAACACAGCAGAGACTCACCCTTGCCATAAAATAGCATTTCTCCAATCACTGAAAAAAGAAATCCAATATTTAATAACAACAGATCTCATCGTAACTGATGGTCGTGTTTCTTACTAGGTTCAACACAATATTTCAAGACATTAACAGCAGTCGTTTATGTCAAAAGAACAGTGATGTACCACATCTATAGAGCTTATATTCCATCCATCCTTTTAATCATGTTTACATTTGGTACATTCTGGGTACCTGACGGTGCAGTACCTGCTCGTATGGGTATGATAGTCACCAGTTTTCTGTCCAATACGTTCATCTTGCAAGGTGTTACTGAAAAAATCGTACGTGTTCCGTACACAACATCTATGCAGTACTTTCTGGTTGTCAATGTTATTATCATCGTGTTATCATTGGTGGAATATCTGCTGGTCTTGCAGTTGAGAAGGTTAGCTGAACTCAAGGTGAGAAGATTGATTACCATAGCGAAATCATGCGAAAATTTTGTCCATTTTAGAGGGGAATATATATAGGGCTATATGTTGCTTCAATATGATATACTAATTCATGTTCATCTTTTACCTTCCTTTCGTAAAATGTATATCCTATGTATAATAATAGTGTCAGAAACCTCAACATTTTTAATTTTTGTCTTTCCTTGATAGAAAAAACGCTTGGAAAAACAACCAGATACAAAGGCTGGTGGAACAGTTTTTATTAACGGAAATGGCTCCACAGTAAAGACTGACCTCGATATGAATACAATCGAAAAAGACGCAAGAAAGAACATGAAGCAGTCGGTCAAAAAAACGAAAACCATGCATGTTTTGGATAGGATTTGCCAGCCACTTTTTCCCCTGATCTATTTCATATTTTTAGCTGCTTATTTTGGACACTACCTCAGCTAAATCACAATAAGGATACGATCTCCAATCAATCGTAACCCCTTTACCACAAATGTGATTGAAATCATGCCGAATATATACCAAAGTTAAAATGAACACAGAGGCGGATCTAGAGGGTATGTCGAAATTTGTGGAGTAGAATGTTACCTATTAAACCATAAAAGAAAAACGTGCAAGTAAGCCCATTGGTGATACGGACTGAAAACAGATTTTATGTTAATGTGCTCCTCCACAATTTTTGACTTACCCTCTATATATTTTGTAGACATTTATAATCGTCTTTTTTAATGTCGTTTTGTTTCAAGACTTTAGTTATAAAATGTAACCTATTATCTTCAAAACTACATCCCAGTGTTGTGTTATAGTCATAAACTTGACTCTTTTTACGGAAGCTAATTTAGTGCCATTCTACGGCGTCTCGCGTTTGAGAATCAGAAACAATCACCAGGATTTAGTTTACTGTATGAAGCATATCAATACATACGTCATGTGCCCACTGGGAATGCTTCAACTAATGTATTTGAAGCGTTATGTTTTAATTACCACTCGAACTTCATTGGATACATTAAAAAACATGATTCCCTTTAATCTACAAGATTATTGGATGACGATGGCCATCTTACTAGGAAACAAGGAGTACAAGTTTAAGGAGTTATGTTCTTCCTATCAATAACAATTTAAGGTTTGAAAATGGTGGAATGTTGTTATGGGAGGTATGCAAAGTGACCTTCCTACTAGTTCCACCTGTTACTTATTATCTGGTCTTACTTGCAAGCTCCTTATAAATCATTTTTTGTCCTTGCATCTGTGTTGTCTCCTTGCCTAACGGTACAGTCATACCTTATAACAGTTGCAGAGATCTATATAAGATGATTTTCATCAGTTGGCTGAATAAATTATAAGGTCTGTCAGTTCTTTTCTGCAATGTTTGACGCTCCCTTTACGTGTTTTTATTAGTCCCTAATCGATAAGAGTGATGGTGTTTTATCCAAATAATAAGAACACCTTATGAACATGCTTGGAATAAATGTAAGAGTGTGTTTACATGATGAGCGTTTACATGATGAGCGGCGACATGAAATGAAGGCGACATGAAAATTTCATAGCGGCATGAAACAGTGTTCTGTTTTTCATTTAATTTCATGTCGCTTCAAAACTCATGTCTGGGTGGTCGTACGGCCAGACAGATTTTCACAAGAAATCTTTTGTTTTGTGATTGTGAGCATGCGTAGTTGAACATTTGTAATTAGATTTCATGTCGGTTGCGTTTACATGAAATTTTGACACCCGACATGAGATGACATGTCTGTCATTTTCATATGAGTTTCATTTCGCCTGTTTCATGTAAACGGTGTAAAGGTTTTAACAAGAAACTGATATGTGAAAATACACAAGTGACACCTCATAACTATTTTCTCGTATTCTATTCAAATTCCTATTATTCATGAATTCTAAAGAAATGTAACCGTGATACGCCTTTTATTGTTAACAGGTGATTTCTAGAAAGAAGTGCATGATGAAAGGTTCACAAGATTCACAAGAAAATAGTTCAAGAGATTTTATATAATTAAAGTTCGAGTAATCCAGTATTTGAGTTTCCAGAAGTCAACTGTATGTCAAAACAAGTAACAAAATAGTGAGGTTGGAAAGATTTTGCAATCTGGACGGATAAATAATGTTTACGTTTTTACTGAAAAGCGACCCGATTGATTCGGCAGTCAAAAGTAACAAATTCTATTCTTTTGACTGCCAAAAGATGGTCACTTCGGGCCGCTTTTCAGTAAAAACGTAAACTTTATTAACATTATTTACCCGTCTATATAAATTTTATAAAATATAGGTAAAAAAAAAACATGTAAAGATTTGTCTTTATTGTGTCTTTTTATTGATTTCCGAACCGTTCTAACGATTAATGTGACAAATATTCAATTTATCCTAATGGTGTTTGTGGGATTCTCTTCTTCAATATATTATTTTATGGTTCTGTTGCAAAAATCCTGTGTAGAACCAGATTGTAATCGCAATTGACACTGATGAAGGTAGTGACTAACTTCAAACCTCTGTAACACATCTTCTAAGTGTTTTACTTACTTCCCAAAGAACGTATAAGACGCGAAGAATTCCCTTTTAGCGCACTATTATGAACACTTTTATGATCATCCATGCCAACAGTTGATCCAGGTATATGTATAGGTATATTTCACATTGTGAAATTACGCTAGCCGTCATGGCAGACTTCTCAAAGGCGTTTGACACTATAAACTTTGACACAATTATAAGAAAACTTCATCGAATCGGTTTATCAAAATCTGCCATACAATTATTATTGAACTATCTTTCTGATTGTAAACAGTACATACAGGTAAATTATAAAAAATCTAACATATCTCTAGTCGTTTTTGGAGTGCTGCAAGGATCTATTTTGGGCCCTACGATCTTTAACTTATACGTTAATGACTTGCGTGAAAGTATGAATACATCAACAGTTCTTCAATATGCAGACGACACCACGTTTTTCTTCAGATAACAACTTATGTTTCAATCGATCGAAAACGAAAATTATGTTATTTTCTGGGTCCAGACTATCTAATTATCACAACTTGGATAATATCGACATCGATTCCTTAACATCAAACGAATCAAATTTTGAACGCGTTACATCTTGGAAAACTCTTGGAGTAACTATGGACCAACACATGGTTTTCAAGGAGCACATTGGATTAACAATACGATCCTGCAATGGAATACTCGCCAATCTCAGAAGGTTAAAGCGATTTTCATCATACAAATTACGTAAACAACTTGCTGAATCTCTAGTACTGAGCAAGCTAGACTACAGCAATGTTCTTTTAACTAATGTAGCTCAAGTGAGAGGCTTCAAAAAGTCCAAAATTGTGCCGCCTCCTTCATTTTAAACAAATGCTGTAGCACACATAATGTTATAAATCTGGGTTGGCTACCAACTCAACAACGAATTGAATTCTCATTGTTAAAACTGACACATAAAGAGCTCTTCGAAAAAACACTGCCCAACTACCTCATCGTGGAACAAAAATCAATCCGATCAAGAAGATTAAACAATGGAATTACCATGCGAAAGGAGACGCTTGCAAAAGTTCATTTAAACAAGTGTCATCATCAACTTTTAATAAGCTGGTAAGGAATATACGCGAAGAATCAAATGACAATTAGTTTGTAATAAAAAAGTCAAGAAGTTTTTATTAGGATATGTCTTAGCTCGTTTGTTGCAGTTTCATTACTGCTAATGTCTGCAAACGTGTTATCGACCGATTCAATTTGAGTTATCTTTTGCTATGATATCTGATATTTTAAAGCTCGTCTCCGTGAAAGGCAAGTTTGCAAAATTGTTTTTCTTTACTTTGAATCATATAAGTAGAAGGTTAGTTAAATCTTCTAAAAATACAATTCACAGAATTAAAAAATAGGAATTTTTTCGGAAGTTCTAATTTTTCTTTCAAAAACTATATCTCGACCTTCTGTCTCAAAACCGCTGATCGACTAAATTTCACAGTTCCATAATCTTGATTCACCACAATTTCGGTAAAAAAAACATTCCCATATGGATTTTATGCTCATTTGTAAGTTTTCGTAGGTTACCTGCTGGTTTAAAACTATGAAACAAAGAGGTGGGACATCTTTTTCAAATTGAATTAAATGAAGATCAAAACATTTTAATTAAGTTCTTTTCGAAACTTCCAGGGGCGGATCAGGAACCAAGAAGAAATTACTGGAGGAGACTAAAGGTGATTAAGAATTGTTTTGCCTAATCTAGATCCGCCGTTGGCTGCTAATATTTCTAATAGAAACTATTTCTTTGAGAAAAATAGGTTTTCTCAAAAAAGTCAGATGGCAATCTTGTTTTTTCCTGGTTTATAAACAAATAACAAATTTTCATTTTAGATGGTAGGATCCCTTTAAAAAGTTATATGTTCGCACAAAAGGTTGACAACCAAACGGCGTAGAAAAAAACTGAAAAAACCCCCAAAATAGCTCTAAAACAATGTAACATATGTTCCTCGTTCAACGTTCAAAATGTGCCATATAAGGGGAAAAAAAGAGTTATTTCAACCAAAAGCAAAGGGATGTGTGAAGATTATTTTTCCACAATGAAAGAGAAAAAATTCTTGTTTAATGTATAAGAGGATTTGTTCCTCAGGATTATTGAATACATTTTAAGCTACTTTAACAACGAAATGATTTATTGGATAAACCAAAGTACCGTGTTACAAATAACACAACTGTTTGGTGGTGTGATGCATGATAAGATACAGGCATACAAAGAGAAAACACTTGTTCAAATTATATATATATATAAATAAATGAGTGTGGATAATGATGAGTCTTGAGTTAGTGAGTCGTGGGTTGGTGAGTTGTAAAATTTACCGGCAACGAACTTACGATCATCGGTAAATCGGTTTCTAATCGGATTCAAAAATAGACGTTTCATAGAGAATCAACAACAATTAGTAATCTTACTAGTGATGTCGTGGAACTTTTATAATCACTGCAATAGATTTACACAAAATCACCACGAAGAGCATGATGGGTTATCGCAGTTGAAATTGGATTCAAGGATAAACCGTAGAAACCATTTTGCTGCCAATGAAAAATAATGTTTTTACAAACTTTGATTTTGATTGGATTATTAACAGATTAAAAATGTTTGTTTGCATCTTTTCGAGTAGCGAAAATCAGCTGGGAATAAATTTTTCAATAGAAATATCACAAACCGTGTCAGTGTTCTCACCTTTTTCTCTTTGTAGATACACTTGGCCAATATTTTCGGAATGGAAACACAGGTTTAATAAAATTCATGATCGTGATATTTTCACAAATGAAATCAGTGTTTGAATTATTTTTATATGCATTGAGCAAACATAAAAAAACAGATCTTAATGAAATAAAGATTGAATTTAGGAAGAATTTAGGACGAATTCAGGACGACAACTTTATTTTAAAACGATTGGAAATGAAGAATGTACCTCAGCATAATTATAAAGTAATGAACGTTAAAGTTCTTGAAAGATTACGTTGGTAAGAAAAAAAGAAAAAACTGCCTTGGTGGATATGAAAATAATTGTAATTAGAACGATAATGCAATAAGTGATCGTTATGACGGGCGATGTATTGAATGTTTTTTCAATGAATTAACCCAAGTTGTCGGTTTGTCTTCATCTGCTGCATCATGGTATGATAGCATGGTTTTCAGATTCTCTCGGCAGCCGGCCGCCTAAACAAAATCATGCTCAACTCACCAACTCAAAACTCAGCAACTCGGCAACTCACAACTCAGCAACTCGGCAACTCACAACTCACGGATTACTTTGACTCTATATAAATTGGGTTTACAGTTTGTGGCTTTAGTGAATACTTACATATGTATATGGTGTTTGTTACAAATGCCCACAATCTCCACTTGCTATGCCCTGATACAGAAAGAAATCATTATACACAACGGATTGATCTTGTTAAGGACAGCTTTATACAGCCGCATAATCGCCGTGTCGAATTATTACTTATTAAATGCGGCGAAAATTCGACTGTATAAAGTGAAAAATTAATTAAGTGCGACATAATGAATTAAGTGCAGCAGACTTTGTCGAATAAAACGGCAATCTTCGACATAAATTCAGCATCACTTTATACAGCCGCATAATAGTCGAATTTAATAACAACTTGATAGAACTTTCTGAATAAAATGTACGTAATGACAGTGAAGATGGACAAGACCTTGAGACTAGCAATCTTGCTTGTTTAAATTGTTTAAAAATGTTAAAACAAATAAATACACACCTTAATTAAGTAAATGTGAGCACGGTAGTAAATTCATGCGATATTTATGTGGCTGTCTAAAGCCATGTCGAATTTGATATTCAGCAACAAAACTTGTTTAAAGTGACTGTCGCATTTTTGCCGAATTTTACCGGAATAAAAGTAATTTAATTCGACACGGCGATTATGCGGCTGTATAAAACTGTTCTAAGCTGCATTGTGTCCTTCAGGAAAAACAAAAACAAATATATTTCACCAGAATATGCTCACATTACTTCATAGAATTAAAACACCGAAAAGCTTAAAAAACACTCTGCCGACGTTAGTTTATGAAATATTAGAGCTGGTAAAATCGTCCAATTGCACGTGATATTTTGATTGCACGTGATATTTTGATTGCACGTGATATTTTGATAAATCCTCTAGCGGGCACAGGTGATCTAAACGACGTTTAAAGGGGCACCTTTTGGACGCAAATTTCGTCTAAAAGATATCTTTCAATGTCTCTCAGACCCCATGTGCCTGCTGGATCCTCAGAAACAGGGTCTGGGTCAGCAGCTGTAGACTATCAGAGGCCAGCTAAGCATAGAAACTTTCAGTAATAAAGAAAACTATATTCTTGCGCAATGTTTCGTAATTTAAGCAAGTCTGGTTTTTCGTTCAATTTAGTGACAGGCATTAATCTAGGATCTAATAAATTCTTTTCTAACGTAGTAACAAGATTCTCTCTAGGTGTTTCCCTCTGTATTTCTTTCTATCTGTATGGTGTATCAGATTTCGAACGCAATACATGACCAAATACCTTCCATCTTGACGCGGCAATATCATGACTCACAGGTTTTGTTTCACTAATTTGATAGAATTTTTGATTCGGCATTTTATCTTTCCGTCTGATGTTCCAAATCTTTCTCAGTTGCTGTCAATGAAATGCATCTATGGATTCGGCTTTCGTCGTCCCCCATGTTGAAGAGTGATAGGTCAGTACTGGTTTTACGAGCGCATTGTATAGCTTCATTCGTTTCTCAAAACAAACTTTCTTCTTTCTCATCCAGATTTTCTTCATACTATTCATAGCAGCAGTAGCCAGTGTCTTTCTTCTTAGCATATCTTCATGATCTCTCAGCAGACTTTCTTGTTTCAATGTTTTTCTCCAATTTTCTCTTGATCGTTCATCCCTCTCAATGACAGTCTGTTCTGTCTTACCGTTATTCACCTAAAAATTACCTTCTGCCAATATTTGACTTACTTTCGGTGTCAAACAGGTTACGTATATTGGCATCTTCTGTGATAAAATCACAATCATCAGCATATATCATTCCATCTGGTATTCATGATGCTACTGGTGACTTCATCTCATCTAACATCACTTTAACTTTCTATAATTGTTTCTCGAAGTATACGTTGAAAAAGGCTCCACTGATACTGTCACCTTGGGGTGATCCTACATTAGCTTCGAATTTATCAGACATAAATTGATCTTTGATAACTATCTTTGTATTACTCAGCAGTATTCTTATCATTCTTATCTCGTCTTCTTCAATTTTATTTTCTAATTCATCTCCCAACTCCTTTCTCAAGATGGTATCAAATGCAGAGCTCATATCAATACCAGTAATGTATATGGTTAATCCTTCATACATTTGAGCTTTAGCAGATATCCATTTGTGTGCCCATACAATATCACTTGTGCTTCCACCTTCTCTATATGCGCTCTGTGATGAAGACAAAGATTCATCTACTTTGCGTTTGATTCTACTCAGCGTGATACTTGATTGGTTGGTAACTGGACCCTTTTCTTTATTCGGTTTTGGCAGAACTTTCAGAAGAGATTTTCCCTTATTTTCCCATATCTATCTATAAATTGGGGTTTGAGTAAAAGCAACGTCCACCGTCCAGCAAAGAAATACCACTCACCGTCCATCCACCGTCTACCGTCCGCCGTCCAATTTTCAAGACCAGAATTCCTTCCTTGGTATGCAGGAAAAGGACCTTCATAGTAAAATTTCCTCATAGACTAAATTTGGTACTGCAGACATCATGAAGACGTCATAAATCACATTTAAAAAATCCATTTCCCGTAGGAGTTGAGTCTTGAAACTTGGCTGTAATTATTCTTAATGCGTTCTTAAGGTGGAAATCCTCTAAAACTTTAAAATGGCCACAAATGCTTTTTTTTTCTCATTTCATTGGTACGACGTAACAAATTGCGATGAAAAACAAAATTGTTTTCGTCATCTTATGAATAATTAATGTGCTCCAAACTATGCCCTCAGGCCGGCTATTTTCTGGAAGAGAAGCGTTGTTTGAAGGGCGTTGTGTCGAACTTTAATGAAGCACAAGGGGCCGGAGTGTGAAATGGGTGACGAAAATTTACCCAAAAGTCCATTTTAAGAAAATTAGGATTATGAAGTTTAGAATCTGTTGAAATTCTAGGCAGATTTGACGACCCACCGTGTGGCTGGATAATCGAGCCTGACAAAAGCTTTTAGAACACTTGTTGGCTAGCAAGACATAAAAATCACGTGGAAAACATTCTCAAAACTTTGTAGTGTCTTTTAAACGTAAAAGCTTCGCATCTCATTTTTTTGGACATTTTAGAGGAGGTTCCCACCATAACTGAACCCCTTTGAAAATAAGAGAAAATGTCTAATTTCTTAAGTTTTGAAATGAAGGTTTTCAGGAATTTGATGTTTTGGGTTTATTTGACTTTGCCTTTCCAGTTCTTAAACTCTAATGATGATAAGCCATATTGTCAAACTAGAGTTTTAAAATTTTCAAAAAAAGCTTGAAATCATATTTGAGGCGCAGCATATTCTTCAAGTAACCTTAATTTTTGGGAAAAAATATGTTCTTATAAACTAGGTTGTTATAAATATGTATAAAAACCTGTAGAATCGTGAAAATATTGCTAGTGTTTACTTTAGCTCATTGTTGTGGTTCGTTACTAAGGAACTAATAGCTGGTGATATATATGGTTATAGCAACCAATAAGCGTTTCCATCGATACAGTCTGATAAAAAACGCCTACATCTGATGTGAATTACTTACGGACATTGCGTCAAAGGGAACTGTTACTCATGGGCTAAACATTTTGAACTATTTGTATGGCGTATATAAATACATTGTTATTAAAATCTTTTCAGATAACAGTTCAAAAGAGTTGAATGATTGAACGCCACCATCATGCATTTGTTAGTTTTTGTTGTTGGTTTCTGTAATCTTGTACTCGTTAGCAGTGAATCTGAGTTTGCCAAAGAGTTGCGGAAAAATCATTACGATGAAGACGCTAGACCATACATCAATCGTAAGTTTATTTCATTGATTTCAGTTAACGTTTATAGAAATTTTAAATATGAGGATTGGCAGTATTATCATTACCATTATTTGGTCATTTATTTCACTCCAGACGATCTATCTCTTCAGTTTCTTGAAAGTTATGTTATACAATGGTCCTGTGCTGTTAGTTTTACTGCATTTTCATCCTCCATATATGCCACAAAAGGTGAACTCACAGCAATCACTCAACTGGATATCTATTCCGATTCTTTAACTGAGTTCTAGAGCTTGGGTAAAATAACTTGCGTAAGTTATAATAGCTTGAACTGGGAGTGAGCACTCAAAACGCCTCACAAGAAAAATGCTCTAGGAAAAAGGATTGTCATTTAAATGCTTATATGTTTAACATGTTAGTGTCACTTCTGTTGACATGCACAGTAATCGTTTTACAGTATTTATTCCTTGGCGATGGTAGCTGAATAAGGATAAAATTAAGGATCACTAACAATAATAAATCTCATGCCGTTTGCTTAAACTCTCTACTTAACATTCACAATAGATGTGACTTTTGGCAAAAACGCAGAAATGTGTTTTGTCTATAGTTTCTTGTTTGGTGTAGGTTA
This sequence comes from Turritopsis rubra, assembly GCA_039566895.2. Lineage (NCBI taxonomy): Eukaryota > Metazoa > Cnidaria > Hydrozoa > Anthoathecata > Oceaniidae > Turritopsis > Turritopsis rubra. The sequence continues at coordinate 9,768,916 of CM077631.1, read as the reverse complement.
CTGTTTCATTATCGTCCTTTTTTATATCTAGAGCCAGTTAATGTCACCGTGCAGGTATACTTCCATACACTTGGTCCAATAGATGAATCAAAATTTGTAAGTTTCCGGACATTCTCATATTTACCGACGGGTGGCCTTGTGGTAGAGTGCTCACCTCCAGTGCGGGAGGTCAGGGTTCAAATCCTGGCCGAGTCATGTTAGCGACTATAACAGTGTGAATCGATCCACTCAGCTTAGCACTTAGCTTTAGAGGGGGGTTAATGTCTAAGGGGGTTGTCTGGTCGAGCAGTTGAAGCATACTTGCGGCTTCCGTATCCCAAATGGGGGCTTTAAATGCTCAAGGACCTCCTACGCAGGGCTGAAGAGGCTATCCTGGGTAAACATTAATAATAATAATAATAATTAATGCAAATCTACTTTGATCTGATTACATTGCCAACATCGGTTTTGAGTTCATACTTGTGTTCAACCTGGTACTCAGTATTTCCCAACTTTTTGATATCTTGTCAGATCATCAAGAAGACCCTGGGTACGAAGCTGACTAAAAATCACAGAATGTGGATGAATCAGCTTTTCAATAGCATTCGATTTGAAATATTTTCTTTCATTTTCATTGCAGACGTTTGATGTTGGGTTTTACTTAAGACAATGGTGGATTGATCCAAGATTAAAATCGAATGGCAGTAGATTTATTTATGGGACAAGTTTGGCCAATATTATATGGGTACCCGACACCTCGATATCAGACACTACAAAATTAGAGACGTTTATCAACTCTGAACGCACGGAAATCGACAGAAAAACAGGGCTTGTATACAATAGTCGAAGGTAAGCTTTTGGATTGATTTACCGTTTCATTTCAAAATTTGTAAATAATTTTGAAAGGGATTAGTGTGACCCAACAATGGGCTAATTGGTGCAAGCAAAATATTTCATTGTTAATGGAGGACCTTTCATACTCACCGCAGTCCTCTATGGACTCAATGCAGTGATGGTGTCATACAGAATACCCTTTCAGTTTTCACCAGTGTGGACAGATTTTCATTCATACTGCGGAAACTTGAAACTGCACTCTAACGCACTTTAAGCGAAGAGTGTAGTCAAATCTCATGGAAACAATTACAAAATGCATGTGAATAAGCGCCAACGTGCTTGTTTTTGCAGGATTCACCAGAAACATCTGAATGTTGTATTTCATTTCAGGTTACGTGCTATAATAAAATGTAACATGGACTTAGCAGACTATCCAATGGACGAGCAAAAATGCAACGTCAAATTTGAGAATTGTAAGAATTTTATCTTGATGAAAAAATGTCTACTACTCTTGAGATTTTGTTGTTTTCCATCGATATATTCCGTCAATCCAACGAAATGTTCCTACTTTTCTGTTCTCTTATGCTATCGTAGAAATATTTGATAAACCTTTTAAGTTCGTTTAACAAGCAATAATAGCTGCAGGGTTTAACATATTGTGAAAAGCGCGCTTTATGACTACTTCAAGTTTTATTTTAATTATTAATTATTAATTTTTATTTTTATTTTTATTTTACCACAGATGCTTTTACAACTAGAATCATTGAGATATCTTGGGGAAAATTCGAGCCGATTCAAACATCAAACGATATCAGTCTAGACGGTTACAGACTTCAGAAAATCAAACCGACGTCTGTGAAAACTCCTTACAAGATCGGAGGTAACAAAAAATAATTGTTAGAGGTCTCGTTTCTCCAGATCATGGAAACATGTGATTCAAACATGGTAACAAAAAAAAAAATGATTCTCTACCAATACGCCATAAGGAAAATAAATCCCCGTTTTTCACCGAAAATCAAATATAAATAGATTTTCTCCAACTTTCCCTGGTCAATCACATTCATTTCGAGTGAGATTAAATTCATATTGAGAAACTGCTGATACCGGCTAAATGAGATTCTCTTTCCTCAAACGTATAACCATTCAGAAATCAATAAATTACTCAAAAAATGACAGGATAGAGGATGGAATCAATGAATTTTATCAATTATGTCAATAATAAGCGACAACAGATTAATATGTATATTCTCCTTACTAGGTTCAACACAATATTTCAAGACATTAACAGCAACTGTATTTGTCAAGAGAACAGTAATGTATCACGTCTATAGAGCTTATATTCCATCCATACTTTTAATCATGTTTACATTTGGTACATTCTGGGTACCTGACGCTGCAGTACCTGCTCGTATGGGTATGATAGTCACCAGTTTTCTGTCCAATACGTTTATCTTGCAAGGTGTTACTGAGAAAATCGTACGTGTTCCATATACAACATCTATGCACTTTTTTCTCCTTGTCAATGTTATTATCATCGTGTTATCATTGGTGGAATATCTGCTGGTCTTACAGTTGAGGAGATTAGCGGAAATCAAGGTGAGAAGATTTTAGTTTACAGCAAAACTATAAAATACTTTTATCATTTTGGAAGGAATAAGGGTGGATGACATAGCTAAATGTATTTTCTGTGAATCTCACTTTCTTGTTCTTTCGCTGCCATTATGTATATTCCTTTAAAATAATATTACCTCAAAAAAACTTTTAAACATGAAATGCAAACCAGTTGTATGCTTGCTTACGCCATATGCTTACTCTGATGAACTTTCAATTCTGAATATTAAAGAACCAACATTATTTACCACTACGAATGGCATTCGAAATTTGTAATGTTCTGATATTTCCTTGACAGATCAAACGCTCAGCAAGCCGGTCATCAAAAGAACAAGATTCAAAGAAAATGGTGAGCTTATCTATTATCGGAAATAATTCCACAGTAAAGAATGACCTCGATCTGATGACAACAGAAAACGGCACAGGTGCGTACAGCAACCTGACAAAGAAGAAAAGGAAAACCATGCATATTTTGGATCGAATTTGCCAACCTCTCTTTCCTCTGTGCTATTTCGTGTTTTGTGCCGCTTATTTTGGACACTATCTCAGCTAAATCGCATTGCATCTAATCCAATTAAATCATACTATTGTGATTGGTTGAAAAAATAACAATAATGGACTGGATAGAAAGATAAAATGTTTATTTCAGATCATTGAAAACAAGTACCTATAAAGTACTTTGGTCATACCAGAAATGAATGCATTTATCGTACAGATTATATCGGTTGATTGACCCTTTCTTTGCCAAGTTTTCCATGTTTTCCCAATATTTGATCCTGACGTTCGTTCCTCGTGAAATTTAATTTTTTAAGTAGAGTAATCACTGTTTTTACCCCCTCCCCCCCCCAAAAAAAAACAAAAACAAAAAAAAAACAAAGAAAAAAACCCAAAAACAAACAAACAACAACAAACAAACAAACAAACAAACAAAAAACACTGCAGGTGGAGACTTAATTCAAAACGGCTTACGCACTGCGACGTCTTTTGTGCAGCCAGTTAAACAGAAATTCGTGAAAGGTGTATTGTGGTGGTCCGAACCAGTGGTCGCTAAAGGGTTAGTGTGGTGTACCTGTTCCTCTGCGTCTGTCTTATCTTCCTGATAAAATTACTTGATTGTTAACTTTTTTAAAAGGTCAGAAAATTTCCTGAATAATAACTGTAAAGTTACAGAAATCATCATCACTGACTTGATAGCATTTGCCTGAATGTTAAATGCATTTGTTAACGTTTTGATGGGTACATATGAAAGAATGTCCACTGTTTTATTTGATGGTAGAATGTTGGCGTTGAAAGTAGTTATCTTAGGCGGCTCTTGTGATCAACATTTACCAGTTACTGTTTACCAGTTATTGTCTTTATGCCGTTGATGGTTGATAAAATGAAATAATATATATAATGTATAATATATTCCTATGTATAGCCAGAGGCGTACCCAGAGCTCAGTCAAATTGTGAAGGAGAGTTTTGTCATTTATAGCAGAAAAGAAAAACGTGCAAGTAACCTAATCGACAATTAAGACTGAAGAGAAATATCATAACGTTGGACTCCTCCACTTTTTTTGACTGACCTCGAATACGCCTATGATTATTGTAAAGATTATGGTGTTTTTTAAATATACGTATTAACAAACACGGTTTACGATAATTAAAATTGAAATATTCATTGAATTAAAATTCTGAATTGTCATCTTCTTATTTGTAATATGCATTGTTCACATATAGTTCATTTTAGACTATAGAGTCAAGTTATGCCTCGTTCTTTCAAACATTTTTATGGGAATTTTCACCGTAAATTCATAGTGAGGAGAGATTGCCAGATGAACATTCTCTTCGCACCCTGCTGGTCATAAAACCTAAGTTGTTCACTTAAGAGAATAAAAAAGTCTTCGGAAAGAGTAAAACATGTGTGACTTCGCGGGAAGGACGCGGGGGCAAATTAAGTTTTAAACAATATATTGCGGTGCAAAAGCTGGTAACGAGGTTTGTTTGATAAATATATTTCACATTTCCAAAGGTTTACATCAATTTAGTTTTTATAATCACTAATGGACACAGTTGGTTCATCATTTTTAATGTTTTATTTCGCTGTTTACGATGGTTTTGGACAGGTTATTTGGTCGGCTTTCCTATGCATTAAAACAATGCACGTATCTGAAAATTATATTTCTTATCTAACATGTCTTTATCTCCATAACGAGTCTGCTAAATGATGCGCCATTACGTGCCAAAAATAAAATACTATTATATAACATTTTATAATATGTTTGTCAGATTTTTGAGATCTTCATCAAAACGAGAACAATGAAATAGTTTTCACACTTTTTCAACAATAATCTAATCTGAAAAAAAATGAAGAAAGCTCCCAAAAACTGCTTATAAAGATGTTATGAAACAAAACAATGTGCATAGACGTATTCAAGTCAAAAAAAAGTGGAGGAGTCCAAAGTTATGTTATTTCTTTTCAGTCTTAAGTGTCGATTAGATCACTTGCACGTTTTTCTTTTCTACTTTAAATGACTAAACTCTCCTCCACAAATTTTGACTGCACTCTGGCTACGCCTCTGATGAGTGAAACACAAATATATAATATATAATATATAAAATATATATGTTGTCTAAAAGCGTCCGCAAAACAAGTCGCCATATTTGCTATAGTATACTTACGATTTTTCTTTTTAAAAAAATTAAAAAAAAAAAATCATTTTAAAGTAATCTTAGCTTGCACAAGTTCTGCTGCAAGGTTAAGGGCAATGCATAATGATAGGTTAAGTTCTTGCGGAGGAATTTATGATCCGCTTTGTAAAGAAAATGATGTCAGGCTTTAGCTGGTCCACTCAAATTAAAATTGTAGGGAAACAAGAAAATATACTGTCGACTCCTGTTGTCTCGAACACATCTCAAACAAAAGTCTCCGCCCCTTCAGCCTTTCAAATTGTCCTGCTATCTCCAACTAATCGCTATCGAACTTCTACTGTCCAGATACCATTTGCTATAGTGTAAATAAAAGATATTTCACAACAACAAAATACAGGCAATGAATTAAATAAATACAACAAAAAAAAACCCAACAGAAAACAAAAAAGGATTTGAAGAAACGCTCCAATTGACCTGGCTTTTTTAATTGAATTCATAGAAAGTTTTTTTTAAAAAAAAATAATCATTAATTTAGAAAAGATGGTCTTCTTTACACAATCAGCAAGTCTTATAGGCCATCCCTAAATTATATTTAAACACCGTATTTTGGCCTAGTCAATCAATTGTATATCTTCTTCAATTGTGTTTCTCTCTGTCACAAAAAAATACTTGAGAAGTTAGAAATGTTGGCAGATTCCAGTTAGAATAGTCAATAATGTTTATTTTTAATAATGTTTCTAATTTTTTATTTCTCGATTAATTTTTGAAAGGAATTTTAAATTAGAGGAAAAACGCAACATTCTTTTTGTTATGACAAAATGGCGCTCTTGGAAACTAGACTTCTAAAATAGAATTTACGGGTCTCATCAAATAGACGCGAATTCAATGATTCCCAACTATATTTATATTACTGAGTCCTGGGTAAATAACAGATATGTACAACTTTTATATTCAATGTAAGTTTAACCTTTTGATTTTTGATCTAAGTTACATAATGACTATGCTCATATTGATAGAAGCATAACTTGTGCAAACTATGTATCTACCATTTCCAACTACCAAAAGTTGGTGGTGTAAACTGTATAAGGTTTGCGAGGGTTCATTGAGGGCGGAGCTAAGTTCTGCCTTATTCTTTGAAATGCTTTTATAAGGCTTTTTAACGTTGTGTTACAAACGCGAGACATCTTTTCGCCAACAAATTAGAAATTGACTTTCTTAATTAATGTTATTCAAATCGTTACCAATAAATCATATATACAGAGTGGTCCCCAAAAAACAGCTGCAAAAATGAAGTCAAAATATAAAAAAAAAAACATGTAACATATGTTTCCTTTCAAATCCGGAATATTGACAAAAATAGAAAAAATGCAAGCCAAGCAACGAAGCAAGGTTTATTGAACGAGATGCACAGACCATAAAAGGGTATGAAAAAGCAGAAGAAACTCATGTTGTTTTGTTCCCAGGGTTCGAATTGTGATATGTTTTACATTTATCGAAATACCTTTCCAAAGGTCAGTGCTGCTTTTTTTACGGAACTGTTTCTATATGCAAGTAAAAAATTTGGGTATATAACCTATGTTTTTTCAAAGAATTCATTTTTCACTGAACTATGTGATAATTTGATATTGTTCGATAACGCATACACAAAGAAGAGACTGCGCGCACATTCCGAATTTGGAAGCAAAGGAAAATGTTAACAATTTTGTTAGGGGAGGCGTAAACTCAGTAAAGATGAACAAATTTTAATTGGGCAAATTTTTTTTTTAATATTGCACTTTCATTTCATATGATGAATAAAACAGTTTGTCATTGACTTGCAACTTAGCAAATATTTGTTCGTGAATGACTCAGTTATAATAACATCTTAACATATCGTCTTTCAATCCCAATCGTCTAATAAACGCCTTAATTGTACGTGCATAACTCCTGTACATTGCATCAAAAGCAATTGAAACTAAAATGAATTTATCACCTACTTGATTGAACCCTTTAACTTTACTTAGATTTTCCATATAAATACACTGCTATTTCACAAATGTTATCTGTTTAGAATTGAACATTCAAAATAGTTGAATAATTGAAGACGAACATGCATTCGTTACGTTTTGTTATCGCTTTGTTACGTTTTTGTAATCTCGTACTTGTTAGCGGTGATAGTGAGCTGGCAGAAGAACTACAACGAATTAACTACGATAAAAGCACCAGACCTTACAAGAATCGTAAGAGTGTTTCATCATAACTATATTTTATTAAGAATCCCAAATATATTATGTTGCTCCAAAGTTATTCGAACTCTTTTAATAATTTCTCATAAATGACTCTTGCTAACTCAAACATATTCTATTACGAACTTTATTCGTCGGTCTTATGGAGGTTCATATTTGTTATATCATTGTCTTTTTACTTCCTCGAAATTGATTAATCAATCAGAGTTTGGCGAGGATAGCCCTTTAACGCAATTAGAAGCTGAAAGTGTACTGGGCAAGCCGTACAAAAGCAACCACTCAAGTAGACTTCTATTGTTGATGTTAGCGGGACACAGATTCAAACAGATATATTTAGTTGAATGACTCCGTTTTGGATTGAAGCCGTGAACCTCCGCACAAGCTGCCAGCAAGTTTACAAAATTATGTTAATGGACATTACGGACTGTCAGTGGAATTGAACTGTTGTTTACAATCCTGCCTTCTGATTATAAAAATAAAATCATATTGTGATTACAGTAGTCGATTTACAGTTATAACCGTTGTGATTTATCTAGAGCCAGTCAATGTCACCGTGCAAGTATACTTCCATACACTTGGTCCAATAGATGAATCAAAATTTGTGAGTGTAGTACCTTTTTACCTTCAATAATATAGGCGTCGTATGTAGAATATAACAGTACCCCAATTGAAAACGAAACGTTGCGTTACATTTACAGCACTCTCTACCAAATATATGCGTGCCACACAACAGAACAATTAATATAGGAAATCATGCTTAAGAAATAAGTACGAGGCGTTTTCCATTCTTTAATGTTGATTTCATGACTTGCATAAACAATAGGATCATATTGATGATCAAAATCGTAACAAATTGTCTCACGTTCTTTTTCATGTTTTATAGTTCCTTAAAGGCATACCGAACTACCCAGGGTCTATATTTAATTTCGTGGGTCCCACGAAATTAAAATTTAAGCAAGAGAATATACAAACAGAAATTGCTAAGCTGTTTTCACCAAAACTTAAGTATACAATCGTAAATTTTCTTTTAAAACAGCGCAATAACTCTTATATTATACAATAATGACTGTTATGGCTAACCATTTAGCAGAAAAATATGATTTTTAAGAGAAAGTTCTGGTAAAAGTTTACCAGACTGTTTTTTTAGGGTTGCTTAAAGAAAGATAAATAGAACCAAGAGAAGTTCTGTAGAACTGCATAGAACATAACTAGAAATATTAAAGAATACATTTTTATTCTCTTTGTTGCACTAAACTGTGTCTGTGCATCAAATGTTGCCACCAAAAATTTATCGTGATTCTTCTTTTAATTTCTTTCCATGTTGTTTTGGTTTGAAAACGATAAAGAATTGCTGAAATAATACAGACCAGCTTACTTTCCACGGTCAACAAACTAATGAAAGGCGAAATTAATACTCTGGGTAGTTGGGTATGCCTTTAAAACATGCAAAAGACAGATTTGTTAGGAAAGTTATTTATGCGTCAATTATAAATATTATGTCTTTTCTTCGTAGACATTTCATATTGGGTTTTATTTAAAACAATGGTGGATTGATCCAAGATTAATATCGAATGGCACCAGATTTATTTATGGGACAAGTTTGGTCAATACTATATGGGAGCCTGACACCTCGATATCAGACACTACAAAATTGGAAACATTTATCAACTCTGAACGCACGGAAATCGACAGAAAAACAGGGCTTGTATACAATAGTCGAAGGTAAATTTTTGGATTCACATTAAATATTTCAGATTGTGGAAAAGAAAATTCTAATTAAAGTTGATAAGACTTATGAACTAAAATATATTAAATATTACATATTATATATTATATATTACATATAACATCTTCCACGTATGCCTCTGAATAATTCAATACCAATTCATAGAAAAGTGTTAACAGAAATGCACCATCGGTAAAACTCGAGCGTCTTCGACACAATTGCTCGAAGCCATCAATTGAGCCAGTGTTAACTGGCCTGTTTTGCAGTAAGTACCTGTATATCTGTATATCTAAAGATTGAATTTCATTTCAGATTACATGCTGTAATAAAATGCAACATGGACTTAGCAAACTATCCAATGGATGAGCAAAAATGTCATGTCAATTTCCTAAGTTGTAAGAATGATTTACTTTTGTATTTTTGATCCTAGAAAATTTATTACTTCTCAGTTTTTATTGCATTCTTTATGATGTACTTCAGTCAGCTATTCTGTGTCGAACGTTTTGGCACTTTTCGAATTTTTTAATTATTTATTCTAACGTCTTTCGATTTCTTTTGATCTATCGCAGATGCTTATACGACAAGAATCGTCGAGATATTTTGGGAAACTTCTGAACCTATTCAAGTATCAAACGAGATCAGTCTAGATGGTTACAAACTGGTCACTATCAAACCAGAGTCTATGAAAACTCCTTACCAAATAGGAGGTGAGAAAAAAATGGCAGATCGTCGAAAATACAGAATGGGTTGTTTCATTGAAAAGAACAAATATTTCTCAACTTCACATCAAAATCTGAGAACTATTTATGATAACTACCTGTTTATTTTAAGAATGCCATTACAAAAAAAATCCCAGTGGGCACGCAATCGTCATTCAGACGTCCCGTGGACGTCCTCTCGTCCACCTCTCGCCCACGTACCATTGTGGACGTCTTTTAGACGTCCTCTGATAAAAGGACTTCCTTTGAACATCCTCTTCAAGTCCCTGTTGGACATCCTATTCGAGCAGACGGATTACACTTCACTTTCGTCTCCGGGACGTCCTAACTGAACGTCTATGGAACGTCCCTGTGCCCACTGGGATAGATAAACTGCCGATGAAAATTGATCAAAGGGTGGTGGTAGACGATAAAAGAATTACTTACTACGCAATAAAGTGACATATGATCTATCTATTCTTCTTACTAGGTTCAACACAATATTTCAAGACATTAACAGCAACTGTATTTGTCAAGAGAACAGTAATGTATCACGTCTATAGAGCTTATATTCCATCCATACTTTTAATCATGTTTACATTTGGTACATTCTGGGTTCCTGACGCTGCAGTACCTGCTCGTATGGGTATGATAGTCACCAGTTTTCTGTCCAATACGTTCATCTTGCAAGGTGTTACTGAAAAAATCGTACGTGTTCCGTACACAACATCTATGCAGTTCTTCCTGCTTGTCAATGTTATTATCATCGTGTTATCATTGGTGGAATATCTGCTCATCTTGCAGTTGAGAAGGTTAGCTGAAATCAAGGTGAGATGATTGAGAGTGAAGTAATAAAACTCGTTTCTTTTTAATGTGACTTTTCTATCTTTCAAATATTCCTATACAATAATTGCTTAAATAAGTTATCAATAAAAAGTCAATTAAAACGGTATTTGGTTGCGTTGCAGATGGGCATTTCTGAATGTTAAGAATTCTGAATGAAGGGTAATTCTCAACAAACAATTAAAGACTTTATAGTATTTTCACTGATTTCTGAAGGGTACTGAAACCCCTCTATAGCGAACATACTATATATGGACACCTCCTTATAGCAGACACTTTTTTTGTTGTTGCTCCGATGGTGTTCGCTTTAGAGAGGTTTCATCTGTATGTTTATTACAAACGGCGTTCAATATCACCTTATGTTCTTTTTCGTTCTAACAGGCCAAACGTACAGCAAGACGATCAACAAAGGAACACAATTCAAAAAGTAGCAGAGCCGTTCATATTAACGGAAATGGTTCCACGTTAAAGACTGACCTCGAGTTGAATACAACTGAAAAGGACGGTGCACGAAAAAACATCAAGCAGTCGGCGAAGAAAACGAAAACAATGCATGTTTTGGATAGGATTTGTCAGCCACTTTTTCCTGTATTTTATTTCGTTTTTTGTGCCGCTTATTTTGGATACTATCTCAGCTAAAGTCGCAACAATGTTACCATCTCAAAACAATAGATCTTTTCATAAATGAAGATGTCAAAAGAACGTTGTAAGAATATATTTCGTTCAGGTACTAATTCAATTGTAAGCAACGCAAGAGGCTTTGGTTGCTACATAATATTTATGAAAAGGTCTATTCCATATCGATTTCTGGGGTTGTATTTGGATAGTTACGCCTTGTCCGAATTTCGGTTTTAACAACGCATCATGGCCGTCACCCTCCTTCGTCACCCTCCGTATCTTTCATTCATAACAGTTTATTCAGAAACGGAGAATTCTCCGTCCATCTAAAAAGATCTGTAGTCAAAAACGAATCACAAAATTCTTAGAAACATTTATTAAATAAAATTTTAATCCGCTGTTTATAAAAACTAATATTGACACAAACAACTCCATATATTTATTATCAACATTTGGTAAACCGTTGCCTCGCTAATGAGACTCGTGCCGAAAATGTTATAACAAAAAGTTAGAAATATCAGAATCAGAAGTAAAATTGACACATTCAACAAAACATGCTTATTTTTCGTCTTGACTTTTGCCATTCGACTTCTTTGATCCGAGCTCTGAATGATTCCGATTGCAAATCCAAGGGTTCGTTGCCCTCTTGGAGAATCTGGTGGTATTATAACTAGTTCACCATTGCGTGCCGATGATACACGAGTGAAACTTCTAATGAAACATGAAATATGAATATTATGGATGAAAAAAAAGAAGGAAGAAACGTCGCATGAACCGTGGCTAAAAAAACGCGCTCAATTTGGCGTAGACACGATACATAATTGCGTGAATTAAGGCTGAAATGCTGAACGAAAACCCATGTAAACAGTTTGTAAAAGCACCGTACTTTTTTGTTTTTCACTTATGTTCCTTTGGATTCTAACAGGCCAAACGTACAGAAAAACGATCGACAAAGGAGCACAATTCAAAAAGTACCAGAGCCGTTCATATAAACGGAAACGGCTCCGCGTTAAAGACTGACCTCGATTTGAATTTTGTTTCGTATATCGCGCCCTTAAGAATAAATACTCCAATTTATAAATAAAATGACGTCATTTTCATTTACATAACCCTAAGGCTTTAGCTGCTCACCTGAAATTAAAAATGGTAGAAAACAAGAAAATAAACCTGATAAGAAAAAGATGGGTGGTATTGGTGCTTATGAAGGGATGACAGTAAAACTCCCGAATAAAAAATAAAAATAAATAAAAATAACTCGAACTTCCAAGGGACAGGTGAACATTATTCGAGATACCGAATGTTTGAGGAATCTAGAATCCCAGTAGGCCCAGCACGTCGTTTTAACGCCCCAATAATGTTCAGATGGCCTAACGAACTTCCAGTGGGCAAAGCATCCGTCCATCAGACGTCCTCTCGTCCACCTCCCGTCCACGTACCATTGTGGACGTTCTCTATATATCCTTTGACCAACAACAACAACAACAACAACAACAACAACAACAACAACAACAACAACGACAACAACAATTACACAATTTGAAGAGACACTCTGACCTGCAAATTGACCTGGCTTTTTTAAATTGAATGCGAAAACGAGGCGATGGATGCCATTCCGTAATTCATGGAAAATTTCAGTAATTTAGAAAATTAATCAACAAGTCAATAGACCGTCCTCAAATTATATTTAAACACCGTATCGAGCCCTAGCCACCATCCCATAATTTTTGGTGTAACTAAAGGTTATCCTTACTAACAATTTAGAATTTTTGCAGTAAGTTTGCAGTATTTGAACCCCCGTGCCTCCTCTTTTCTTTCATTCAAATCAAATTAGGTTTAGATCTTCTATATGCACCCCATCATCCCCACATATTCATTATGATGCTATATGCACCTCTTGTTAGGATCGATGGGTGTTGGTCAATGATGTAAATATGTTGGTAACATGTTTGCTCGAACAGAAGCAGAAAGCATCATCAAAAACATGTTTTTTCGTGTTATGCGATCTCCATTTATTTTGTTTCCGTCATTCGAAGAGAAAGTGCTTTGAAAAATCTGATTATATTTTATTTATTACCCCTAAAGAGAGACAAATAAACGCGTTCAAAGTGTATAAAGAGCATTTGAATTACTAACCAAACCAAGGCAATTGACTTGATTATATTATCATGAAATATCTATTACATCAGTTGGCATGGGCAACGAAAACTTTTGTTTTCATATGTCTAACGATGGTCATTCTTTTGTTCATTCTTCAAATGTTCATTTTCGGATTTACTAGGACGTGTGTAATACAAATACAACCCCTCCCACTTTCCCCTAAATACAAAAGAAATACTTGGGCCACAGGGAATGTAAAAATTATTCTTTGAATCAATTCATGACTTTTTATATGGTTGGAAATAAAATAAACTCGACTAAAGAACTTTATTTTGGGATACAATTACAGATTAAAAAACTATATACTTTTAGTGACAATAAAAAAAAAGTTAAGAGCGAAGTTGCTTTTACAAAAGTCGACCAAAACATCGTATAAACATATTTCTATTTTCAAAGAGTCTTATCAACACAGCATATGTTAACAAGCTATCAATTAATGATTGCAAAAAACTGAAATAGCTTGAATGGCTAGTTTATTGTTCTTCATTAAGTGTTCATGTTCCAATACATAGCTTAAGTTCTTTAGATCCATCGTCTGAATTGGTTTTTGTTGTTTTGTTGTTGTGTTGTTGTTTTGATGCTGTTGTTGTTGTTTTTGCTGCTGTTGTTTGTTGTAGTTGCGCATGCAGGATATACAGTCACATACAAGACTCAGAAACACAGATTTTTTTGAATTTAGCTTGTACAAAAGACACAATTCCTCCGTATTGGTAATGCATCTTTATAATGTCTTAGGACACTAATTTTGTTTTGGTAACTGTATTAATATAATTGTCAGCAATAAGAGAATTTTACAGTAATGCAATCTGTAACTATAACCTGTAATGTGAGAAAATAAAGCTGTTTTGTCGGGCCTCGTATATTTTTCAACCACATCCATAAATAGATTCAAAACTAATTTTTTTCTTACGATGAGTAAACAAGTATTCTTCAATATTGGAGGATGATTTTTGGAAGGGATGAATATTCGTTGTCAAACTTGACAGAAGTTTGCTTCATCGAGAAGGTTAGCATCATACCGAACTAACCAGGGTATCTCGCATTTTGAAATGGAACACTCGGGACAAGTCACATTGTGTTTCATGTTCGTGAATTATGCAGACCAAAAAATAATCTTTTTTTATTTTGAACTTATAATAATTTTTATCAATCACGCCTTTCATTAATTTGTTGACCGTGGAAAGTTAGCTGGTCTGTATTGTTTGAACAACAGAGAAATTAAAAGAAGAATCACGATCATTTTTGGTGGCAATATTCGAACAGACACAGTTTAGCGCTAAATGGTTAGCTATTATTGCATAGTATAAACCTTATTGTATTGTTTTAGAAAATAAGGTGAAAATAGGTGAGTACTTTCTGTTTGTATATTCTCTCACTTAAATTTTAATTTCGTGGGACCTACTAAATTAAAACAGACCTCAGGTAGTTCGGAATGCCTTTAATATATCGATAATATATATTTTAATATCATGTATTAACTCTATACTAACTGGTTATGAGGGCATTACCGGAGAATATTGACTAACGTCATAGGAAAGCCTGAGCTTGCGAAGGCAGTACGTGACGGAAGTCAATATTACCCGTGTTTGTGTTTCTTCAAAATTATACTTTGCTTCGTACACACACACACACAAAAAAATTGTAAACAAACTTTTCTTTCTCATTTTTGTGTGACCTACACAATTCTAATAGACTAATTTCGTTCAATAAATATTTTAACATATTTATTTATAAATTTCCTTTGTTTGTATGTATGTTATTTATTTATTAACCAGCAATAAGAACTGCGTATATCCCAGCATGCACGCGAAGTCGTTTTTACGTCTGAATAGGGACCTTGCGTAACTGCGACGACAACAAGAACCGCGACGTAACAGTAATCCATGAATATCCGAAAAACCATGTGATCCAGTGATCATTTTAACACCGGCTGAAGATGTAAACGTTTGTACGAAAAGCTTACTAATGATAATAATTCTTTTATGGAGTAAAAACCAGTGAATGTTCAAAGATTTGGTCTATTATAACTGAAAGTTTGACAGATGAACTAGGAAATAAAGAAATGGCTATCGAAACAGAATAAAAGCAATACAAGGTATTTGTATTCTTGCGTCTTTGTTTTCAGTACTACTTCAAAACATAAGTTGAGTGTAGAACGTGAAAATGTGCTAACGATGTAATTAACTGACAAATTTTCCCAATAATATGAAATAGACTTCCTTTTCTAAACGAAATCCACAAGGAAAACGAATCCTTTGTTTCACTCATGTTGTTCGTATTTCGTCCCTAATAAAGTTCCGAAGCCGTTCAAACTGCATCCGGTGGTTGGCGGGTGTAGTGATGATGATTGATCGGATGATGGATTATGTATTACCATTACATATCCTCAACTGATATTTCATTAAAAAATTAATCAGTTGCTACTCAATATTATTCATTTGTTTGGATCATCATATTTTGATTTCTCTCAATAATCATCTTAAAGGCATACCGAACTACCCAGAGTGTATTTTTGCTCATAATATGCAATAATGGTTGCTAACCAGTTAACAGAAAAATATGATTTTTAAGAGAAGTTTACCAGAGAATCTTTGAGGATTGCTAAAAAAAAAGATAAATGAGAGTAGCTTGAGTTAAATGCTACAGATGAATTTATTACGCCAAAGATACCGCCCGATTAAGCAAATACGTTGCAGTAACCACAAAGGTCACAGAGACATAAGCGCCATTAAAAATGATTGCCACTAAGAACTAGCATCGAAAATCAAAGTAGTACTTACAACAAGGGATTCTTATTGCGCCAGTTTTATGGAAAGTTTTTCATATAACTATTTTGAGTCTTAAGATTTATTTCAGATGGTACTCTGCTGGCATTTTTTTCCACCTTCCTTTGGACCCTATGGTTTTTTTTTAATTTAAAGGCATACAGAACTACCTACGGTATCACGCATTATGAGTTTGAACACACGGGGCAAGTCACAGCGTGGTTCATGCTAATGAATTATGCGGACCAGAAATAATCTTTTTTTTATTTTTATTTTTTTTAATTGCAGCTTCATTAATTTGCTGATCGTGGCAAGTTAGCTGGTCTGTATTATTCCAACTATTCTTCATAATCTTCTTGTGGGACCCACAAAATTAAAATAGACCATGGGCCAGTCTTATGGAAAGTTTATCATATACCGTGGGTAGTTATAAGAAAGCAAGGCTCAAGATAACCAAAACAAAAATTACCTAAGAATCATGCTCATGCTAAAAACAAATAAAACAATTTTTTTAAATCGAAAAAAAAAGGAGAAAAACACGCGCCTACTTCGAAAAAAATAATGATCTCATAAACGAAAAATTGATCCGAAATGATATTTACAATTACAAGTAAACGAAACGTGTAAATAACTAAATAACTTCTTATAAAAGATCTAAGAAGGTTTGAAAGAGTTAAGTTGAGAACTGATGAAATTTCTGACTAACTGTAGTTGATAGGCTTCGAAGCACAAGGCAATACTAACAGCAAAATCATGGCTTTATTTCAAATGTTCAAGTGATATTTTCAGTTAGAAGTCACTGAAAATGCTCCTTTTCATATATATTTCATATGAATGTTTTGATTTTGATGTAAAGCCATTTAAAATTCCCAGGCTGGATCCGTCCATTACAATTTATATAGTTTTGTGAAGGGAGTTTCGCAGACTCTAAAGCGCAGGCTAAAAAGTGTTATTTCGGCCGGAGTACTACTACTAGTAGTAGTAGTAGTAGTCCTAGGGCGTTTTAATACGACCTTCGGTTCGCTACCGTAATAAATACAGACGAAAACTTTCGCGCCAATCTTGTTTCCGACAAATCAAGTGTCAGCAAGTGTTATTTATATCTGGGTTTTTTTTTGTTCATATCTTCTTCACATCAAGAGCAACAAAGAGCAGCAATCTGTGTTTAATATCCACCCAAAAAATTATCCTTTAAATTAGAAATCTGTCCACAGAGACTTTTTTTAGACAGAATATTATGATTAATATAATAATATGTAATAATAATATACAATAATAAACAAAAACAACAACAAGTTCTTCTCAAAATTCAGTTTTCTTTCTAGCGAACTTAAACGCCGTTTTTACCTATGCGTGCTCAAGTAGATAAATGTAACTACAAGGCTACCCTTTCCCAAATAGAATGATGTAAAAATTATTTTAGGACCAAACCCCTTGAGACTCACAGCAATTTTGTCATCCTTCTTATATAAATAAGATGAAGTTATCAATCGACTGTTCGTTTAATTTAGTTCGCGAAATTTGTGTTCTTCACAAATTTTTAAGATTTACAACATTTATAAATTTTCACAACGTTCTTGATATAAGTTTTAGTCATACATTCTAACATCGTACATGTATTTCTTAATGTAATTCTCTTATTTCTTGATTTAATTGGTTAATGGACAATCACAGAAATAATACCAAAACTCATTCTGTCATAATCAATTTCACTCTCCTACGTCATCATCAATAAGGAGCTAAAATGAATCAGATGCCTGCATAAAAAGGTGCGGCATTATTTCAAAATTTCCTTAGTTTGGTTGTTAAGCTAATTATGCATGACATGATTATTGTATAATCTATTTTCCAAAACGGCTCGTTACGGACGCGTCGAATAAATAACACAAAAAGAGTTCTTTGCTCCTTTACAAGAAAACCCAACAATAGGCTTGTTCCTTTACAAGAAAACCCAACAATAGTAATTAATTAGTAATCCTAATATCATTAAATACCATTTAATGGAACATTAGACACATATTTCACCAGAAGATGACGAAAGATTTCTAATCTCGTTAACTCTTTTTTTCTCAACATATTACAGGATGTCACCAGCTCTCCATCTCAGACTTTTTTCTCCTTTGGACCTGTATTTTTCCCAATATGGAGAACGAACGTGTATTACTTATGTAAAGAGCGCGGTCGGCCGCAGCTTATTATCCATTTATCTTATCGTTTAGCTTACATTCAGTTAACATGTAGGCATGACTCACCTAGATCTTAGAAATCTCTGTATATATACGAATGATGATTTTTGATTGATGTCATTCAACATTGCATGCATAAGGCATCTGCCAGTTTTAAACCAGAAAACGTAGTGGTGTAAACCTTGTTAAATTTGTTTGGGTCATCGAGGTAAGGATCAGGCTATGCCTCGTTTTTTCAAACGCTTTTATAAGAGTTTTCACCGGAAAAGTTATAACTGGTTTGTTACTGTTGGATGAATACACTCTTAGATTCTGTTAACGTTTGTGGAGCAGGGTTGTGTATTGAAACTTTTAAACAATATTACAACGAGTTAATTCTGTGGAAATGTAATTTGATGTAGAAATTAAACTTCGACGATTTCTGACATTTCGTAGTTTCGTTTGTTGCTGATTGACATAATGCTAGTAAACTCTTAAAAATTGCCAAGGGGTTCAAAAAGAAGAAATCACGTTGCTAGGGTCAGTTCAAACACAAACGCTCCTAGAGAAGGTTATTTCAATTTATCAAATTTTATAATTCTGGCGGATATTATGAAAAAGTCGGCGCTGTTTTAATGATTTTAACTTTGCTAAATTTTTCTTATATTGAATTTCCTGATAATCAATCCGAGTTGTTTTTTAGAGCTTCATTACATTGAATCCTGTATCACAAGATTGTAGATTTTGTAAAATTTAAAGTTTACGTAATTAAAACTGTATCAAGTTTGAAGGGGTAATTTATCAGAACATTAGAAATTTCTCTGGTCTGTAAGTCTATTGTGAAACTCTATTATCGGTAATTTTAACTTCAACTATCTAATTACCGTACCTTGTTTTGCACAGTCTTTGATCACATGATGTTAAATAACTACTGCGGATTGGTTGGAATTTGTCATGTGATCAAAAAGTGAGCAAAACAAAGTTGGCCTATTGAAAAGATCAAAGAAATAATTGACATTACTATAGGTTGATGTAACAAGATGCGATCATCACTAGTTTGCGGTGAAAACCTTGTTATTTTTGTCTGGGTTAAACGAGGAAATGGTTATGTAATGTCTCGTT
This sequence comes from Turritopsis rubra, assembly GCA_039566895.2. Taxonomy (NCBI): domain Eukaryota; kingdom Metazoa; phylum Cnidaria; class Hydrozoa; order Anthoathecata; family Oceaniidae; genus Turritopsis; species Turritopsis rubra. Next base: position 9,749,540 of record CM077631.1, on the reverse strand, counting down.
CTTTCAAACAAAAAAGAGAGACTTTCAACCGAAACGTGAAATGATTGCATCTTGTTTAGCTTAACACACTTTGTTATAAAAGACTTCCAGGAAATGTTCTCATGACTACGTATGTTCAGAAAAATTTGTACATAGTTATCTCACAATGATAAATCAATAGGTTATAAAGCTAAAATGGTAGGCAAAGCAATGGAAAAGTACATGCCGAAAAATGCCGGACTATTGACATTAATGCATTCTTTACATCAATAAAATTATTTTTAATTGAAGCACGAAAAGCGATTAAAATCTGTTTATAATACTTTGTTTGATGCTGTATTAACAAGAATGCGTGCTGTAGTTGTGCCCATCCTGTTGGACCGTCCATCGCTTAGACCATTTTTGTCAGCTAATACCCAGTGGGCAAAATCTTCAAAAAGTCTCTGTGGCGGAGTGTTTTCTATAGGAATGACAAGCAATATCGCCTGCTGTTTCAATAAAAAACACTCCTCCACAGAGACTTTTTGAAGATTTTGCCCACTGGGTACAGGGTTTTTTCTCCATAATAATCTTACACTTATATGGTTTTGAGTTTGTGAGTATTGGGAACTTGTCTCTCTTTTAACCAGAAAACGAGTCAATCCAAGTTTACCAGGAAACAAGCAAAAGCGAACGCTTGATGAACTATGCTAACATTCCATCTTTAAACACCTTTTGTATACTGGCATACTCTGACAATTTTTTCTTACACGAAATTAATATAGAATGCATTTTAATTACAACAGTCGATCCAGACTTAAATAGAAAAATGACCTCTGCGCTTCTGTTTCAATTTGTGATTTATTACTTTTATTTTGTGATTCAATTGGTCCACACGTCTACTTGTTCACAAAAAGTAAAAAAAACAAAAACAAAGGAAAAACAACTTGGAAATGTTGCAGCTTCTAATGGCATGTTAAATTATTATTCCGATAAAGCCATCGTTACTGACCTAAATGGATTGTTTTAATTAATGACATCCTTACCTATGGCATTGGCAATAAAATATAAATGCAGTCGATCGATTTTAGCTTTTGAACACTTCAGTATTTCATAATTTAAATGGGCATAGGAATGCAAATGGTATTTACACATCACTCTTTGGTGAACAGAATTCACGCCACTATATCATGTTCTTGCTAGGAATCAGCCATTGGATGGTGATGTTTCGGTTCTAAGTCAGTATTTTCTTATTCTTGTTCTTTTTTTATAGAAAAAAAAAACCCAAACAGAATGCATTTTGAATGGCCCATAACTATTTGTGCCTTATTACTGGGCACATTTCAGATCATCAATAGCAGTATGGACATTGAAGAAGATTTGAATAAATCAAATTACAATATGAAGAATCGGCCATTCTTTTTTGAGAGTAAGTGGGATTGTTGATGAAATTACAAATCATTGAGCCTTTTACCCTTTTATTCTTTGATATTCACTGATATGATTAAAAAGTAAAGCTGCCAATTCAAACATCCATTCCGGTTGTTCAATTTTTTCTTGACAAAAATAAACACCCAAGAATATTCATGGTAGAAAGGAGACAGAAGTCCCGGGTTCCAAAGTAGTCTTCCCAGCAGGCGTCATTTAAACGTGACTTGAACGTTATATGGACGTCGTTACAACGTCTAAACGTTGTCTGGACGTTAAAACGACGTCGCATGCTTTCTGGGTTTAGTCTTAAGGTATCAGGTTTCAGTCGTTAAAGATAAACGAAATGTTGGAGCCTGCGTTCTTTGTGGGTGTTTAATCACGCACGTACGTTGAAATAACATTTTATCAGGGACCACTTTCCATGCATGTACTGCACGCGATTTAAACATTGCAACCTTGCCATTCAAAGAAAGTTAATGGCCTACCCTTAATTTTTTTTATCAAAATTTGTTGATAAAACCACAGACTTTGTTATTTTTTGCTTTTTGTAGACAGGGCTGTAAACGTTACCATGCAGATATTCATTCATAGCATTGGACCTATTGACGAGACTAGATTTGTAAGTGAATTATATAAATCTTTTTCATGTTCAATTATCCTATGCTTCATCATTTATACTAAAAACAAGGAAGTATGCAAATAGGTGATGTGTATGAATATTTGTTGACATTTCTTTAGTCGATCTGCTTTTGGTTCATTGCTTCATATCATGTCATGTGCCTACAGAAATTGAATGTTGACCTTTTGACAATTTCTTCTAGTTTAATGCGTATGCATTACATTCCGATTTCCTCCTCACTTCATGAATTTTAGATTTGTTGTTCATCGTTAATCCTTTGTAAATATCTGCATTGCGTTCTTGGTATAGTTCTTCATATTTTCTTATATTTGAAAATATCATTTAGACATTCCAACACGGTTTTTATTTACGCCAGTGGTGGAATGATCCAAGGATTAGAGACAATTCATCAATGATAATCCGTACAACGTCACTCGATGGTGTTATTTGGCAGCCAGACACTGCTGTACAAGACGCCTTTGAAGTGAAAACGTTCAAAAATGCATTACGAACAGAGATTAATCGGAAAACAGGTGATGTGTACGTCAGTAGAAGGTAAATACTATAGATAGCTAATTTGAATGTGCCAAATCTTTTCTTATAATAAAAGTGTTAATAAAATTTAAAGAGAAAAAAATCATTGGAGATCATTGTATTATTTTTTTAGGATCAAAGCTATTACTAAATGCGACATGGACTTATCTTACTACCCAATGGACCAGCAGAAATGTCAAATAATTTTCGAAAACTGTGAGTCAATGTTAACACCAAACAAATATTTTTTACAGCTCGAAAGTTTTGCGAACAGCGCAATAACAATTATTATATTCACGAAACTAAACATGCTGGATTTCATCGAGAATAGTTTTTAAAAGACAATAAACGTCATTGATAATTTCAAGACGCTTTCATTGATGTATGAATCAACACAATGATTTTGTATTTTTTTAGATGCATTTACAACATCAGACATTGAAATATTCTGGCATAAAAAGCCAGTCCTTCAAAGAAAAGATATCCTTTTAGATGGATACAAACTTAAGGGCATTGAAACAGAGGTCCAATTTCAAGAAAGCACCGTTGGAAGTAAATCTATTTGTTTTCTAATAGTTTTTATGTTTACATTTTCAATAATAGCCCAAGATTAGTTCAGAAAAGTTAACCATAACTAATCTGAACTAATGTCAGTGTTACTTCAGCTAATAACGCCATAACTACTGACAATTTTTTACTGGTTTAGATAACACAATAGGTTCAATGAAAATCCAATAATGAAAACATTTTCACAACAGAATTTTGTGGCTTCCTCAACTAAACTTAATTAGATATAAAAAATTGCCTTTCAATTATAAACGTTATAAATTATTTAACACAGGTAGTGAGTGACAAGTCCATTTTCGTGTTGTGTTTGTTTTTTAATTTGTAAAAACATTCTACATGAACTTCTCAACATGCTTAAATATACACGAGCTTGTATTTCAAGGCATAATATTTGAATCACCACCTTTTCCAACGTTCATAATTTCATGTACTATGTTCTGCAGAACGTCATGTGACCAAACATTTGTAAGGGCGTTTTCATATAGAACATAAAGGACGACACGAAGATTACTTCTCGACTAACAAATACCATGACTTATACAGAACATCTTCATCTGCAGAGGAATTACGGAATTTTGTTCTGAAGTTCTACAACTTCGTAGACTGACTATAAACTATAACTTTACTACATCTAAACTGAAAGACATTAAACTAAGGTTGTTCTCGTACAAATCACCATTCAAAAATAATTATATGTTACACTGTCAAACATACCTTTCAAATTATATGGAGATACAAATTACAGATATCCCTTAATAGCTTTCAAAACGACTCACCTTGTTCATGGATGACTAAACACCATATTTCTAAATAAAGAACAAACCCAGTGAGCAAAATCTGTGGAGGAGTTGTGTTTTCTATAGAAATGGCAAGCAGTATCACCTGCTGTTTCAATAATAAAACACTCCTCCACAGAGACTTTTGAAGATTTTGCCCACTGGGAACAGAAATAGGTGGTGAAACAACAACCTATCGTTTCTAGAATTTGGACTCGGCGGAGAACGCCCTGAGAATGCCCTGGGAACGAGGTTGGTGGTGTGATCGACCACATCCGCTGTTATTCTGCTCAAAATATTATTTAATACACATATACTGTTAGTACCCGCTTCTCTTACTACAACATTGAGGGAAAAACCTTTATAAAACAGAAGGGCAGTCCCTAGGATTTGCGATAGGAGAGAAACGCAGCTAACTCAGATTCACTCAGATTGGTATAATGTGTCCATATCTATTGTAGATGAGATCCAGTTCTTCAAGTTGTTGAAAGCTAACATCCTTGTCAAAAGAACAGTAATGTATCACGTCTATAGAGCGTATATCCCGTCCATCCTTTTAATCATGTTTACATTTGGTACATTCTGGGTACCTGACGCTGCAGTACCTGCTCGTATGGGTATGATAGTCACCAGTTTTCTGTCCAATACGTTCATCTTGCAAGGTGTTACAGAGAAAATCGTACGTGTTCCGTACACCACTCCTATGCAGTTCTTTCTGCTTGTCAACGTGGTGGTCATTATATTGACATTGATCGAATACCTGTTGGTTTTGCAATTACGAAGACATGCTGAAATTAAGGTATATGCTAATTGTGGTCGAATTATCTGTTTGGATTTGAATGCCATTTCGTCGGTTGATGGTGTTTAAGTATAATTTAAGTCTTGAAACTAAAATGAAACCATCTAAAATTGCAACTAGACAGTTGATACTTAGTGATCTTAACAAAATGTTGGAATCAACATCATACGAAAATTAATTTGATATGGTTACAACCATTCTTTTAACCTCTCCTATGTAATATGGATATTAACATCGCTGGAAATGCCTTCATAATAGTTGAGAAAATAGCGAATTTCGATGCCAGAGGTCTAAAACCTTCCCTGACGTGCCAAACTTTCCGAGTAGGAAGCACTGAAAAATATCACCACTTCAGAAAAGCCTTTCCTAAGTACAGGTGTACGAACTTGAAGTGAGTGATGCAAGTTCCACATTCCTCTCGATTCACTGTGAACATGTGGTTAGGCGCAATGTATGACGTTACTTTCGGTTTCCTCTTGTTACCATTGGAGACCGAACTTTTCACTGTGCAATATCGGGTTTGGTTCAGAGGCGGATTCAAACTGCTGAAAACGTCAAGCATACGTGGTGGAGTGCTTATATAAGTTTCAATTGTAGTTTTTCTTACGGATATTAGGAACTTAAGCACTCCTACACAGGTTTTGATATACTTCTAAATCCGCCTTTGAATCAAACATAAAATCGTTTTAAAACTTCACGTTAGGTTATTTTTGACACTTTATTGATTAATTTTCAGGCAAAAAGGAAATTAGAGAAAGATCGAAAACCGACAATCCGATCACTGGTACTCGGAATTCCCTACGAAGACCGGAAAAAAGCCGCCAAAGAGGACGTTCTGTACATCAACGGCGATTCAACTAATATGAAAAATAAAGCTGACGACGAAAGTGACAACGAAGTGTTCGAGGAAAAAAAAGAAAATAAAATAAAACAGAAAAAGAAAAAGAAGAATCGAAGCATGCATATTTTGGACAAAATCTCTCAAGTGTCGTTCCCGCTGTTTTATTTCGTGTACTGTCTTGCGTATTTTATCTATTACTTCAATAAAAATGTCTGAACTCCTGAATTTGTATTCTTTTGTGTCCAAAAAACATCAGGCACAAAAGATATCGTTTCAACGTTATCTGGACGTCTGAACGTTGGTCGGACGTTTGGTCAGACGTTAAAACAACGTCGCATGCCTGATGGGGTGATGAACATCCCTGTGGGCAAAATCTTCCAAAAGTTTATGAGGAGGACTGTTTTCTATAGGAATGGCAAGCAATATCACCGGCGGTTTCAATAAAAAAAACGCAATAGAAAAACTCCTCCACAGATACTTTTTGAAGATTTTGACCACTGGGAACAGTGTTTCCTTTTGGCTTTTTTTGTATGATATTGTAGTATGAATGTATTGTATATACCATAAATCAAAACCACGCCCAGAATGTTTGGGCCTTTCTATTTATTTATTTGTAATAAGTTGAAAAAAGGTTTATATTTTGGGAGATCTGACTGCTCCGAAAAACGAATCGGCTTATCGGCAATTGGTGAACTACCTAACTTCACGCTGCAAACTTCACCCCGTTTACAATGCTTTCTTCTTGCTGTTTCCTCTTTTCGTCATACGACTTGCATTGAGCTGTCGATCCCTTGATATCGCTTTTAGAAAATTTTCAAAAGTTCTTATTTTTTCCATATGCATTATAAATCCTTGCTTCATATCCCGTTCGTTGTTTTCAAGGTTTTCGCGCGCCTTGTATCATCAGTTACGTGGGTTTTAGAGTTAAAGGGGAAAGTAAATGAATTTGAATTCTTGTCCACAAAATTGTCTTTGGCAGACTCAGCGCATGCTCTTTAGCTCAAAAATCGTAAATTGAAACAAGAGAGCATGCGCAAAGTTCGCCAAAGCCAGCCTGAAAAAATTAAAAAAAAAACAAAAAAAACGTTCCCATGACGTAATAGCAATCTCCAAATGAAATCAGGATGAATGACGAGATAAGGGAGATAACAAAATATGATGTTTATGCTGGATAAAACAAAAAGCTCAATTTGAAAATTTCATTATATTTTTTTCATTTCAGATCAATTAAAGTAAATATACAAGAATTTATAAGTTAAATCAATAAGACGAAAAAAAACCCCAAAAAACAAACACAATTTCTCTTTCCTTCAAAACCTGCCCTTCCGTTATCACAGTCAAAACATACACCACTATTTCTCACAGACCTTAACCTCTTTTTCAATTGGAAATTGTTGAAGGGTTTTTGGACTTCAAATAAAAGAGAAGAAACAATACAAACGGATTGTATAAAAAACGGAACAGAAGAAGTTTCCATAGAAATCTATTAAAAGGCAAACAAGAGATAGAGAGAACAAAAAATTAGCTTCGTTTAAAAGTCATGGACTGGCCCTGCTGTTAAGGTATAAGAGTTATCATTTAAACACGATAAGACAGTGTTAAACCAGCTGTACAGAACATGATTCTTCTTACAGACAAAATATTTACGCCATTTGGTAACGACACAGAAATGTTTCAAGCACCGTCATGAGTAACGTCACATCAGCCTCGAAGGATGAGGCGATAGCTTAGGGAGATATTGTTTTACGAAGTTCATTTATCATGCTTGAAATTAAAAGGCATTTGTGACGTAATTTGTGAAAAAGACCTATCAACCGTTTTGAAGTGATGCTATATAAATTCTTTAGAAAGCCATTTCGTCCCCAGTACATGTGTCTATCTAACGGATTGGTATCTCGCCAGTGAAAACTTTGTTATTTTCGTCTGGGATAACAAGGTCATGGTTACGTTATGCCTCGTTCTCACAAACACAAAAAGGAGACTTTCAAACGAAACGTTTTAAGACTCCACTCCGTCAGATAGACACACTCTCCAAGTAAAGCACCTATGCACACACGTTACTGTTTAAATGAACGCCATTGAGTTAAAATCGCACAAAAACGAAATAGGAGGGCCAAGCAGAAAAATAGCGTTGAAGCATTCGACCTCCGTTCCCTCACTATAAATTAAAAAGAAAAAAAAAACTACGTCCCGCGTTTGCACACCACAGGCATAAATAAAAGTTCCAGTTTTATATATATACAAATCGAAAACTCTATAAAAATATGTACCAGGAAAATATTTATGACTGAAAATCGAAGGCCAAATATGACAGTGATTGGTAAGTCGAGAAATGTTTTTACCTCATCAATCGTTATGTCTTCAGAAAAGACGAAGAGGAGAGAGAGACAAACAAAATCTATCCTTCCTCTACTACACTCAATAAATACTTCTATTAAAAATGTTACTGTTTTTGTGATAAAAATTTTGTCAGATTTTGACATTGTTCTGTAAGTATGGGCATATCGCAGTTGATATGTAGCTATAATAAATCGTCACCCAAGTATATAGCACCACCCATGAATTGTCTCCAAAGCATCATGGTACCACTCCTTTCCATGCTTGTTGACTGCACATCTACCGGTTGTAACAGCGCACCGCTGAAATCTCTATAGCACGCACTAATGCAGTAATTGTTCGTTTTCGTCTGCCGGTTCCACAGCCTGACTGGTTCTAAGTAAGTTGCACGTGGTTTTCGTTAGGAATCCATTGCTTCGTATCGTGTCACTTGTTCGTACCATCTTTCACGACTTGCGTCCACATCACCGTGGGAGCCGATGGAGACTTGCAAACAACTTCTGGCACGTCATAGTACGCTTTGAACGGCGACTCGTGACCACAAAACGGTTTCAGCGCGTTATACGTGTGAATGACAAGCCTGGGAAATCTTCGCGTGAAGTAAGTCACGAACTCGTCAGGTATAGAGCCGAGCGATTTCCTCAAAGCGTGGGGTAACTCGCGATAGTGATGTTTCTAACGGAGAAAAATTAACATCAATAACGGGCATAACGACAACTACAACCGTAACAAAAATGAATAACCGAATAATAACCGAAGCATTACGGCAAACGTGAGGGCATATAGAGACACGTACCTTATTCCGCATTGCACGCAATAAATCACGCATTTGCGTTCCCTGATACGAACGAAACTTGCGTAGATCTAAAATTAACGATGGACAAGCAGAAAGTAAACATTTGCTTATTTTTTTTCATACTTTTTCATCCTCGAATGTTCTTATTTGTGTTCTTCCCAGAAAAGTGTAAAACACTTCTTAGAAATGTGTGAAACACTGTTTCTTTGTTTGTTTGCTTGTGTATATAGAATTTTCTTGAATTTCCCAAAGGAAGGAAAAAAACCCCAAAATCTCTTGTATCGGTCTTCTTTCTGACATGGAGAATAAATAACAACAATAATAATAAAAATTAATTATAGGGAGAGCCTGGTTTCCTACCTTCCTGTAGCGTCTCGTCTATGTGCATCTTCCAATCGCCACGAACAACAGCTATGGAACTGGCTTGCAGTGCTTTCAATATGGCCGCTGACTCATCTTCTTTTTCTATACGATCACTGACGTCTTGAAAGAACGCTAGCTGTTTAGCCTTATTCCAAAAGAACGGGTGCTTCAACGCAGTGTTGGCTGTCGGTCTAGTATGAAAGGAGGCATATCGACAAAATCATTAAGAGCCGTTCAGTTATTCATGGAGAAGCAATGACTTCATTTTTCGTGATTCCTATACACGAAGTAGTCGAATATATACTCAGATGAAAATATAAACAGCGTTTACCTTTCCTGTGTATCCACATTCAACATTTTCCCTAACAAGTCTCTCGCTTCAAATTCATCTGAAAACAAGAAGAACACGTATACAGTCGACGATGACACACGGTGTAAACAAAATCGAGGTATGCAAGGTATGTAATGCGAGATATAGTCAGCTCCCGAACTCTCAAGGGACCGGCTATAATGTTCCGCAATTCTAAGGCAAGAGACCAAGATTATTGTTCAAGAGAACGGATGTTCAAGATACGTGTTCGACAAAGGTGCGTGAGTTGACTGTGATTCTTCTTCTTTTAGCGCCCTCTCTTTAAGCGCCCCTCTAGTAAGCGTCCGGGTGGTAATTACAGTAAAATATTCATGAAGACTTAAATAGGGAAAATTAAATAGAGTAACTTACTCTCCAGATAATTCAGCTTTTCCAGAGTGTATTGACCAGCAAGTATATTTCCCTGTCTCCGAAAATTATCCCCGAACGGATGCAAGCCATTGGATAGAACATAATAAAACACGCAACCAAATGAAAAGATATCACATGCACGCGTCTAAAATACAAAAACGTTTGTTTGACCGATTAAAATGGAATCGCACGAAGAGACGCTTCCGTACTATTACTAATAACTGTTTTCTTAAGACGAAGTTACCCCCCTTCCTCCCACCATTGCCCTATATAGCAACAGGCTGGTATTTTCCTAAAGTTCCTATATCAATTCGCTCTGAAACACAGATGCCATCCTATCTAACAAAGAACTACAAAAAGGAACAATTATTACTGTCCGTATCATACAGTGCTTTTGTTTATCCAAAATAAAACAAAACAAAACAAACAAACAAAAGAAAATAAACAAAACCAAAAACAATGAATCCACAATGGTAACGTATATTATAAAAAGAAAAAAAACGTTACAAGACACAAACACAAGGTGTAAGACTTACGATACTGGTTGCTTTATCTAACATTTCCGGCGCAATCCAACCCTCAGTGCCGATACCGGACCGCGAGGAAAACGAATGACGACCAATAGCCAATTTCTTGCATAGTCCAAAGTCTGATATCATAGCCTTGACGTTGCCATGCGCGTTTGGATAGGAGATAAGAACGTTATGTGGTTTGATGTCACGATGAACTGAAAAAAATATTAGCAGCCTGAGTTAAGTTCTGCGACCATACGTTAGTCTTGTTGTAAGTCACGTGTCACGATGACACCTTCACTAAACCAGCGTTGAACAACGCGAAAAACGGAAGGCTTTTTCCAGCATATACATTCAAACCTACAAGGAGTTCGAACTCATCGTAATTCGAACTAACTAGAAAGGTCCTTCATCTTAAGCACTTTAGTAATAGCACAAGCTTAAGGGATATTCAGGATTAATAGCCATAGTTTCGTTTTGACGGTTTTCAAAATAGACCGAACACAGTAAGGCTGATTTGAAAAACAGTCAAAATGAAACGAGGGTCTTATTATCCCAAAATTGCCTGAAAGTTGCATGATATTACTGATTAATTGGAAGGTTATCTTTTAGTTATGCTTATAATCTTTGTTGATGTAATTTTCCCTTTTTTTCTTTTTCATCGCATGATTTTTTTTATCGAATAACATTATTTAAAACCAATCACAGCTCGAATCATGGAGATCTTGTTCGAATTTAAAAATTTCGAATCTGAAAGCTTTGTTTAATATTTTGACTTTGCAATACATCAGGGCCCATTGCAGCTAGGCGGTTTGACTTATGGATTAATTGGCCCTGTGATCACGGTAATTCTACGCTGCTCTGTAATCAACCATATGATTACTATTTAAATGAACCTCCATAATTCGAACATTCTGTAAGTCCAACCATTTTCTACAGAAACCTTTGGTTGTTCGAATAACAGAGACTCGTGTTGTAATGGGTATTACAGGCTTCATTTTAATGCCAAAACAAACAAATGGTCGAGAAAATATGAATAGTGCTATTAGTTATCATCAGGAGAGGTTAAGTTCAAAACTAACTTACCAATATTCAAAGAATGCAAGTGGCACAGGCCAGATAGTGCCTGGTATAAAAGTTTAGTTGGTGTTAAACCGTTCTTTGGTAGATTAGGCATATGAATGTACTATGGTACAAAAAAAACAAAAAACAATAATGACAATTTTTCAAAGGAAAATAAAAGGTAGAACCAGGTCAATGCCAGGGATTCCTGAGAGATTCTCACGAAAACAAATCTCACTTACATCTTGCAATGTCGCTTGGCATAGCTCCAATGCAATATATCGAAACTGTTTATCTTCCTCCTGAAAACAAACAACAACAAAATACTGAAACAAAAAATAAACAAAAACAAACAAAGGAACAGACAAAAAAACCTTCTCCATAGGGAGGTAAAAGATTAAAGTTCTGTTCTGTTACATGAGCTGACTACTACTGGATGCGAAATAATGATGGCGAAATATTGTAAAAAGAATATTGCTATAAAAATAAGTTTTCCAAGATTTTCAGGTTGTGCCTGCGACCACCCTGTTTTTAAAGTAATTGTTGGGAGGCGCTAGATCTTGCCAAGTAGAGTTGAAAACTTTTACAAACACCCTGTAATAACCTCACCCTCCAAAATGATGGGTACACTGACTGGTGATCTTGTGGTAGAGTGCTTGCCTCCAGTGCGGGAGATCGGGGTTCAAATCCTGGCCGAGTCATGCCAGCGACTATAACAATGTGAATCGATCCACTCAGCTTAGCACTCAGCTTGAGAGCAGGATTGATATCTAAGTGGGTTGTCTGGTTGAGCGGTTGAAGCATACTTGCGGCTTCCGTAGCCCAAATGGGGGCTTTAAATGCTCTAGGACCTCCTACGCAGGACCCTTATTGATAACAGTCCTATCAGAACTAAAGAGGCTATCCTGGGTAAACATTAATAATAATAATAATAATAACTGTAAAATAGTTTTTTCTAATACTTGTAATTGATAAGCAAGTAATATTTACCATGCAAAAGTAGCGAATGACGTTTGGATGTTCATCAGACTCACGAAGCAACTGTACCTGAAAAACAAAAACAAAAAAAACATAATAAATACCACCTATTGAAAATACTTCTTTGGTCTTCTTCTTGTAATTAGTAATCCCGACCTTGACTTAAAAAGTACTCATGGTATTCACACAAGTCAAGTTCTTACCTCTCGATCTGCAAAACTGAAGCATTCAGGAAGAATTCTTTTAACCGCAACATCCCTTTCATCAAATTTCCCTCTGAAAAAAAAAGAAGAAAGAAAATTTTGATGAAATTAATTATGAAATTTCAATTGATTGCCAGTAACAAAACAAAACAAACAAACAAAGAAACAAACAAACAAACAAACAGACAAACAAACAAAAAATTACTTGAAAACTGTTGTCCCTTCACAGCCACGACCGAGCAACTCTTTCGGGTCGTAAGTAATTTTGCCAATACGCACAAGACCATCAGCGTCTTCTGTTCAGGAAAGTAATAACGCATTAGGCATAAAGAATAATGATGATATATGGCCATTATAATGTGTCCTTCTCTTCGTCCTGTCTAAAGACCACTACAAGAGCTATGTTAGGAAGGAAAAAATAAGCAACTACAGCGAAACCTGTGTTAACGACCACCTTTATAAAGTGACCACCTGTCTAAAAGGACCACCTCCATGTTGGTATTCTAGTAGAAAACCCACTGTATAAAAGAAGAATCTGTATACAACAACCACTTATCTAAGGTCCCCAGAGTGGACGTTATACACAGGTTTCACTGTATAGAGTAAAGACTATCGACTTTAAAGAGCTGAACTTAATAAAAAGTTGCTACATACCAACAGGAAAAGACTGATCAATGGACCCATTCCCAGACACTGTGTGGTTAGTAGAATTACTTGACTGGTTCGAATGAACAGACATTTGAGAACTGGGCTGAGAATTTGGTGGCGATGAACGTAGTGAAAATTGTGAAGATAAATTTGGGAGCCGGCGCTAAATACAAACGGTTTGCACGTTATACATTTGGATACGTCACATACACAAACATCTATCTTCATTCAAAAACTACAAAAGCTATGAGCATCATACCTCCAAATAAAAGAGAAATATGATAAACACAGGTATTCCAATCGAGGCAAACATCATGTAGATGACATTCTGGTGGCTTTTCACATTCTCTATAATTTTAGTGAGACCTCTTTTCTTCACTTTAGCTTTGTTCTTCTCCTTTTCCGCATGAGTTCCTTCAATCTTTGAAGATATGACCACACGATCCTGGTACGTCAGAAGATTACCAGGAGAGAGAGTTGAGGTCATTTTATTCGGTACACTATGGTAGCCGATTAACACAGGAATTGATCTGGGCTTTTTTGGTTTGTTGGCGGTGTCTTCCTCGGGATTTGTTGTAGGACCTCCAATCATGAGGATTTTAGGCTGTAAAGTAAAATAAGTATATGGTCATGATTAAATAACAGTGCAGTGATTTCAATTACCTTCTCTTCTTGATTTCTCTGTGGCCTTATTCATAAAACAAGGTTTTGGAGTGTGCAATTAAAGATTGTGTGCACTTACTGTAAAGCTTGTGCCATTTATTTTTTCCAAAAAATCTTTTATTCATAGAAAAAGTGAAAGACTATCAAATTTCAATCTCAAAATCACCTTCTCCATCTTCTTTGAGAAGAATGGTTTCTGGAGAGGCATCTTCTACATCACTTTTGGTGATGTTCGCAAAAGGATCGGGTCTTTGTAAAACGTTTTATATTAAAATTTCACCATGCTTTTTGCTACTTTTCTAAATAAGCACACAACATCCATAGTTAGGGGGATGTACACCATTTTTGTCTGTAAAAAGGTGCAGTTAGGCATTTAATCAAGAAAGTATGGTGCTCAGATTCAGATTCTGCATCAACAGAAAATTTGGAAATTTGGAGTGATGGAAATTTGGAAAAAAACTTTTTATGTTTCTTACATCTATCACAACAGATTTATCGTCCACCAATGTTGGCATCGCATACAAACCACCAGCATGTTTACCAATAAATAATGTTGGTCTAAACAAACAAACATTCTTTGATAGAAAGCACACAATTTCCAACATTTTTTCCCAAAAAAAAGCAGGCAAGTGTCTCAATTAGTTTTAACTACCCAACACAATCTAAAAGCAATTATATCTTAAAGAGGTTTTAAATAATTCCAAAGATTCTAACATTCTGTCCCTGGGTTTTCATTTAGATAATAGAATTACAGACTTCGAAATTCAAAAAAATCCTCATGCAAATTTACACAAAGGGGCCAATAAATTGCTCCGTCGTTTAGTTGCCAATAATACATAGACAATAGTATCAGAAACGATCATTGTTATGCAACAGTCGAGCATGAAGTGAAGATTGAAGTACTGGAAACGACGTAAATTTTAGGTTCACAAGATAGACCATGATGCCAACTTTTACATACTTACTACAACATAACTGCCTAATCCAAAGGACTGAAGTGATGGATTAATAACAGAGTAAATCCTCTCATTAAAACGTATCAGACAAAATGTCAGGTCAAAACTGATTTTAGTCGGAAAATGTTTGGTATGGATCAGATTTGTGACCGCTATTTTGAGGTCTGCAATAGTATCATAAACAAAGTACTCACTTCAAGATCAGTTCCTTTCCTTTTCCTAAAAATCTGCTTCCATTGTCACCAGCAATAGCCGTTGCTATAACTGTATCAATTGACTCTTCTGCAACATTTGTTACTGGAACCTTTTGCAAGCCTTCTGGGTGCCACTGATACATAGCGACAACTGGTGATCCCAAATGTCTTTCCCATGAGATTTCACCTACATAATTACATTTGGAAAATAATGAAAATGGGATCTTGAAATATATGTTGGCGAACGTAATGGTACAAAATCCCTTCTTCTTCTTCTTAAAGCAGCTTGGCAGGTGGCTATTATACATACCCCAAGTATCATAACATCTTTTAATTATTTTTATTTTATCATTCTAGATCTGTACTACTAATAATATGTACAATACAGACTCTGGTCCACACCATAAAACATGTGTTATTACTCCCCACATATCATTGACCCCAAGGACTATAACTACAATTCAAATTCTATGTCTACCACTTAATTTTATTCCCAATCACTACAGTTAAGTCTATGAAGAGTGATTAGAATTAACTGAGGTTTTTATTAACCCAGTGGGCAAAATCTTCAAAAGGTCTCTGTGGAGGAGTGGTTTCTATAGAAATGGAAAGCAATATTGCCTGCTGTTTCAATAAAAAAACACTCCTCCACAGAGACATTTTGAAGATTTTGCCCACTGTGAAAAAATAGACAAAAATCAGGTGGATAGAGGATAATTGACAATTTTACTTAAAAGTTTTTTTGAAAACAAAAACAGTATTTTACTTTTGAGTAGCAGTTAATGGCACCTAGATTCTTGATTACTATTTACCAAACATCTTATTTTTCATTGAAAACTTCCTAGTGATTCGAAAGTCATTAAGCAGTTTTTGGATATAAAATCATACATACCTGTTACTTGATCCATTGTGACAACTCTTCCGGTAGAACTGGAAAGGAAATGAACCTGATCTGGAAAAGAAAGACAAACAAACAACAGTTGCGTAACGGAAGTAAACAATTGCCACATTTTACTTCAAACAAAATCTCAATGAAAATTTACCGTAAGAGCTTTCGTCAATCTCGCGTGCTGAATATTCGTAGAAAGTCACGTTCCAATTTTTTTTCCCAGAAATACTTTCAAACATGGAAACGGTATATTCTGAAGATAACGTTAAAAAGAAAAGATTTAGCGAAATGCTCATCAATTTCCTGATGTTCTTTTGTTATTAAAATAAACAAGTACAAGTAGTTCATCAAGAAAGAAAATTAATTATGAAATTCCAATTGATTGCCAGTAACAAAACAAAACAAAACAAACAAACAAACAAACAAACAAACAAACAAACAAACAAACAAACAAACAAACAAACAAACAAACAAACTCTTTGTGTTAAAACCTGTGAAATCAATTAGTGCTTGATATTTTATTATGGATCTACGTGTGGCATATGAATCCTTTCTTTTGATTTTTGAAAGATCCTACCCTTGCAAATGCTAGGAGAAAGTGTATAAGACAAGTGTATATGACAAGCTTTGAAGTAGATTCAAGTGAAAAGAAATTCGTTAAGCCACAATCAACAGAAATGCCTTCATAACATCATCCATCAAAATTTATCTGCATTGTTTAGAGTAAACTATTTATTTGTTTATGAAATTTCGTTTGTCTCTCATTTGAGACCAGAATTCAACCCTTAAAAAAGTGTTTCAAAAATGATTTATATTATAATGAATAATAAAATAATAATTTCTGTACATAATTTCTGCATTTCTGTACAACAAGAAAAATAACAAACCTGTTCGACCGATATATAATGGTGCATTTTGTTTATCTAATGGCGGACACATACTTTCAATACCATCCATGCTTAATCGATATTGTTTTATTCCAGTATCAGGGTCAATGGCGTGCCACACATCTTGTTTACGTCCTGATGAAAAATGGTCAAATATGAAGAAAAAAATTCACCTGCCAGGAAAAATCTCATTACTAAAGAGACCTCCCAACCTTTTATTGCTTTAAAAGATATGTATTAGCGTGTAGAAAAAGCTCTGGAAATTAAAAGGAAAAGAGCACTTTGGTTCCGGAAAACCAATTTGGTTCTCCCCCTCGAAACTCAAAAAATGTTTATTCATTTCCTCAGAGGTTGCTCCAAGGTCACCTTTGTCATTTACTTGTCAAATTTTCTGGGATTGCTGTGATTGGCTCCATGCACTTTTCAGAAGGGTTTTGATTGTTCGTTGGAAACAATGAATCTACGTTAATATGAAGGAAAAGAAAAACAACACAAATTTATAGACTCATTCTTGTATATCTGTAAAGCTTTCGGTGGTAACTTTCACCATCGTCAGTACAACAAATTTTCTCAATTTTTTTCAAAGAAAGCCTAATGACCTATAAAGACAAACCTCTGCAATTCAGAAAACTTTTTCCACATGCTTGATCTCTTTTTGCGTTACATTAAAAACTTTGGAAAAGACAACACATTACTCCGGTTGCTGACTAACAGCTGCTCATTTTTTTTTCTGCGTGGTTATTTGTGACAAGCATGAAACAAGAAGCACTTGGTAAATAAGAAAAACTACAGATTTCTCCAAAAAGGCTTTCTTTTTTAAAGCTTTAACTGGCTTCCATCAACCACAACACATGAACATATGATGGTTTGAATTGTAAAATAAAAACAAAAGTCGTATTCTCTCTTTATATGCGAAGTCCAAAAATACATAATATAAATATCTATAAATATATATATTATATATATATAAATGATAATATAGACAATGAGTCTTTTAATATAACAAAATTGGGGGGATATTAAATCATTAAAAACAATGTTGACAATAGTACGGGAAAATCATAATAGGTCTGTGCAATGAAATTTATTATCTTACCAACATATAAAGTGCCTTCACTACTTCGACAGGGTGAAGCATGCACCAGCTCTGGAATTGAAAATGACAGTTTCTAAAAAGGAAAATTAGATATTATACATAATTGAGAGCACGTATCTACAGAAAATAAACCTCTCCAACAGTAAGTGAAAAAAAAGAAAGATTTTGGGAAGCCTGGTATATAGGTAAATTATTTTGAATTTTTTAAACTCAACAATTTGTAAATGTCATCAAGAAAGGAATAACCTTATGCACTAATAGCAATTTGAATAAGTCTGGAAAATAACTTCGGAAAACTTTTCTTTAGTTCAAAATACTTACACGCAAACTATCTTGCACATGGTTACCGAGGTAAGCATATAGGGTTCCATCGTGTGGATTTGGTAAAAAGGTTGCACTAAAAGATGACAACAATGTTTTGAATCTTACAATAAGCAGTTCATGGTGTTCCCTTTTGATTTATAGAACCAGAATGAGCAAGCCAAATCAAGTCAAGTAAAAAAAACTTATTAAAACAATTATACATAAGCTTTTCTACTTACCCAGGTCGTACTCGT
The DNA here is from genome assembly GCA_039566895.2 of Turritopsis rubra. Taxonomy (NCBI): domain Eukaryota; kingdom Metazoa; phylum Cnidaria; class Hydrozoa; order Anthoathecata; family Oceaniidae; genus Turritopsis; species Turritopsis rubra. The sequence goes on along the minus strand of CM077631.1, from coordinate 9,731,153 downwards.
AGTGGAGCAGTAACAGCTGGGTCTAAAAGAAACACAAAAACACAATAGACGATAGTTTTTTTTTATAAAATAGAGAGGTGAGAAATTTCAAGCATTATAAGTAAATAAGAATCTCAAGAAAAATAGCTCAGTTATAGATTCATTCTTTTAAAAGATTGAGCTTCAATTCACTAGTCTTGTGATTGTTTAATATCTGGAGACTAGACTTAAAGAAAAGGATTTCAGGGAAAAGAAAGTCAAGGAAAAGAAAGTCAGCAAAAGGATTTATCAAAAGATAGGGTAGCATGGAAGTCAGTCAGCAGAATCAGTCCAACCCATGCAAGCATGAAAAACGGACGTTATGCTGGGTATTCTGATGATGATTATGAGACTACCTTTTTTTCTCTCTGGAATTTGACCTATAAACAAAGTAGACATACTTTCCTGCAAAGTCCACTTTACATCTCCAGTGTGTTTGTTAATCGCAATCAGTGAACCGTTCAAAGTTGCAGCAAATAAAAGTGAATCGGGAAGAATTAGTTGAGTCTAGATGCAATTGAAACTGTAATTATATAAAATAGTTCAAGAAGCTGAGAATTAATCTCTTTTAATTTTTAAACAAGGCAAGGGATTATTTTCTAATCAATAAACAGTTATTTAATAATTAAAAAAAGCCTATTATGTTGATAAAATCAACTTTTACTTTAAATAAAGGTAGAATCAAGTTTCATTTATATATAAAAATCCACTCAATAGGAAGTAAAAAGGTTTATTTTTTACTTCCTTGCAACTTTTTAATACTTTGTGTATACAAGTGTACAAACAATACAAAATGGCAAAACAAACAAATCATTAAATTTGTAAGGAGCTAATGAAGAATAGAGAAAAAAACAAGAAAAATGAAAATATTATATCATACAGACCTTTTTAAAGTTTTCATTTTTATTTCCAGTTTCCTCTTCTAAAAGGCCAGACTTAATGTTGATAAGTACATTAAGAATTAATATTATGATTTTCATGTTGACAAAAAACAAACAAAAACGATGCTATCTGCTGGTTTTTCTTCTCTTCTTTGGCATTCTATATAATTTTGACCTAAAAGGTTCATAATTAATCTGTAATTAGTGGTTCTACAAATCAACCACAAATACGTTTCCTGACAAAAATAATTAGAAAAGAGCAGAACAGGGTTATTTATCAAACTAAAAGGAAACAGGTTAATAATAAGTTTTATAAAAAGAGTTTTTTCCTCTCTTCAAATAGAATTTATGAAAACTATGAGCAAATTATACAATATTAAAATCCAGAGAATTGAAACAGTAAATCTTCAAAAAATAAAGATTAAAAACAAGTCAAAAACAAACAATATATATATATATATACAAAAAGTGATTAACTTTTCCCCCTCAAATGATAGTTTTTCTTTATGGAATCACTACTTGGTTGCAAATAACGAAAGTATGAGTTTTATCAAATATATAAAACTTATATATGCTAAACATTTTGTTTTTAATTTTTCCAAACATCAATTACTATGCTGACAAATACATAATATATTGTATAGAATTTTAATTTTTTGGTGAATAAATTACATTTTATGGAAAGGTTAAAAAAAGAAAATATTTCATTAATATAATGTTCACCTATCAATTGGCAAAATTTGAGGTGAGAAGGGTATGCAGGGGTATTCTTTTATGTTGAGTATTGGTGTTATTATGTTATAATCTAACAACACCGACTGTAACAAACTTTACATGTCTGCAAAGGAATGAATTTTAACATGAAAACACAAAAGATTTCTGTGTAACGTTTTATCTGTTACATGTTTTCAACACAATTTTACAAAAGACCATTAACTTCTAAAGATGACAACTCTTTGCCAAGCTGATTATCTTACAATTACGGGGTAGACAGAAAGCCTACCGTAATTAAGAGATGTCCAGGATAATGGGATTTCTTTGCATACAGTAATTACGGGGTAGGGTAGTTATATTCGAGAACGATATTTGTTTTCACTTTGATTTAAATAATTCAGAAGAAAAGAGACAGATCAGAATCATTTTCTTGTGAATAACTATACTGACACACACACTACAAGCATTAATTACCCCTTCATAATACTTTTAAAGAACAAAAAAAAAAAAGTTTGAATGTAGTAGGGGAGGCTAGTAGCTCTTTATAAACACGGGTAAATAAAGTTGATGTTTTTACTGAAAAGCGATCAGATTCAGCAGTCAAAAGTAACAAATTCTACTCTTTTGACTGCCAAAAGACAGTCACTTTGGACTGCTTTTCAGTAAAAACGTAAACATTATTTACTCGTCTGTCTATACACCCACTCCACTGACTGCGCGGTACATAAGAAAACTATCGGGCATCCACAAGCTATAGGATTTTAAAATTATGATCACTTAGTAGGAACAATTAAAATTGAATTACAACTCCATATATACATATATATGGCTCCTCGACAGAACTAGCCAGCTACCGTTTTTTAATTCTATACATAGTACAAATTCTTATTCGCACAAGAAAAATAATCAATACAGTTAATGTTATCCTCCTTGCTTGGTACTGTCATCCTTACAGTAGGTTCGGTTCACGAAAATTCACAAAAACATAGAAACAAGAAGTGATTAGAAGAGGAAATAAAATTACAGGAATCTGGCGTCGCGTCGTCGTGGTATGTGGCTCCGACCAACCAAACAAAACAAAAGTAAAATGTGCGCTGTGAGCGATGGTATTGTTTGTTGATGAGTTCATGAACTCACTATCCCTAATAAAACTTCTTTGCTAGATCATATACATAATGTTAAAACAACTGAACATGGTAGTATATCATTGCATCATAGATTTTTCATAATGGCTTCCATTTCCAGGTTCCATTAATCAAAAAGCCATGTTTGGAAAGCACAAACAAATAATACAACATGGCAGACATCACACGAGAAGAACAGGAACACTTGATAGAAGGTAGTGTAGTAAAGAACGGATCAATTTCATGTTTTTATTTGCTATTCAACGAATTTTTAGCCCATCAAATCTTTGTTAACGACGATGGAAATTCTCTCTCCTCTACCTCAGATGTACAAAGTCGAGAGGTTTTTAAAACTAGCGCCTCCTTGCGCCATAACTTTTTTTTGCGCAAGAAGTAGTGTGCCTGCTGCTCCCCTTACCGCTAATTTTAATTTTAATGCTGCAAAATTTTTCGTTGCGAACGAGAAAACACAACTAATTGGATTTAGCAGAACAATTGGTCATTTTAGATTTCAAATCAACAGGGGAATAAACAAACAGAATAAGATTGGTAATAAATACTGCTATCGTAAACATCATGGGGGTGATGTTCCTTATTCAGCTAACTTGTTCCTCTCTCCGCTAACTAATTTTGCGCTCATCAAAAGTGATGTTAATAACGAAATTTTATAGAATATGATGTTCATACAAAAAGATTAATCCCTTTTCTCTCGATGTAACTGCTTTTTCCCTTTGATTCTGCTGCAGATAAACGACAACCACAAGCTTATAGAAATACATGCCTTCATTGTTTACAAATCGAAGGTAGCCATATTTTATCAGCATAGTTTTTTGAAAAAACAATAGTGCAGTCTCGACAAGTCAACTTTTAATTGAAAAAAAAAACAGACACGTGATGGGAATATCGCTAATTATGAGCATGCACATGGGACTAATTTTATGAACCTAACTTCATGTTTTCTTGGATGACGAGTCTATGAGTGATTATCACCTCGGGATTTGACGCTAATTGAACGTCTGTGAGAAAGATTTAACTGTATGAATAATCAAGCTGAAACAATGCTTTGTTGCTATAGCGGAGAAAGGCACATGGCTACGGAATTACCTTACTATATACTTTTTGTGATTTACTTGCATACACGATAAATACAGGAAAACTGTTTGTGTGGATAAAATCTCATATGTTGGTAGTATTCAAAACAGCAGATGAATATCTATGAATCTGTTTGTTCCGTTATTTATGACACTGTATTTTCAAGCATTTATTTTTCGGAGTCGCCATTTTTATTTATTTTTTCACGATGATCGCAACCCGATGTCAAAGTTTTTGCTAGAAATCAGTAGGTATTTATTGATTCACTCTGAAACTTTCCATAATGATAGCTGAATGTCTATACTTTCAGATAACATTAAGTTTTGCTTGATTTGTTATCTTTAAATGAACGAAAGGAACGATCAAAGTTGAAGTTAGTGGCAAGTGGCACATAGCGGTAAGGGGAGCAGGCACTCTACTTTTATTGTGGTTCATAGTGGCTGCTCTTAATTTATAATGGAGCCAATCAATTTCCTCAAATTCCCTGATTGGACATTTTTATACTTCCTCCATGTTTGTGTAGAAGGATGGTGCTTAAGGTTAAGGAAAAACAGAGTTTTTCTTTTTATCACTCACTCAATATTTCATTAAATCTTTTTAAATAATGATGTGTCCACACATGCCTTGCGGCAGGTCAACAAACTTGAAAAACTAGATTCTCTGGCAGTTCAAAATTCCGATTTTATTATATATAAGGTATTTGCATCTATGCTCGACAAAACAACTATAAGTAAGTAAGTAAGTAATCATTTATTTAGTTTCTAACTCTCATACTTACAATTACAATGAAAGAAAGAATAACTAGGAGACCACTCCATATAGAAAATTCTAGTCAAAGGGAGTGGCCACCTAAAAAAACAAGTGATAAAAATGATAATAACATATATAATAAGTTTTCGTCAATTAGTCAATATATTGAGAAATAAGATACGATTTAGTTAACACTTTTAATTTTGGAAATGTAAGCACAGATAAGTCGTCAAGTTGAAGATGGTTTTGAATGAGATTCCATTGACAGATCGACTGATATTGGATGGAGAACTTACCAAATGAGAAAGTCTTGAACGGGTCTTGAACTAAAGAACCTACGTTCCTTCCGCGAGTATTATAATTCAAATCAGAGCGTTTAAAAATCAAATTGTTGCGAATGACTTGGGGGAGTTTATCATTAAGAACCTTGTATAAAAGATATATTTAAAAATTTTACAATGCCAAGAAGCTTAAGGAGAATCCAATAAATGAAAAAGGAAACCTAATTTACGTTCAAAAGGATGTAAGATATGAAATACAATATCAAAACAACATTAGTAATAAAAATATAAAGACATTTCTTTCCACTTTTGAGATAAAAGATTTTTTAGACAAACTGAATTCTCTGGAGGTTGAAGTGATCCCTACTAAGACTTTGAGTGGAGTCAATTGTAAATATTACGATACAACTGATTTCAATAATCTTGCTCTTGATTCTTCTAATCAGCTCTTCTCACTGTTTCATCTTAATATTACATCTTTGTCTAAGCACTTTGATGAACTTCGGACGTTAATGGAACTGCTTGGGCAAAGTTTCAGTATCATTGGCATCACTGAAACAGGATTCCAAAATAGTAACCCTCATGTTAATTGTAATCTCCCTGGTTATAACTTTGTGCATACCCCAGCAAAAGGTGTAAAAGGTGGTGCTCTACTTTATGTCTCAGAGGTTTTGCACTTCTCTGAACGACTGGCCCTTGGTAGCCTGGCATAAAAAGACGGTAACCTTGAATCTAAATTCATTGAAACTATTCACCCTAATGATAAAAATATTATTGTTGGATACATTTACAGGCATCCTACCATGTCTGTGAATGAGTTCAACAATGACTTTTTAAGTCCACTTCTAGACAAAGCCTGAAAATAAATTGATTCTGCTTGTTGGTGATTTTAACATTAATGTTCTGAAAGCCAACTCACAAAATGGTTCTGGTGACTTCCTAGATATGCTTTACTCATATCATTTTCTCACTCATAATTCTCCCAACAAGAGTCACTGATACCTCTAGTACAGTTATTGACAATATATTTTTTAATTCTGTTAACTATAACACCATTTTGGGTAACTTTATAAACAGTATAACTTCCCACAGTTCCTGGTTCTACAAAATGTCCCTAAAACTACCATGCCAACACATTAGATGGTCAAAGTTAAACTGATGATAGTAACTGTAACAATGAAAATGCTCAGTACTTTACACCAATGCTGATCAACTTAATTCCAGCAAGAAAGATGAGCTCCTTGAAATTGTTGAGCAGGAGAAACCAGATATTATAGCAATCTGTGAAGTAAAGTAGAAAAACGAAGTAATCGGACAGAAGCAGACTATAAAATTGACAACAATGCGTACACAAACCCTTCTTTTGATGAACAGATTGGAAGGGGAATTTTAATCTTTGTGCATTCAGGTATTAAAAATTTTGTGTCATCAATTACTGAGAGTTCGAACTTCAAGGAGAAATGCCTTTAGAAAACAAAGACAATCTCCTTTTTGGATGCATCTACAGAGGCCCAACCCCCAGCCCTACATCTGAGGAAAATAACCCCAACTTAAACAATCTAATACAGTGGGTTACTACGCAAAAATACTCCCATATCTGTCTTGTTGGTGATTTTAATTACAAATACATTAACTGGTCTACTTGTTCGACCACAAAAAATGAGGATAGAAAAGAAGCTAAATTTCTGGACACGATTCGAGACAGTTTCCTTTATCAACACGTGTTAGAACCAACCAGAACAAGAGGTAATGATGAGCCGTCAACAATTGACCTAGTTTTTACAAACGAGGAAATGCAAGTTTCTCAGCTCGAGTATCTTGCACCCTTGGGAAAAAGTGATTACTGCGCTTTATTATTCAAATACGATTGTTACGTAGACTACCGCAAACCTCAAAAGCGTTACGCCTATCGCAAAGCAGACTATGATGTCATGAGGAATCAACTTCAGGATACAAACTGGGTAGGAAGCTTTCTGGAGGAAAGTGAAAGGCATTCCATTGAGGAATTGTGGCAAATTTTTAAAAACAAAGTACATGAACTTTGTACTTTGTACCGATTATAACAATGGAGCCATCCCAGTTGCACCGGAAATCAGATTCCAAATTCATAAAAAGAAAGCTGCACATCGCAAAGTGGATTAATGCTAGAAAAGGAGCCGAGGAAGGAGGAAAAGAGAGGAAAGATTTCAAGAAAGTGCAAAATAAAGTAAAGACGTTGATGCGCAAGCTAAAACATGAATCGTTGTATCGGGTTACTTAAATTTCACCCAGACAAGTGCCATGTACTCACACTTGGTAAGCTCAAGATAATTGTCCACACACAGCGATACAGGCTAGATGATGTAGAACTAGAGCATGTGTTTGAAGAGAAAGATCTTGGCCTAGTAATAGAGTCAGAGCTCAAGTTTGAAGAGCACATCAACACAAAAACTAAGAAGGCTAACTCCATTTCCGGCCTAATACGAAGAAGTTTCTCATATCTAGACAAGGCCCTCTTCAGAAAGCTGTTCACTACGTTCGTGCATCCGCATCTCGAGTACTGAGCAACGAGAGCTGCTGATGGTTTAAAGAACTTAACCTACGAGGAAAGACTACGTTGTCTGCAGTTGCCTACATTAGCTTTTCGAAGACTCCGTGGTGACATGATTGAACTGTATAAGTACCATCACAGTTACGATAAAGCAAGTCTATGCAATGTGTTTCGACCTTGCGCTGCAATGTCAAGAAGACACAACTACCAACTGGAGAGAAATTTCGCTAACGATGGATATAGGGGAGTACAACATAACTCATTCTACTTCCGTACTATCAAAAAGTGGAATGAATTACCAAAAGAAGTTGTTCATGCTGTACCACTTGATGCTTTTAAAAACCGTCTAGATAGCTACTGGAAATATCATCCCCTATGTTATGATCATGAGCGTTAATCAAGAGCGATTCTTAGAGGGGAAGTTTGGCCTACAAATTTTTATTCATAAATAAAATAAAATAAAAATTATAAATAACTCTGTCCATGACTGGAGTAAATTCTCTCTTAACAAGTTCCTTGAGAAAACTAGAGAAATAAGCTGGGAAACCATTTGGGAATTATACAAAAAAAAGACCCTAGCATTCCTTTTGACCCTTTCTTCGACAGTGTCCGATGCCTTTTGGAGAAACATGCACCCCTAAGAATATTAAGAAACCACAAAAAGAGGAAAAAAATCCAACCCCTGGATTACCAAAGGAATTCTTACATCTATTATTAAAAGAAACCAGTGACATAAATACTTCATTAAATCTTTTTACTTAAATCTTTTTACCTCAAGTGTTTTAAAAAATATCGCAATAAGATTGTCTCTCTTTGCAAACTAAGCAAAATCAATTTTTCCAATAAGTTCTTCAATGAAAACCAGAAACATATTAGCAAGGTTTGGGAGGGTGTTAAATCTTTGATTTCTCTTTGCCCTTCTGCTTCTTCTTCACTTATGTGCATCAATATTGACAATACCCTTGTCACAGACCCTACAGTTATCTCTAACACTTTTAACAATTACTATATCTCAATAGCAGAATCTATATAAGAAAATATTCTACCAACATCTAAACATTTTTCAGCTTATTTAAATAACCCTGTGTTTCTATATTTCTTTATCCTACCAACCAAATGGAAGTTATGAATTGTATATCTTCTCTAAATCTTAAGAAATCAACTGGTCCATTTAGTATCCCTTCTAACATCCTCTCTTCTGCAAAGAATTGACTATCTGTTCCACTTGCTTAAATTATTAACCTTTCCTTTTCTACTGTTGTATTTCCAAATAACTTTAAAATAGCTGAAGTTATTCCTATTCACAAAAAAGGATCTAAAATGGAGCTCACAAACTACATACTGATTTCTTTACTATCTAATATAGATAAAATTTTGAGAAACTCTTGTACAAACGTGTATATGGGTTTCTTGAAGCAAATAATTCATTGTATAAACAACAATTTGGATTTCGAAAAAATTGCTGCACTGCGCAAACCTTGCTAAACATCTCTCAGAAAATCATGGATGCACTTGACCAAGGTATAGCTTAAAAACCATGTGCTGTAATAGTCCCAAAGGAAACACTAGAGATGATATTTCCTTTCTTTACCGCTAATTACCCTTGAAGCTACTTGTAACATTTTCATAACTATTACATCACAATGCAAACAAACTCTGATAATCAGTTGGTTATTTAGCATGTCGAGAACATAACAATCGCATCGAGGGAAGGGAAAACCCCCCTTGCATGAAGCATGATGAGGATACGTGAACTTATACCTTATAATATATATTATGTTTTTTTATATATATTTTTCAAAGAAGGTTAAGAAAGTACTAAAAAATGTTTTCGTGCATTAATTGTTTTATACATTGATTTCATTTGGAGAGTAGTTGTGCGTCTTTCAATTCAACCTTCAGAATTGTTTATCTTTTGTGAAGTCAAGTCTGCAGAATGTCGTTTAAAATTATTTTGGTCTGCATCAAATAAAATGTAATTCACGAATGAAGATCTGGTGTATTTCAACCCCAAAGACTTCTGTGAACGATTGTTGAAAGAGAGTCCCTCTTTTGCTCGCCAATTTTTTTAAATGCTTATTCAATTGATGAAGATAACATTAATATGTTTATATGTGGGGCTGTAAATGGCCAAATAGATTAAAGTGTTGACCTCAATTTGAGATCATGGTGTTTCTAATCCGTTGACGGACTATTTTAAATATTTGCGTGAATGTGAAATTTAACTATTGCGTGTATTCCGTCTGGAAGAAAAAGGTGATTAATTAAACTTTTTAATGTAATGACATCAGATTCATTTAATTATCTTTTCTGGGTCTATTATACTTGAACTTGAAAAAAGAAAGCACAGACGATGTCCCGCTATGCCATCATCATAACTGCCGTATATTTTTCTCATCCCTATTATTTTACATTGGGATTTTAGTATTTCAAAGTTGTTCCGCTAAAAACCATTTATTTATGAATGTTTCTGTATCCTTCTTTTCTCGCCCATGATGAAAATATTACTCCTCGGAATGCCTCATAAAAATTAATGATTATAAAATGGCTTTTGTAGTTGAAACGAAAAAGAGTCGAGCTAAAATGAGCAGGTGTTTTGTATTCATATATATATACATGAAGTGACCAGATGGATCATTGTTTTAAACCTGGGTTATCAAGGTAAATAAAGTGAAAGACATCATCACACAACTCATCTTTTTGACACTATTTATTCTAGTATTTTCCATACTTAGAATATGAGGTATTATTTTTGCCTTCTTTGTAAGGATGGAAAGAAGGTATCACAAATATGTGGTGCTAAAGTTGTAACCTCGGGTTGACAACATCTCAGCAGCTAACAGAATGAAACATTTAAAGCATCATGCTATCACTAACATAGCCATTTATTTAAAATATATATATGACACTTATTTCGAAAATATATAAAAAAGCAGAAGCTTTTCGTAAAACTAGGTTTACATCCTCAGTACTTAAAAATGAATCCTGATTCATATGTATTTTAGTTAAATTAAGAATGGCTTTGTATTCAAATAGCCATTTATATTATTTAACTACGTATGAAACTGTTTTGATCGCCACATACTTGTGATACCTGCCATCTGAAGTTCACAAAGTTGCTTGTGACTGTCTGGGAAATGTCATAATCGCAGGAAGGGAAGAATACCTCGATTCTCTGATTCTCTCTCTTTTTAAAAAAATCTATGTTATCAATGCTGGTTGCTCTGAGACCAGCTGCAGCATCTAGCTGATGTGGGCCTCCATAGAGAATGTATACCCCAGGTGTTACAGTGCAAACTAGCACCTACCAGACTGATAACTGGTTAGGTCACAATTTATTTGATATTAGGCAATACAGCAATGTTTCTAGTCTACCTCTATTGCTCTCCATCGTTATTGTGAAACGTGTTAATCTGCTAATGATGTATATATAATTAACGTATTATAATTAAGTAAAAAAGTTTTCCTTTCAAAACGAAAATCCACAAGGGGAATAAACGTTTGTTTCACTCACGTCAACGTCCTTTTTGCTGTTGCAGTTGGGTGAACTCCCTATTACCTTATAATATTATTATACATAAATTACATTTTTTAATGTCAATATTTTTGATGTTTATATTTTGTTTTTAACAAAAATAGGTATATACGATGAAGACGTTGTTCAAACTAAAGATGGGAAAAAACTTGGTGTTGTTTTAAAGACTGCTCGACTTGATTATGAAAGTGAATCCACGGACAGTGAAGAAGAAGATGATGAGAAACTTGAGCAAGGAAAATTGCTGGTGGCGTGGTATTCAACACAATCCAGAAAAAGCAATGATGAAGAACCTGTTGACGAGAAAACAGTATAATTACTTTTTGCATGATTTATTACCTTTCTGCATAATAACAGTACAACTTGAAATAAACCGTTATATGTCCACGTAAAAGATAATTCCCTTTTCATGATGTTAATCGTCTTTTGTTTATCCAACATAAGATTTCATAAAAATTGCGTTGAAAGCATTATGACTTAAAACTCTTTCGAAAATCTTTTGTGTTCTCATGGAAAAATAAATTCCTTCCTTAACGCTTAAAGTTTCTTTCTGGCTGTACTGTATGTATAATAATGTCATTGTTGAATTGATTTTATAATCGGCGTTATCATCAGGTCACCATGCCTGCTTAATTTTGTGGATAATAACTTCAAGGTCAGCCCTTCTAATTCATGTGAATCCAAGAAAATCAAAATCACATCGGCGAAAACTTGAATTTCGTCGGCATTTCAGGTTTTGTAGAATTCAACTTTAAAAATATACTTTTTGAATTTTTCCTCTTTAAAATATCTTTGCTGTTTATCATTCTTCACCATAAAGTATTCTTCACCTTTATAACAGTAACAGCTATAACATAAGTTTTATTACTATTTTCTTGTTCTTAAAAAATGATCTTTTGTTAATATAATTAACATACCATTTATCTCTCAATTGATGTCTCTCATTTTATGTATAAAAAATATTTTTCTTGTCTGGCCTTTTACATCAAGAACCGGTGACATATTTAAAGGTGGATTTCCACTAGGTGAATTTTTTCGTGCCAAGCGATGTTTTCCTGCAATTTGATTGGCTTGAATCAAAATTCTAGATCGAAAAAGTTGAATCCTATCCTACTTTTTTCTTGCCCTGCTTGAAATAAACAATAGAAAGGAATGACCTTTTCGCTTCGTGCGAAAAAATTCGCTTACTGGTAATCCGCCTATAAACACAACTCACCAAAAAACACTGGTGAACATCTGCATCTTTGTGAGTTTTTTTCACGCTTTTTTTCAAGTCAAATATAAGCGAAGAAGACTGACTAGCTGTAAATAGCTAATTCTTTTACTGCGCCAAAGAAAAACACGTGAATTTTTCAAAACACGTTGGCAATCTCTTCAACAATTGCTGAGTGCCAACTTGAATTAGAAGGGCTGAAGTTGGAAATCAAAAAACTTGAACCAGTTTTTAGCCCTGCTTATGCCATGTATTTAAAAACACACTCAAGATTAGATAACCTTTTTTAGGTCAAATTAATAGATCGGTCAATTTTACCTGGTGATGTGGTTCGATGGGTAGACAAGTCCAAAGGACGGCAGAAAGCGCAAGTGGTAGATGTTAATGTACTGGCTAATATCCGTGTTGTTGGAACAAATTTTATCATAAAGGATGTGGATGCAAGGGAATTATGTCCGTTGAATGTAAGAAAAGTGACAATTCCTAACATTGAAATCATTTGTAGTTTTCAAGGGACACGCTATGATCACATAATGTATATAATGTACCTTGAGAACTCAGTCTTCAGAATCATAAAAAAGCTCAGCCCTGATAAAATGATACTAATAATCATTGGAGAAGTTTTAAGTACCTTCCCAGTGGGCAAAATCTTCAAAAAGTCTCTGTGGAGGAGTGTTTTTTATTGAAACAGCAGAGGATATTGCTTGCCATTCCTATAGAAAACACTCCTCCACAGAGACTTTATGAAGATTTTGCCTACTGGGTTATCTGTGAAAAAATGGTTAAAATTTTTATTGCGAACTTTATGAATTTTAGTCACGGAAAAGTGGCTGTTATTTTTCCTGACTTTTTTTTTTATCCCGATGTTTTCTCCTATAAGGTTATTATGTAAACATATTTTGATATGAGATTATTAATTGTGAATTTTTAGAAAGAACTAAGAATTGGTGATTTTGTTAATTTAATAAAAACAGAATATCCAATGATTTTTATGTTGATTCATTTTGCTTTCCTTTCATAGAAATTTAATGAAGGTGAAACAGTTGTTCTAGATTCTTGGGTTGGTGTTATTCAGCATGTCAATTTGGAACTGACGTTAAGATTAAAGAACGGATCAAGGTCTTTCTATGTTTTCCTGTTCTTTGGGTATTGTGTTGCTATATTATAGCACAAAGAAAATGTCCAACGAAGTTTTTCAGGGGTTTTTTATCGTAGAGTTGTTCGTTTAGATGTATAATCAAGGGTGATGCTGCCGATAACTTAACGGATATAACAGACATGCGAGATGAAGATTCCACGTTTTATTGTGATCAATTCTATCCTGGCCAACAGGTGCATAGTATTGCACGTACATTTAAAGATGCACAGTGGATCACAGGCTCACGACCAGCAGTTGGCAATCATGGGAGATTGAAAGCTGTTATTGAAGATGTAAGGTGTTACGTTGTCCAAATATTCGTTTAATTAATTTGTTCTGATAAATTCAAACTTTGAAAGATGCCGTAAGTTATAAGCCCAACAAAATTTTTATCACCCTTCTTACAAACTTGGTTTTGGGCAGTTATTACTCACAAATCTTGATTTTGCGAAATTTAATTGAATATTTTTCATCCTGACGTCAGGCCTTTTCAAAGAAATATAGTGTCTGCCTTGTTTAGACATCTCCACTACATATTTTTTTACTTTTCACATCGCCACAGATATTTACTCACTAAGATAATCTTACCCAAATAGGGGCACCGTAGTCTCCTTAACTCAACATTTGGTTCGTAACTTTTGAGTTTAACCAGTTGCGATCAAAAATGAATTCGTAATAAAAAATAACTTTTAATTATTGTGGAGTTGTGCCATTTTTGGTCAGCGCCGTTAAGCATGTGTGGTTCTGTGTGTCTGCCATGTTGCAGTTCTCTGCGCCCGTTCGTAACACCCTTCTAAATATCGGTTCTAAATATTGATTCTTTCTTTGTTGTTTCCTCAACGCCTTCCTATAAATTCGATCTGTAATTGGTTTGCTCAAGAAAACGGGTTTTAAAAACGGTGTGAAAGTTCCGTTTTTTGGATAACGTTTTTAAACGTGGTGTGGAAGTGAAGTGAAGAAGACAGAATTTTACTTAAGGTGGTAATAAAATGCTTTGATTTAATTTATTTGCAAGTATTCTGATAGTGTTTGAGTACAGTTTTTAATGCATTATATATTTTTTTGTAAACTTTGTGATGATGATGGACTGTCCATAAATAAAAAAGTGAAAGGAGCACAGCTTCACCACTAGAAGAGAAGAGCAGGGTATATATGATTGTTTGCTTTGATGTGTTGATGTGTGTTTTATGTTCATTTCAACATAATTTAGTTTATTTAAATTAGTAGAGGGGAATTTGCATTTTTAAATTCATTCTACTGTGCCTGAACCACTAGAAATTTTAGCATCATTTTAATTTGTGGATATTTTTGTTTTGAAACCTTTCATTTTGCATTTTGACTGAAATATGATAATTTCAAGATTCTAATTTCAATGAAAAAAGAAGACTAAAATACCTTAAAATCATAATTTTCGTGAACATTTATTTTGCGAGTCCAAAACTACAAACTGTATTTGTTTCCATTTTCCTAATTTTCGCAAATCAAGATTTTTCAAAAGTTTTGCAAACTTTTTTTTTTTCTCATATGAATTTTGCAGCACTTTAATTTTGCGGATTATAGATCTCTATCAAATTATGAAAATTTCGTGCCATGAAAATTTCTTGCCTTACAGTAGGTTACAGTAGTAAATATTTTTTCTAATTTTTCCATAATTTTGGATGGATTCCATGATTTTTTTTTAATTAGTTTTAACTTACCTACTTAATTGAAGTAACGTAAAGTTGTGTCAGAAGGTAGTCTAATACAATAATGAAAAATAAATACTGCTGTTACATATTCACTTTCCCCCAATGAAAAATCTCTCGTTTTAAAGCATAATATCCAATTAATTAATTTATTTATTCATTAATTCATTAATTTGGTAAAGAAGGTCAGTTTTACAGGCAGTGGTAAACAATGATGTGGACCTACTGTAGGCTTTTATAGATGACCAGCTTACACGAGGAAATATGGTATAATAAAAAATGCATTTTCATTGATTTGTTTTTGTTTAATTATTATCTGAATGAAAATATAGAATTGATATCTCAAAATACTGTTATTTCCTTTTTTAGCACTTTTTAGTACCTCTTTAACCACATCCCATAATGTATTCCTATTCTCCTTTGGTATCATCAACTTACCGGATACTTACCTTTGGACCCTGGAAATACCGAACCCTGATAAAATCGGATCCTGGAAACTCTCGAATAAGAAGCCAGAAAAACAGAAAAATACTAATAAGTTCAATTTATGTCTTCTTAATAAAACACAATAAAACACAAGATGTCATGTACGTATTTACTGCAAATGACCTTATTACTTCATTTATCACTAAATTTATAAGAAGCAATTCTTCTTCACTTTTCTTATGAACATTTGAATGTTCTCTATGTGAGCCACTCCTTCAATGGAAATTCAATTTATCCTAATATTTGTAAAGGCGAGACTGCAAGACTAACAAAAATATCTAAGACAATATGGTCTTAGATATTTTTGTTTGTCTTGCAGCTCTGTTCTCATTTTAACTATTTTTCCTCATTCCTCTACAGTTTACTTGTTAAAAAAAATAACACAAGAATTGACAAAATGTAGCATTTTTTATCAGGATTTTTTATCCGTGATAGTAGCGTTGCAAATTATGTTAACACAAAGATCCTCCTCAGTGTGAGCACAGGGCCTATTTCCAAAATGAACTAGATCTAAGTTAGCGCTGACCTTCAAGCCTTAAGGCTCTTGTTATTATAAAATTGAGTTGTTGATAAAGATGTAATGCATGGGAGAAATCTACTAGAATGCTATCACACAATCGGTGGCTAAAGTTTGTTTCTATAGTTGCACTAAGAAATTTCTCTTAAGCACAGACATATTAATGTGGTAACAGTCTCCTAATAGGTCCATTTGTAGGCTGTTAGGGCAATGTTTCAGTATTTCCCTACAAGAAATCTATTATATACATTATAGGCGTCATTGCAAAGTCTTACTGTTGATTGGCAGATATGTGGGTATACTGGCGATTGTCATAGCGCTACCACAGCGCAACCAAATCAGGTCCTAGATAGAACATTAATCAACAGGTATAATCATACTATTGTACCTTTTCTATACATGCGAAGTTTATACAAGCTCACAAGAAACAATATTTGGTTTTAGGGAATTATTAAAGTTAACATTGAGTGTTATCAGAAAACTTCTACTTCGTTCTCCTTCTCCGGTCTTCTTTATTCATCCTGAGATGAATTAGTGACAGATCCAGAGAGTTGTCGAAAATTGTGGAGGAGCACATAGAGATGATTTTTGTTTTCAGTCTGTATCACCAATGGATACATTCTTTTATGCTTTAATAGCTTACATGCTCATCCACAACTTTCGAGGTAACCTCTAGATCCACCGCTGTAGATGTTTTTTCTCTCTCCAGCTATAAGTATAATTGTGGTTTTCTTTTTCTGTATGAAATCTTAAAAGTGGAAAACTAAAAGCGATAGGTGATATCGACAAGGAATCCCGCCTGCAAATTGGTGATAAGGCCTACTACGTCTTGAAAGATAAAGATGTTGAAGAGTATAATAAAACTAGTGGTGAAGTAAAGAAAGACAAAAAGGACCCCACTGAAGGTTAGAACCTGATTTACTTTTTTGACTGTTTTTATGCCAGCCCTTAATGGTGTTAATTTTCATGACTTGGCGTTTAAAGGGCCGGTGTTAGATGTTTGTCTGTGAAAGTTTGACCATGGACTTTTCAAATATAACCTCTTTACAGACCGTGTAAAAGGGCCTATAAGGTAGGAAACTACTTGTGCGAAATTTTCAGATGGAATCCGGGTTTTTTTTAAACATTTTGCTTGCCCTTTTATTCATTTTGTCCGTGCTTATCATGATGATGTAAAATAAATTATTCGAAATGTTTTCCTTTTAAAGTGTACGAAGTGTTTTAAGTGAAATAAACGCCATCCTCTAATAAAGGTTAAACACTACACAGAAATGTGGTGCTTATTAGAATAAGCCCATGAGAACGGATCAATCCCAACTGAAAATATTACAAGAAATGAATAAAATTTTTGTAATTTTTGTTTGCAGTTACCGGCCAATCATCACATCCTCCCACTGTAACTATAAAACAAATACCGCCCACCACTCTTTCAAACCCCACCCTCCAATAAACACCACACCTAAAACCTTTGTAATTTACAAACGCTGCGGTGTTTAATTGAGGAAATACGGTAGTTTATTTTTGATGTCTCTGAAAACTCTTCTAACTCATTCCAAACCTACGTGCAAGTTTTGAATTCTGTTGATTTTTGATTCATCATTTCATCTCACGTGATAGAAAATGAAGAAGACGAAGATGAAAATGATGAGGAAACTGATGAAGAAGGGGAAGGAGTCGATTCGACAAGGCCGAAACCAGCTAACACGACACATCGCAGATCTGGTACTGGAAGAGTTAGAAGGAAACGCCATCTCCACTTGCCTAAAAAAAGGAAGAAATATCAACCGCCTGTGACCATTGTGGCGGGAGCGACAGTTTGTGTGGAAGTGTGTTACACAAAAACCTCAGCCAGTATTATTTGGCAGAATGCCACTGAAATGGACAATGTACCGTCCACTGAGTTATGCCCTGTGATACATTTAAATGAATTGGAATTCTTTCCTGGTGATTTTGTCGTGGATAAGCGAGGTTTGTGTTGTTGATTGAATCATTATAAGAAAGGTCATAATTACCCAGTAATAGGGTAATGTGCAGACGGCAAACGAAAACAAATTGTTGGCGTTGGTTTACTAGTCGTTCGGCATCATTATCGCCATCGTTCTCTTGATCTTAAATTATTTTTTTTAAATTAAAAAAAAATAAGTATGCCTGCCGTTGAGTTCCAGATGAAGAAAACTAGCACCTTTTTATACTGGAGAACAATTTGTTGACCGAAATCATTACATAGACAATATTGATAATTATAGGGGGACTTTCACAAAATGATCGTTTCGGAGTCGTCCAGGCATCTGATTTTGAAGGCCGTTTGGTAGACGTTTGCTGGCTAACATACACCAACTCTACCACTGAAACGATAAAAGATGTTGAAAATGACGTCAGTGTTTACGACGTCGAAGATCACCAGGATTATACGTTTCGTATTGGTGATGACATCATCAGGCTGGCGAACCAAACACATAACGACGAGGTTCCCGACGGGACGGACAGACTTGCACCTGCCGGATTGGTGTGATGATCTTTTGCTTGTTTTTCCCCTTTTTTTTGTTCCCCCTTTTACCAAGTAATTTTATATGCAGGTATAAAGGACCCGCTAGGCAGTAAACTATTAGATTAATTATGCTCAAAGTAGGAACTTTTTTCATAATGGAAATTGATTTTTTTCTTCATTGACGTCAATTGATTAATTTTTCGGATAATTTAGGTATGATAGACGATAAACTATACCGTAAACTAATCTATTTTAAGTCTTGAGCATAGTTTATGTGATAGTTTACTGTCTAACAGGACCTTAAGAAATGTTTCCCTTTTTTTTTTTTTTTTGCTGCATTTAGATCGTTAAAGTTAACAACGATGGCAGTATCCATGTTCGTTGGGTTGATGAAACCAGTTCCAATGTTTTGCCGAGCCAAGTTTTTCTCTTTCAGGTAACTTTGCAGGTAACTTTGCAGTTAACGGACATAATTGTGAGAAACAAGCTTTGTTTCTTATGCGTAAGGGGTTTTGTGTACATACCTTCAAGGAGGATACTTAAAATTTTAGCACACGAATAACCTGCATGTGGTTGTTTTATATATAAAGTGTCGCTTATAAAAAAAATGGTGTATACTTTTTGATCGTATATCTTCTGTGTGTGTTTGTTCGATACGTGTTTTCTTTCTTTTTGTAAACCAGCTGTTGTATTTGTATTTCAGAAGTTGCTCCATTTTTTGTCTCTATCATACAGTTAATGTATCATTTCCTTCCACACGTACTAAAACTTCGTGGTGTAAACGTTGTAACATTTGTTTGGGTCTGTGAGGTTAAGGGGTCAGGTTATGCCTCGTTCTTCCAAACACTTTCACTTTTATAAGGGCTTTCACCGAGAAGTTAGTTACATCTGGAAATGATAGGTCTCCTATTATTTGCATTGCATTTGTTGTATCTTTATTCTTTACATCTTCCTAGTGGGCAAAATTTTCAAAAAGTCTCTGTGGGGGGATGTATGCTATAGGAATGGCAAGCAATGTCGCCTGCTGTTTTTATTTAAAAAAAACGCTCCTCCACAGAGACTTTTTGAAGATTTTGCCCACTGGGTTTTGGTAAAGTCGGTTAATGACCTATATATTCTATCGTCCCTTTGTATTACGTATGTAGCTATGGTGATTAAGAATAGCCAATCACGGTCGCGTATATGTTACCAGTTTGTTGTACGAACATTTTAGATTGACGGCAACGAAGAATTTGATTTTGAAGACCACTCGGAGAGCGATGAAAACGAATGGGAAACGGAGGAGAGCGACGGTAGTGACGTCCAGGAAGATCTCCAACAACATTTGAATCCTTTGGAGGATATAATCACGAGGTCGTTGGCTGCATTGGGTCATACAGGCGGTAACGATAGCAACAACACCGACAATGAAGAGAATTCTATACTCAACATGAACCAACGGACTTCCGAGTTCATTTCCGCTTTAGAGCATCGATTCGGCAATGTAGGGCAGCTGCAAAGGTTCGAAACAACGTCTAGCTCGGATAACGCTGAACCATGTTCTACGCCCAGTGGAGACAGCCTTGAATGTTCAAAAGAGGCTTGTGGTGCGACTGAAGAAACGCACGGAGAGGATGAATGCAATGATGCTGGGACAGAAACCCAAAAAAAGTTAGGTAATACAAGGTTACTTTTATGAGCAACGAGCTTGCAATTTGATCCTGTTTTTCTTTTGAAATTTTTTAACCGTTTCATTGCGTTTCGTTTTTGTAAGACGACTAAATTAACATTTCGCGAATTTCTATTTAAAACACCGTGTAGTAGCCAACCTGGTCTAACCTCTACTTGGAATTAGGAATAATATATAGACTATAACCTGAGTAACAAGGTAATGAAATCAATAAAACAATGACTTCCATAAAAGATGAGATTAGACACGGCGATTTGGCTATAGTGTTGAGACAGAAATTCGAGGCTGTTGTAAAAATGTGTAAAACGAAACAGCTTCGTCCGAAAAGGCACAGTTATTACTCCCCACCCTTTGTATTTGTTCTACAGATTCGTTCTCCACCGTTGAGGCTGTACCAGAATGTCATAAATTTTACAGCGTTCCAACCATGGTGGCTAACCAGAAAACATTCAACACTGCCGTCATGAAAGATTTAAAGTTACTAAAATCACATCTACCAGACGGTATACTGGTTCGGGCGTTCGATAACAGAATGGTAAGTGGGTGTGATGCAGCCGCCCTCCTTCCCTTCCGCCATGCAAAACGTTTACTTCTAGAGAAATCTTTTGAGCAGTTGGGGTGTCAATTATTTTTCAAGAATGGCGCTATTATCATTCTCTTTACCTTTTGACCAACTTTTAATAAATAAAACGAGGGCGTAATCTGGGACCATATGACAACTTAAAGAAATCCAAAATAATTTCATTTTGTTGTAACGCTTGAATCAGAATTAACACAAACAAGTAAACAAACAAAACAAGTACGATTTTCAATTCACTTGTATATTTCGACTTCTAACACAGTCACCTTCAGAGTAACTAAACTGTTGTATTATGAACAAATTTTACAGCAAACTTAATTCCTTTGAGTTCATCAGTCCAGTATTTAAAAACGGGCGTGAATGTTTGATTTTGATTGTTTCTTTTATTAGCACAATGTTCCAGTTATCGCTTTGATAACAAGGGCGTATTTTTGACAGGGCCAACATTTGTAACAGTTTGTGTATAATATTACGAAACTGACGTTTTTTAACGCAGTGCTTTTACCATGGGATAGTGAAATGTTAAAATCTTTGGAGGAGAGTGGGCGGGAAAGGGTGCTATATTTCAAGGACGGGTGTTAACACCGTCCTCCCATTTTCTTTCCAGGATGTATTCAGTGTTCTCATCACAGGCTCGCAGGGAACACCGTACGAAGATGGCTTATTCTACTTTGACCTGCAGCTACCGTACAATTACCCCGTTTCGCCTCCTGTTGTTTATTACCACTCTTATTGTGCGTCCCGCCTGAATCCTAATCTGTACGAAGACGGTAAAGTTTGCGTCAGTCTGCTGGGCACTTGGACGGGCAAAGGTTCCGAGATGTGGACTTCCAAGTCAACCTTACATCAACTACTTGTTTCGATTCAAAGTGAGTGCTCGATAACTCGTTGGATTAAGTAACCATGCCCAGTGGTCAAAATCTTCAAAAAGTGATTTTTTTATTGGAACAGCAGGCGATATTGCTTGCCATTCCTATAGAAAGCACTCTGTCACAGAGGCTTTTTGAAAATTTTGCCCACTGGGTAATTCACCGAGTCTGACAATTTCCCCTCACTATGGAGTTGCAGTGAAAAGTCGATTAGAAAGAACGAGGTATAAGTTGACTGTAGCCTCACTTTCCACACTAAATTTATAAGGTTCTCACTGCATTTTTAACTTTTCGAAGCGTTTCATATTAAAAGTACTTCAGACAATATTACAGAAAAGTACAGGAAAACCAATCGTGTCACTTTATATGGGACATCTCATAAGAAACGCACGTTTTTACTGAAGCGGGTGCCTTTTCTTTCTCAAATCTCCTTATACTGTTCAAATAGTATTCGCTATGTAGGGTTTTGGCTGCAGCTCGAAAGATTCAGGACGTAATGCGCAAGTATCCTAATTTACCATTATTGGCCCGTTTTACGCCGGTCTTTATTGGCGTTATTTTTGAAAATTCCATGGTCGACTTCTCACAGACAAACATCTTAACGCCAAATCGTTCAAATTAACGCCATTAAGGGCCGGCGTAAAAAAGGGCCAATAAGGTATTTTCCTTTGTTCTTGTTTCCTTCTGTCCGCCAGGTTTGATTCTTTGCGAGGAACCGTACTACAACGAAGCAGGTTACGAGAATCATCGTGGCAGCACTGAAGGCTCGGAAAACAGCCGGATGTACAACGAAATGGCAATAATCAAAACATTGCAGAGTATGGAAAGGATGGCGGACAGACCGCCAGAAATCTTCAAGAAAGAAGTTGAAGAGCATTTCAAGAAGGCGTTGCCAAAGTAATGATTAATTAATTATTTGTTATTATTTGTTTGTTTATTTGTTTGTTTGTTTGTTTGTTTGTTTGTTTGTTTATTCATGTTTAGCGTTGTGGTCGTGCGGGCAAAAAAACATAAACTTTCCATTTCGGCACCTATCATAGGAAGATTGAGATTTCTATGAGTGAAAGGAGTACGCAACGCACTGTTTGGAATAATATGCTTGCATTTTAACTTCAATAAATTACATCACTGCAGCCTTCGCCTCGTTTCTAGCATGATAGAAGTTAAACATTTCATTTACGTCTGTTATTGTAAACGACACAAACGTAACTATCGGCTAACTTGAAAACGAGGCGAAGATTTCTGTGACGTTATTTGTGGAAAACTCTATAATAAAACTCTTCAAAAAGTCTATGAGGAGGAGTGTTTTCTATAGGATGGCAAGCACTTTTGCCTGTAGTTTCGATAAAAAACACTCCTCCACTGAGACTTTTTGAAGATTTTTCCCACTGGACTGTCGTTATCTCGAACAAAAATCTTGGTCCCTTGAGCGTTTCGTTGCCTTAGAAAACCACTCGTTGATCTTCAAGAAAACGAGCGAAAGTTGTTGCGGCATTTGCATTTCCCCAAAAAACAACGTGCAAAAAAACAACGTGCAAAAGGCGCATAAAATAGATAACAATGTGATCAGTGAGATACATGTTCGACATCAAATTCGGGAAATCTTGTGTAATTCTCTCAATATTTCTAGGGTTTTTTCCCTTTTCTTGGGTTTATTCGAAAATATATCTAGTCTTTACTAGACTGGAGTAACCATTTGTACTGGTTTTGCGTTCCTAGGCTACTCCATCGATTTGAAAGTTTGCTGAGCAATGACCAACTGGACGTTCCACCCTACCCCTTGCTACCAATTTCGAAAGGCTTTCGTGCAAGTGTAACAAAGGTCTTAGTGGAATTAAAAAAACGAGCGACTGGAGCTCCTTGTTCTGCTGGTACATGAATGTTCTCATTGTGGTATGGGGAAAAGTTCACAAGTTCGTGGAAATACCGTTATCGAAACGTTTTGAAAGGTGATTGGTTGCATTCGAAAAGAGGGCGCAATTTATGCGCCATTTCATGTGGTAAGCGCAGATGTTGGTGGTCTGTTGTTACATACGAAACTAAGTTGAACGATACATACATTTTAAAATACATGTATATGTATTTAAAAAGGAAAATGTTATGAAGTCTTTCACATATCTTTCTGATCACGCCCTTTATTGTTCGAACCATTCCTCTTGAACATAAATTACATTTCTCATTGTCCCCCGAATTGCTATTTATGCATCCCCAAGAACTTTGTTTATTCGCCCAGTTGACGCATATGCCTACGTTGAATCATAAGTTTTATTTAATTTTGACTATTTTGGGGGGTAATTATACTATGTTGGAAAACCGAGCGAAACTAAGGACGTCTAAACTGAGTAACAAAAATGAAAACTAATTGGACTTTTTTTCCTATAGATCTGAAATATTCCTTGGAGTTACAAGTTATATTCATACTCGAGAGTGTGTTGATCTAACAAGATGCGATCATTAAACGTTTTGGTTGAAAGTCCCTCTTTTTTGTTTGAAAGAACGAGGCATTACATAACCATTACCTCGTTTAGCCAAGACAGAAATAAATAGGTTTTCACCTCAAACTAGCGATGGTCGCATGTTGTTACATTAACCTATACAGTTTCTTCAATCCAAGATTGCGGTATATGTGTTATAAACTAGACTGGGCATAACTTCCTGTTATGACAAAGCTCATATCTCCGCCACTAGCCTCGAACCCAAGCTCTCTTGTCTGTTTGTTGGACACCATTTTTATTTGCCCGGGACAGCTAAAGGCGTGTTTACACGGTGTGTTTCCGAGCGGAAACGTTTGACAAGCCGAGCCGATTGAATTACAATATGGAGGAAATGGTTTGTCTTCGCCCGAAAGACTATCCAATGACAGACAATGAAACAATAAGTTTGAAATAACATCGGCATCTTACGTTATCGTGTCCGCTTTCTAAAAAAGGTTCTTTATAATAAGAGGTTGATCAGGAAAACGTTTCGTCGTAAGAAAGAAAGAAAAAACATGGCAGGGACCTGGAACCAAGTCAGAGTAACCATGACAACCATTTTTCCTGTTTTTTTCGCCAACGCAGATATTTGTCACTGGTATGTGCAAAACTGTAACACCATATCACCAGAATTATTGCTTGAGTTACTTGCAGATTTCGTGTGTCAGCATTTTCTTGTTGAACTTTAAATGTAATGATCGTCGTAAGCTTTAAATGAGAATATGCTCGATAACTCGTTGGATTAAGTAACCATGCCCAGTTGGCAAAATCTTCAAAAAGTCTCTGTGGGAGAGTGTTTTTATTGAAACAGCAGGCCATATTGCTTGCCATTCCTATAGAAAACACTCCTCCTTTTTGAAGGTTTTGCCCACTGTGCCCCTTTAACTTGCTTCCGGTCTCAAAAAGGTATCCGCTTAATAATGTGCCAGCTTAATAAATGACACCACAAATATCTAACCAAGCTAAACATGTAATATATACACCAAACAAAATGTGACAATCATCAGCTATTGACATAAGATAGCCTTGTTCTCAGTAGCATATTGACGCTGGCCTGACCTTCTCACAGTCGACTTTATTTGCTCTCGATCAATCCGATCTCCTTTTACTTGTGTTGTAAACACAATCCTAGCTGTTGGACATATTTGCATTTGATCTCTGTTAAGTATGTGCATGCAGTGTTTTATTTCACTTTTTTTGTTGCAACAACAATAAGTAGGACATTAAAATTATACCATAACTATTTTGCTGTTTTTCTCATTAATTGGAAGACCCTGAAGGAACTTGACAGGATTAGTAATTTACGCTTGTGTTTTTTGTGCTTTAAAGTTTGGTGAGAAGAGTCTATTTGCTGTCTTTGTTATTGACTTGATTGGTTTTGAAGTATTTCTTTTTTAACATGCGTTACAACGTGGTCTGCTCTTTCGTGTTTTTACAATTTTTGCGTTACTGTTACGCACAAGGAGGGCTTTACTCGTCGAAAGACTTCGTAAAGAGACGAAAAGCAAACATTGCCGAGTTACTGCAATTACACGGCTTCAACAAATTTTACGGCTTGATGCGCAGGGCGAAACTTTATTCGGCACTTTATGATAACGATCCATACACGCTGTTTGTACCGAGTGACAGCGTCGTGAACAATCACACTGCAGATATTAAAGATCCAAGAGATTACGTCGAGTACCACATCATCAAGGGACGATACGACGTGCATTCCATTCGGGACGGAGTAATCTTAAAAAGTTATGCCGACAATAACATCATTCTTAATAAATATTATGATCACGTGACTAAATCAGTCAAAGTGTGGTTTTACGGCGTGCTTACAACGGTCGTTTTTACGAGTAATGAAACCACAATTTTCAAAATCGACACTTTTGTGCGAAAGCCAACTCGAACGATATACCAGTATCTGCAAGAAAGTGGAAATCACAACATGTTCTTTGAGATTTTCAAAAAACATCGCATTTACTTTCAGTTCCCGTTCGGCTCCACTATGCTGGCTCCACTCGACGTCGCATTTGCTGCATTACCAAGAAAATATAAAGATGGCATATTTGCCAGTGATGTCAAGACCAGAGTAAGATTTTGCACATATTTTTAGAGTAGAGGGTAATGTTGGTATGTTGCATGCCGAAATCAGCTAAAATGCTCTCTTTTTGGAAATCATTTGCCGTAACAATCCGAATTAGCGCCCAGCATCTAAACCGCCATTTTTAATCACCCATAGAAAAATATTTATATCCACCCAAGGCCCTATTTCCGATCAGAGCTAGTCAACATCTAAGCAAGCGATCACTGTGGGTACCAAAGATACTCTGTAAATTTGTTTTGAGCCTTCCCAGTGGGCAAAATCTTCAACGCAAAAATGAACCAAACCCAGTGGGCAAAATCTTCAAAAAGTCTCTGTGGAGGAGTGTTTTCTATAGGAATGGCAACAAGCAACATTGCCTGCTGTTTCAATTTAAAACACTACGCCGCAGAGACTTTTTAAAGATTTTGCCCACTGGGTTTGGTTCATTTTTGCGCCTGAATTTCCAGTCTGTTCTCATATTATGTTTTACATTTCTTTGTTTTGTTAGAAGTTTATTCGGAGTCATATAATAACGCGGCCCATGTGTCGCAAGCGGCTGTTTCCTACACAGGGTTGGAGTCGAGTTTTGAACAGTGTCGGGCGTTCACTACTCCTTTACCAGGATCTTTATAACGCCGATACTTCGTTCGTGGGCGGTGATTCCGTTCTTACTTCAAGCAGATTAAAGGATGGCTTTGTTTACGGATTGACCGGACCAATCCTGTCAGATGTCAGTAAGAAAATTTATGTTTGCAATTCAATATTCTTAACACTATTCTTTTTTGTTGCTTGTTGTTGACTATCTACGTGGCCAGGGGCGTAGCTAGAGGCTCAGTCAAAATTTGTGGAGGAGAGTTTAGTCATTTAAAGTAGAAAAGGAAAACGTGCAAGTAACCTAATCGACACTTAAAACTGAAAAGGAAGATCATAACGTTGGACTCCTCCGGGTTTTTTTGACTGACCCTGAATACACCTATGGTGGAAATATCAAAATGTAGAGTTTTGGAAGATAGCTCACAAAAAATAACTCTCTGAAGGAGAAACTTCCTTTTTTCTTTTCTTCTTTTCTTTTCTTCTTTTTCTTTTTCTTTAGTTTTTAGTTTTGTTTTCTGTTTTTGGCTTGTTTTTGTGTTGTTTTTTTTGCTTGCTGAGCAAATCCAATTTAGGCTGGGTTGTAGCTTCATTTTTTGACAGACAGTTCCCAGTGGGCAAAATCTTCAAAAAGTCTCTGTGGAGGCGTGTTTTTCTATTGAAACAGCAGGAGATATTGCTTGCCATTCCTAGAGAAAACACCCCTCTTCATAGAATTGTTTAAGATTTCGCCCACCGTCAACTTTTGTCAACTTTATTTTTTTGGTACGCGAAGAGAATTATTGATACGCGTATTTTCAAATTACAATTAATGCGCATGCTCAATGATACGGAACGTGCTGATACGCGTATTATTTTTTGAAGTGGAAAACTCGCTTAAGAAGGCGACGAGAACGGCAACGTGTGAAAAGAATGATATTTAACACAATATATGAAACAAAACGTAACGAAATTCAGGGTAGTAGGAGACTTTATCATTATCATTATCATTATCATTATCATTATCATTATCATTATCATTATCGTTATCGTTATCATTATTATCATTATCATTATCATTATCATTATCATTATTATCATTATCATTATCATTATCATTATCATTATCATTATCATTATCATTATCGTTATCGTTATCATTATTATCATTATCATTATCATTATCATTATCATCATTATCATTGTCATTATCATCATTATCATTATCATTATCATTATCATTATCATTATCATTATCATCATTATCATTATCATTATCATTATTATCATTATCATTATCATTATCATTATCATTATCATTATCATTATCATTATTATTTTTATCTTTTATATTTATACAGGTTGACTACATTAGAGATATAATAAAATTTCTGTTATCAAAATAGGACCTGAAGTGTAGTGAATATAGTGAATGTAAAACTGAGACCAAATATCGTAGAAATATGATTTACAACTTCTATCGCGTCTTCGTTGTCAGTAGAATTTGAAAATACAAGTTTCCACATTGCCTAAAGAACGTGAAATTCCTACTAGTGAGCATTTCTTTCTTATTGAACTCTATAAGGAAAATCAAACTTTTGTTTCGTTCACGTTGCCGCCCTCGTTTCCATCATGAAACTATCTTTATACGCCCTCGTTTCCATCATGAAACTATCTTTATACGCCCTCATTTCCATCTTACTTTCTGAATCTCCCTAATTAATGTTGGAAAGAGGAAGAGATAGACGTATCTCAAGCAATTGTTAAAAGGCTTTTATTTTTTCCCTCAAAATCGTTTAGGTGAAAAAGTGCTGGACGCCGTTGTTAGTTTGGACTGTCACACCTTCGTACAATACCTAATAAAGACCGGACACATGGCCACACTGTCATCACCTCACCAATATAATACTATATTTGCACCAACGGACGAAGTGTTTGACCACTTACCAGAACGCATACGAAACCGTTTGGAGAACGACGAAGAGTTTTTAAAAAC
This sequence comes from Turritopsis rubra, assembly GCA_039566895.2. Taxonomy (NCBI): domain Eukaryota; kingdom Metazoa; phylum Cnidaria; class Hydrozoa; order Anthoathecata; family Oceaniidae; genus Turritopsis; species Turritopsis rubra. The sequence continues at coordinate 9,702,469 of CM077631.1, read as the reverse complement.
CGTAATGATGTATCACGTGGTACCTGGTAGATACTTCCTAGAAAATTTCAATGAATCGAATGTTCTAGAAACTACTGCCGTGGACAAACGGGCGCAAAATAAATATAAGTTGCTTGTTCATCAAGGAGCTTTGGTAAGTATGTCTTTTCCCAATAAAACGATTTTCTTAACTGAAGACGAATAATTTTTGCGAGGATTAAATTTCACGAAATTTTATTTTTTTGAATTTGCCCCTTATTCGCAAAAATTCAGCTGGCAATATATTTGGCGTTCGCAATTACTCCCTCGAAATTCTTGCCATACACGAAGATAGAAATACTTTTTTCATAGCAAAAGTCTTTTGAGAAATGTTTACCATTAATCGGTAACAGCTGATGGGAGTAGTATCAATGACAGACAAATACCTTATGGGCTCTTTTAACGCCAGCCCTTCTTAATGGCGTTAATGAGGCGGCGTTAAAAGGGCCAACAGATGTTTGTCTGTGAGAGTTTAACCTTGGGCTTTTCAATAATAGCGTCAATAAAGACCGTCGTAAAAAGGGCTGGCGTTAAATTAGGGCCGACGTAAAAAGGAGGCCGATAAGGTACTGAAGGAAATAAATCTGAGATGCACACACTTAGAATGTGTTTGTCTAACAAGATGTGATCTTATAATAAAATAAATTTTATTCCAAATATACTTCGTCTTGGTCGAAAGTCTTTTATCTTCGTTTGAGAAAAAACGAGGCATTACGTTCAATGTTTTCCTTAACCCAGGTAGAAATAACAAAGTTTTGACCGCAAACTATTTGAGGATCTCGAGTCTTGTTAGACAACCCGCACTAACTTGTAATTTAACTCTGAAAATGAAAGTGAAGGTGAGGTAACTTTTAGAAGTAACCATTAATGCTTTTCCTGATATATTTTTTAAGACATCCACTGTTCAAAACGGGATCGTTGTTCAAGCAGACAATTTAGCCGGTAACGGAGTTGTTCACGTCATCAATAAGCTGTTAATTCCATCGAATAAGACGTTATACGAGATCGTTCAAACTACAAGAGTGTTGAAGAAATTCGAAAGACTCCTGCGCTATTTGAATGGGGACATCTTAAACAAAACAGCCAGCATAAATGGGGAATTCCTGACAATTTTCGCGCCAACAAATAACGCGCTGAAGCGATATTACCGTAAGATTGGACCAGATTTCAAGTCGCGTATAGGTGCCGTTCAAAATGTTATTCTTCGACACTTTTTGCCAAAGCCGTATATTACGGCTCATTTATCCAAGGGACAAACGGAGAGCCTCGAAACTTTTGCGTCAGCAAACGAGACACATCAGATGGTCCGTGTTCATCGTGCAATGGATAAAGACAGAATGGTTCTGGTATCCAACTATGGAGCCAACGTGACAGTGGAAAACATGGCCGCTCGCAACGGCGTACTCCATATTGTGGATCGATTGTTCGTATAGTAATTGTGAAATATCAAAGGACTGAAGTATTACCACATATGGTTAAAAATCACCGCTAAGATCCAAAGTTGTTTAAAAAAATGATCTTTATTATGACGAATAAAAACAAATAGAAATGAATTTACATAATTTCGTAAAGTAAATAAATTATGTTGAATCAATGTCATTACAATCACACAGTTTCATTCTTGTCTTTCTATTCCGACTGAAAAGAAGAAAAAAGAAAAAACACCGGAGATTAGTCAATGAAGTAAATATTTCCTCGACAATAAAATGAAATAAAATAAAAAAAAATAAAAAAAAATATCTTTGCTAGTTCAAATGTACTGCATCATTGAAAACGAGAAAATAATGTGCGCAGGAAGTAGTAATAATTTCTTACCTTTTCAATTCGGTCGCATTCCATGGGAGGCCATGGGACATCTTTGTCTTTAGGGAGCGTTACCCATTTCCCATCGAAACAGTGATACGAAAACGCTTGATTGGGACTTCTGAAGTAACCATCTTTACATTCAATCATACACATGTTTCCACCACAGCTTACAGTAGCATGATTCAACGTTGGCATTTTTAAGCAATCTTTGTAGCTATCAGAGTCTTCTAAAACATAGTTTAGTTGAATATTCAGTAATACCCATTAAAAAAACCGTGAAAAATGCAAGCAACTGATTTTCTAATGGGGATACTCCCTACTGAATGGAACGCGAGAAATACTCAATTGTTCCTGTACCCATAATACTCAGGGAGAAACTTTCGCGATTTTTTACATGAATCGCAAGTGTTGATCCCACGAAAAATGTTAAAAGAGCTCATTCTTACCCTTGTTTTTTTCCCATACCCCAAGTAAAAAAAATAAGTAAAGAAACTCCTTCGTCACCACTGTATTCCTAAATTTCGAGATTTTTTCGATTCGCGAAAATTTCTATTTTAAACGAACCTGCAAATTCAGCTGAATCTTCTACAGTTCGTTTCGCCCTACTGTTCACTACACCAGCATCGAGCTTATAACTCACAGTTACCATGAAAACCTGCATGCAAAGAAGAACAGTAAAAACATCAAACTTTATTCTAGCCATGACTTTAATTTTCTTTATTTTTTTCTTCTATATTTCTCTCTTCTCAGATCGCCGAAACTGACAACGTCGTTCATTCGATTTCGAATGCGTCTAGTTAATTTATTATCAACGAAATTGAGTATGTCTGGTACATTGTTTTTTTTTAACTATTGATAAAATATCTCGTTTGAGTTTGTTAAAAATAAGAACAAAAATACAAAAGAAATCCTTTTAAAACAAGGATATATTTGAAGAGAAGAAAATTTAGAGAGAAAATACATTAAAAATAAGAATAAAATCGCTAATTTATCAGTATCTTTAGAAATAAGAAATCGTAGGAGGAAAGCAAGCTTTTTCATTTAAAAATTCTTTTTTATCTGCGTTTTTAAATGTAGAATACTGTTCTATCATTGAATATTCCATCGTGTTTCTTTTGAAAGTAATTTGTATGTCACAATAAGAAGTATGTCGCAACGTTGATTATCTCATTGCAATTCCTTATCAAGAAATTTCCTTGGACTTTGTAATTGGTAATTGGGAGCTACTGTTTTGCACAGAGGGTCTCTTCTATGAAATCGATTTCACTTGTTTCTTAACTCCAAAATATACAAACAGATCAGAGGCGGATCTAGAGGGTATGTCAAAATTTGTGGAGGAGGATTTTTGACTTACCCTAGATACGCCGCTGCAGATAAACGGACAAGCGTATATGGAAGGACAAAAACTGTTGATGTTGCTGTTGTTGATGTTGCGTAAAAGCATGAAGTTTGATTAGATGGTTACTTATAGTAAATATAAACATATTTTAAGCCTTGAAGCCATTTGCGTCTCCATGGCAGCTAGGCCAGTCTCATAGCAACAAATGGTTTTGAAAAGTTTTGAAAAACTGCTTTGTAAGACTTGAGACGTCCAGGGTCATCCTAAGATTTTTGAATTTTTTCCAGGGGATATTTCCATCTTTCGTGGAAACTTAATCTTAAATCAAAGTAGAAACTGTCAAACTTCTGTTGGTCAATAGGGTACTGTTTGACTTGCCTGTTTTAAATATCAAAATATGTTGGTCGATATGTCATCTACAATTTGACCACCAAGTTGGGGCAATCAACGGTGGCCAAAAGTTTCACCCAAACATTGATTAGAAAAACACTGGATCGCACATAAATTGTTTTGAAATTGAACGATAATGGCCATGCTACACACCAAAATTTGTTTGGAAGCAGAGGTGTAGCTGGAGGTTAAATTTGTGGAGGAGAGTTTAGTCATTTAAAGTAGAAAAGGAAAACGTTCAAGTGACCTAAACGACACTTTAGACTGAAAAGAAAGATCATGACGTTGGACTCCTCCAATTTTTTGACCGATCCTGAATACGCCTATGGGAAGCTAACAAGAAAACTAACGATAAATTTCGTTTTCCAATCCTTAAGAACATGAATAATTCAAGGCTAAAATTTCTAAAGGCCTAAGAACAACCCCCTGCAAGGAATTTTGTCATATAGAAAATTGAAAGATATTTTATCATCAAACGTTTAAGCTGAAAAGAAAACAACATCGGAGATAATGAAAAATTTGGTTTATATAGAAGCTGGATTTAATATCTCCTCCCAATTTATGTCTGAGAAAACCGAAAGAAAAGAAGAACAACAAAAGTCGCTACATCTGCGTTCAAAATGAATCTCTCTTCTGTTGCCTCTTTCTCCTACAAACGTCCACAGCCTGATTTTCATTAAAGAGAAAAAAATTATATATTTTTTCTCCCTGTTTTATGAAAAAATGTACACATTTTGTTTTTATTGAGCTTGCGCAGAATCAATTCTTATTGTAATATAAGGACAGCTTTATACAGCCGCATAATCGCCGTGTCGGATTAAATTACTTTTATTCGGGTAAAATTCGGCAAAAATGCGACAGTCACTTTATACAAGTTTTGTTGCTGAATATCAAATTCGACATGGCTTTAGACAGCCGCATAAATGTCGCATGAATTTTTCACCGCGCTCACAATTACTTAATTAAAGCGCGGATTTATTTTTCTTAACATTTTTAAACAATTCAACCATGTACAAAGTTACTTTCAAAGTAAAATGGCTGCTGTAAACAAACAACATTTATTACTTCTATCGAGTTGTTATTAAATTCGACTATTATGTAGCTGTATAAAGTGATGCCGAATTTATGTCGAAGATTGCCTCATTTAATTTTGGGTTATCAAAGAAGGGCGCTTATTCGAGGGAGGCGCTCTTTCGAGGGAGGCGCTCTTTAAATATATCAAAAAGAAAATATATCATACAGCCATTTTAATGTAGAGATTTTAAATACTGGACACCCTTGTTGTAAAACACTATTATTTACAAAAGAAAAATAGCACGACAAGCTAAATTAGCCGTATTATAGAATTTCTTTATTCAATTCCCAAATGAGTGCTCCCTTTGAATACTATTTTTAAATGAGCGCCCCTTTTGAGAAAAAAGAGGGGAGGCGCTCATTAAATATTTCACGTCAAAAGGGGGCGCTAATTCGAGGGAGGCGCTCTTTCGAGTAAATACTAATTCATAAAGTCATTGAGTAGAGTTTCTAGAACCTAATATACCAAGTTTTGAATGATTCTTAAATGATCTGGGCAAGGTCAGAAAATTACATTCATTTTACAGCTACAATCTTGTTTATGTTGCTTTTACAATTGATAGAAATTAAACAAGAATCAGCAGAAAATCAAATAAGATTTACATGAAATTATATGGCTTCCTAAAACATTTTGTCATGGTTAGGTTATTTGCATCCATGAGAAGCAAGTCAACTCAGGCATACATTCAAACATATTACAGTATTTTTACCAAAGTGTTTTACTACAGTTCTCCCTATGTCTTCTTGCATGTGAAGTACATCTGATCTACCTGCAGCACAAGTAGAATGTAACTGGACGTATGCCATGACAGTTCCTGCATTAAAATTCGTCAATTTCATCTTGTAACTAGCCAAGAAAAGCTAAAACCAAAACACATTCTACGTGAATCTGGTTGTTATCAACATCTTATGCACAAAAACTCAAATATCTCCAAGATCAAAGTGAAACAGAACCGCCATTCAGCATTCGTCAAACAGATGATGCACTTCGGTGCAGATGTTGATGATGTTGATGATTATTGTTGGAACGCCATGGATTACGCATGTATAAAAAATTGCATCAACCAGTTTCTTCCACTTACGCAATACAAGAAACATTCAATAAACAAGATATAATGAACTCCACACCTCTCCGTATTGAAAATCAAGCAATCTTTCAAACATATGTAATCGTCATCATGGAAACATTCACAAATTTTCGAATTTTTATCGTTGAATATCGTGTATTGTTTATGGAGGTCTTGAACTTTTCTGCACTGCGGAGGAGTGAGGAGTAGGAGTGTTCTTGCATTTTCGGATTTTTTAATTCACAAGAATTTGCAAATATATTTTTCTTACATTTAAATTAATTTCATCAATTTCATCTTCAAAAATTTGGAAAAAAAAAAATTCTTTATCACTGGCAAAGCCAAGCTTCTTTTTATGGATTAGCAGCAAAGAAGTATCAAAAATTCCCTACAATCCGAAATGAACCCGAAAAATATCCATAAAATAAAATAATATTAGTGGCACAATTTGCTAACATAAGGATTTCGTCAAATGCTCTTTTTTTGATTGTTTATAAGAAAAGATCAGTAAAATTCACGAAATTACTATGTCCTTGGAGCCACGAAAGCCAGACAGTTGTGTTGTTGTGAACGAAGCCACTATATGTCGTTGTCCAGGATACTAAAAAAACAACGAACTAAGTGTAAGTTTGTGGCAAAAAAGTAGAGTTTTCAAAAAACAGGATATTTATAAAATTTTTAAGAATTAACCTTCTTTTAATCTTAATCAAACTTTCCTGCATTTAATTATTTTAGAAATATGTCGTGGGATTCAATCTAGTTAGCCATTGAACATTTCTTCCTCAGTGGGCACAATCTTTAAAAAGTCTCGGTGGAGGAGTGTTTTTTATTGAAACAACAGGCGATATTGCTTGCCATTCCTATAAAAAAAACATTCCCCCACAGAGACTTTTTGAAGTTTTTGCCCACTGGGTCTGAACTTACTAGAAGAAGATTTAATGAAAGCATAGTTAAAGATTTTACCTCTGGTATCAAAGTGACTGGTATCTGCACAGTTCCATTCGCTTGAACGTAACTAAAGAAAACGAGATTACAATGAGATCAGGGAAGAACGAAAGATTTACCATTTAGTACGGTGGGAAATTGCAAAATTTGAACAATGTTTTTCATGAAAACGCTGAGGACGCAAAACATTTGAGACAATTTTGCGTGGTATTTTGTCGACCTTCAAATGAACTAACCTAGAGCTTCTGCAAAGGCCCACATTCCGCAAAAAGTACTGGCAACCCGCAGTATTTTCAGGGTCCGGTATTTCGAGGTTCCTTTTGTCAGGGTTGGGGTACGGGGGTCCAGATGTCCGGTTCCGGTAAAACTGGCCCCTTAACACGAGTTTACTCGTTCTCCATGGCAAACGTGTTAAATTATATTAAAAAAATAAGCAAAAAATTGAATTCCACCTTTGCGAAATCTTGATTCTATCCTGCATCATGTTACTATCCAACCGCAACAAACAGTCCTTCAGCGGTATGCTCAATGGATTTTTTACTCGGATGAAAAATGAATTTCTATTCCTTTAAATCCGATCGGCGGGAAATTCTCAAAGACAAGTTCAGGCCTGTTTAACGTGACGACGAATTCCGTTACATATGTTTGGTCAGTTTCAACGCAGCTGCAAAATGCGTAAAATCTGATACTTGGAGCTCTGTGCAAGAACATTAAGTAATGTGTTGCCAGAAATCGCATTTCATGTGTACTTGCTAAAAAAAGGAGAAAATAAATACATAAATAAATAAAGATCAGAAATTAAATACCATCATTTTTCAATATACTTCCAGGAATAGCATTTATTTACCCGATGGCATAACTATTTTTTAAAGATAATATGAACTGCTATACGTAGATCTGAGGGTTGCAGAATGCTGATGTCAGCAGTTGGAATCCCTCATTTGAACAACAGTTCATTGTCTTTAACTTCAATTTAGATTCGTACAGGCTCATTTCGAAATTACCCTGTGTCAAATGTGTTTCCAATAACACCCTTCACCCCGCCCTCACCAAACCACCCCTGTTATCTGTTTATGTAATGCACATGCTTTAAAATAATATTTCACCTGATAATCTATTTATTGCCACTATGTCATTTCTTGCTTGGATTTTTTGGAGAGCTACGCCATTGTACATGACTATGTTTGCTCCAATCATGATGTTTACTGATAAATATCTCCTCGAGGTATTTGTTATTCGAAGACGTATTAAAATGTCTTCTCCAACGGTTACGCTTGCGTCCGACAACTGTTCAAATGCCAGATCAGTCGGCATGTTTTCAACTATTTCATGTCTTGATAATTTCAGGGCATGCCTGACCGTTACTCGCTCCAATGCGGTTCCTTCCGGATATTTGTAATCGTTCGTTATATCCATTCGACCATTATTGTTCTTCCCTACAGCTTTTGTACTAATTTTTTGACCTGCAATATAAAGGTAACCCAGTGGGCAAAATTTTCAAAAAGTCTGTGAGGAGGAGTGTTTCCTATAGAAACGGCAAGCAATATCGCCTGCTGTTTTAATAAAAAAACACTCCTCCACAGAGATTGTTTGAAGATTTTGTCAAATGGTAAGTCGCTAAATGTTTAATAAATGAACATCAATGTTAACAATGTTAACACAATGCTATGCGAATTAATCAAAGAATCATACCAATTGATGTACTGTCTGAAAGGAAAGGTTTATACTGATTGCTTCCGCCCACCTTTCTCCAATATACTATGTCCGCGTTGACTTCCGCAAAAACGAATCGCACGTCATATTCGATGTTTACATAACCTTCTTTGATAGCTATTAACGGTGCTGGACCAAGCTGATATAATCCTTGAAAAAAAAAATAACCACAGATAGCACGAAATGCAGAAATTTTAATCGGAAATAGAAAACCAACTTGTCTAACACTAGTTTGTCGTCAACACTAATTTATGGTCAAAACTTTATTATTTTTGTCTGGGTTAGCGAGAACATTGTTGAGTATTGCTTCATTCTTTCAAATCAAAGAGACTTTCATCTAAAAATGTTATAATCGCATCTTGTTGGACAAACAGAAATAAATAAACCATTCATACAGTGTGACTATGATACTGCAAGTACTACTTGGTAGTTTTTTAAACCTGTGATAAATGTTATAGGATGTTAACTATTAGACTGTTTGTAGGTACGCAATTTGCGACCATCTTTATGAAGAGCAATTGAACATTCATTAGAGACACTATCAAATATCTGTTCAGACTAACCTTTACTTATTTCTTGCGGTGTTGCGTCCACCGCTTGCCAGCCTCCATAACCTGTTCGCAAATCTAAACGCGCCATCCATGCATCATTCCAGCAGTGATAGTTCCTGTGTCAAAAAGATATGAATCTGTAGAAAGCACTAGCTTACTATTTTCAAAAAAGGATTATGTTAGTTATTCTTATCGATAGATTTTTATCTTCACATACAAGATACCTGTTTGAATCCTTTAATCTTTAAAGGTATACCGAACTACCCAGGGTCTATTCATAATTTAGTGGGTCCTACGAAATTCAAATTTAAGCGAGAGAATATACAAACGGAAAGTACTAACCAGTTTTTACCATAAATTTAGTATTTAAGGGTAAATTTTTTTTCTTAAATATTACAATAATATTTGTACTATACAATGAAGGCTGTAGAGAAACTTCTGGTAAACGTTTGCTCAAAAAAGGATAGATGGAACTAAGAAACGTTTTGAAGAATTACATGTAACATAACTAGAAATATTAAAGAATACATTTTTATTATCTTCGTTGCACTAAACTGTGTCTGTGCATACAAAAGTTAATCGTGATTCTTCTTTTTCTCTATGTTGTTTTTCTTAACAAACGATGAAGAATTATCGGAATAAGATACAGACCAGCTAACTTTCCACAGTCAGTAAATTAATGAGACTCGAGTAAGAAATATTATACATTCAAAATAACAATAATAATAGAATTTCTGGTCCGCATAATTCAAAAGCATATAACATGCGGTGACTTGCTTTGAGTCTTCGAACTCAAACTAACTGATACCCTAGGTAGTTCGGTATGCCTTTAAGAGAAAAAAGACAGAAATACACGCTGTAAGAATCCGTGCAGGCTCAATTATATCTTTTGAGTTTGCTCAGTTTTCAGCCTCGATTATTCTCCAAAATCTCTCGTCCACGAAAACATCCAAGTTAAAACATTTGAGTTCCAAAAGAATCTTTAGTTGTCTTAGTTGAAATATGGCACTTTTTAAGACAAAGTAAGGGATGTGATTATTTTTCTTTCCTATTATTTTTCTTTTCTGTTTCCTTTTCATTATTATTTTTCATTTATTTTTTTTGCTTACCGTTGAAAATCAGTCTCGGGGATATTCCTACAATCGTGTGCAAAAATATTGGAACAACACTGTTTCCAACATAAATCGCCCCCTTCTCCCTCCTCTGAAACAATGTTGAGAACACATAGAAAGACAATTCGGATGGTTCATGGCCATTTGGAACACACATCAACCACTCAACATTGTTTTTTGGGGATTGTTTTGTCCCAATATATTTTGCACACGATTGTAGGTATTCATAAATTTAGAGACAATTTCAGCTATAAAACAAGCCATTGGGCAAAACCTTCAGAAAGTCTATGAGGAGGAGTGTTTTCTATAGGAATGACAACAAGCAACATGGCCTGTTGATTCAACAAAAAAGCTCCTCCACGGAGACTTTTGAAGGTTTTTGCCCACCGGGATATTCTTATTAAAAAAAGTGTGTAAGAGAAGTATGTCTTGAAGCAGTAAATGAAAAGATTGCATTCGCTCATAGTCATCAGAAAATTCTTTGGTCCGGAAACCTATTATAACAACTTATTGTTCATTTTTTCTTTGACCTTTCAATAGTCAAATTTTTATCATGTACTCACTTTGATTAAATGACACATTACAACCAGTGCATAGTAATTAGCTGCCATTTTCGATCAAAGTGAATGCAAAAAAACTACAGTTAGACGATTTAATTTGAAAATACTGACAATGGAACTTGACAAATTAGCTTCTCGAGACCGGGGAGTTTTCTATTGACCATATGATTCACTTAAACTTGATCCCCAGAGGCGTAGCTAGAGCCCAGACAAAATTTGTGGAGGAGAGCAATTAAAGTCATTTAAAGTAGAAAAGGAAAACGTGACAAAGAAAAGAAATATCATAACGTTGGACTTCTCCACTTTTATGACTTCTCCTTTCTTTTTTTTTCCTTGTATTGTCCCTCTTTGTTTTGAGACCTTGTTCAAGCAATTCAATCAATTCCAAGTGATTACCATTCTGTTTCTGATTTCACCAAAACACCGTCGGAGTTGAAGTATATATCATATGTGCCATTACCATTAATGTCATGAAATGATTTGAAATTAGTAATGGCACGTGATGGAATTCCCAATGCACGCAAAACTATGGACAAAAATAATTCAAGAAAACAATGAGTTTTTCAGCTGACTGTTAACGCCTACTGCCAGGAGTTGGTGGTTGAAGGTGGGAAAAAGTCAAAGTCATACTGGTAAACACCTTCGTATTTGAACCGCTAAAACATGTACAAAATGAAAAATCTCGGTAACTAAATATATACATAATACAATATGTGCATAAGCAAAGAAACATGACCATGTCATATCGATAATGTGGCGAGAACGTTCAAACGTCGACACAGCGTGGCAATGAATAAAGAACACTTAACTAGCAAAATACGAATTGTTCACAGAAAATCCCGTCAGCAACAAGTAAACAACAACAACAACAAAAAAATTGCACATTCGTAAAAACTAACACTTCTATAATTCAAAGTCGCTACTTGACAGTAGCAAACTTCCTTTCTGTATTCAAACTGTATTAAAAAACAGAAAATCTAAAGACCCAACAGTGATACTATCACTGAGTGAATGAGTCATGACGAGTGTTTTCCTTGCTTGTTCCTTCCAAGCAATGAACTGTGCTTGAAAACGAAACTGCTATGCGAGAAAACTAGGAAAACAATTCATTACAGGAAATTCAATTTCTTCTGTTTATACGAAAGAAAGGAAGAGACAGGAAGTCTGTTCTGCACAAGATCACAATTACCTGTGGTCACACCTGTTTATTATTTGAAATGCGCTATTTGCTATGTTAGTAAACTGCCTTTAATTCCCTAGCAGATTTTACAGTGCTACAGAGCGTACAAGTGCAGTTACAGTAGATGGCAGGTTGACATATGCCACTAGAAAATTTAATTCTTAACTAACGGGTAGTAACTACACCAGCGAAACACCAGCATTGACCATATTTCACTGGTCGTTTAGTTTCCATGAACTGTGCAAGTATTTCAGTAGATCCCGTCCATGACCTAGGATCCGTTCCATCTGATACATCATCTTCCCAATTTCCTACTATGACCCCATCGTCGTCATTATAATTAACCTAAAATGAATCACAAATGTATCTTAAGATATAGAGGAATTCAATTATCCATTGCGATTGTTCTAAGCTTGAGATACCAAACTCAAAATGATATTTATACTCATACAATGTGCTTACCAATGCCGATATTCTTCTACAGATATCAACAGCTGTAACTCGTTTATGGACTTCTGTTGCATTTAGCAGGTAAAAAACGCTTTCTAATGCAACGTCTTCAAACTGAAAAGTATATTACAGTTATTCTCAGGAAAAAGAAAATCGTTAATTATTTAATTCTCGTTATACATTGTAGTTAAAACTAAAAATATGTACTTGTCCAAAGTGCCACTCTAGTGGGCTTATTCGATCAGCTGAACCTTGAAAGAGCACGCCTTTGTCGTTTAGAATATATTCTTCCAAATCCAAAGTATTGGGCATGTATACTTCGTCATCTAAAATTTCGAAAAATAGAGCAGGAAAAAAGATTATTTGATTAAAGTTGTGACTGAACTCCCTTCATCTTTATTTATTTGCGAATTATCACCAGGCCACTAACTGACAACGCGTCCCCACACCTTGTAGAGAGCCGGAGCCATCGTGGTAGAGGCCGCAGTGTATGATGTAGTTACATAGAATTACTTACAGTGCGAGAATCCAGCGTTTAAGTAAGAGAGTAAGTAAGTAACTAAGTTACTCGGAGTTTTGAGTCTATGGGATTCCATACGTATGGGAAGTTGCCTTATCGCCAGAGATTCGTATAGCATTGCTCTAAATTGCGCGGAGGCCAGTGTGCAGTCAGTCGCAGTGACGGATCTAGAGTTAGTCAAAAAAAGTACAGTGTCATGAAATTTCTGTAAAAACTTAAGTGTTGATTAGGTTATTTGCAAGTTTTTCTATTATAGTCTTAATGACCTTACTCTCCTCCATAAATTTCGACTAGGTTCTAGATCCGCCTCTGAGTCGATGGCTCCAAATGGACTAAAACGCTGCTTTTACAGCGCATTGGAGTGAAAGATACGACATGACACGGGCTTCAGCGGTTGCATTCGAAGGTACTATCCACTACAACATGATTTACCTCTACACCAAGGGTTAAACAAAATGAAGATTGGTTCTTTGTGACTGTACCACACTTGATGGCCTTGACTTAGAATTCTCATTTGATACTTTGCAACTAGACAATTTGGTGGAATATTAATTCTGAGTTGAAATTTATACGGAAGCGATTCAGTTCTTTTCATTCCCCATCTTCTAGCATTCAAGTAGTCTACGAACTGAATATTTACAAGTGTGTTGTCGTATAGGTGTGGTTCAGAGCCAGTCTTTAATTCAAGGTAAAACTTCGGAATATCTCGAGAAGAATTTTGTATATTCAAATGCACATCCAATTGGAATTCATCGCCCCTTCTTAAAATAAGAGCTTTGGAGTTGAATTGATCGGTACGGTGTTTTGTTTTGTTAGTTTGATCACAAGTATCGATTCTTGAAATATAAAAACTTGTTCCTGAAAAAAACAACAGTTTTGATGGAAGCTGAAATAATAGCAGCAATTTTTAATCCTGATAAAACCATAAACATGGAAAAAACGGTTTTCGTTCATTGTCAACTTAAAATCAATCGTTTACAGATCGTCAAAGTGACTATACATTAATTGATTTAGACGGTAAACTATTAAATTAATTGATTTAGACGGTAAACTATTAAATTAATTGATTTAGACGGTAAACTATTAAATTAACTATGATCAAAACTAACTTCAATTTCATTTAAAAAACTAATCAATTGACGTCAGTGAAGAAAAACAAAAGAACCACGCCACACCACGTTTTGGCATGGAATAAAATAGCGAGTAAGGGACGGTCTATATTCATAGGCTAGGAATAAATTGAAATCATTTTGATTTTATTCTGAAGAGTTTGTCGATTTCTATTTTGAAAAAAGTTTCTACTTTGAGCATAATGTATCTAATAGTTTACCTTCTAACAGGACCTTACAAGACCTATTTCTTTACCTGATGAACGGCTACGCAAGTTCAATCGCTCCATCGCATCTCTCGGAACTAAAAGAAACATTAAATTGATGATACAGTGCTACTATATATTTTCAAAAAGAATACTACTTTCTTTATTATGAAGTAAATCTTTCAAACTACTACAGAGTCCATTTTCAACTTAAAAATTACAATCGGGTTGCTAGGTTACAAGAAGCACAAGAGGGCGTCATTATTTGATGTAGAACATTTTAATGATGCTGGTTTCAAATTTGTAAATCGTTTATCATATTTTGAACAAAAAAGGGTAATTTGGGCACAATTTGGACCAAATTTCGAAAGTGCTTCAATGTTCATGAAAATTTTCATGCAGAACAATTTAATGATGATGGTTTAAAATTTGGGAATCGTTTTTCGTATTTTGGCCAAAAAAAAAGGCAATTTGGGCACAATTTAGACCAAAGTGTTTTAAAATTTACACTACGAACAAATCAATTGTGAGGCTTTAAGAAGAATCGTTTTTGCATATTAAAAGGAAGCTTTTCCATATTATTGCATTTTGGTTACAATAAACTCACTTGCAAAGCCCGTCTGGGCTCTAGTTTTTAAATTGAAAATGGACTCTGTGATAGTCTGAAATATGTACTTCACAATACAGAAAGTAGTATTCTTTTTGAAAATTATCACTTCTCTGGTAATATCACCAATGAAATACTACTGTAAAAATCTAAAAAGTCCTTATTCATTTTATCAAATCAAAGAGTGATTTCATATTTTGGGGAACTAAATATAAGATTATCTGATTGCACTGTACGGATAGGCCTTCTTTCCATTTTAGATACGGCCGTATCCGATAGGTTCCAAAAGTAAATAAAAAAGAGGTAATTTCTTGTGAGCTTTGTATAAAACTCATTTACACTTCCCATGGTACAAGCAACAAAGTAAGCAAGAAATCAGCCTGTAAAAGAGAGCAGTCTTAGCAACATTGAGCCACAGCTAAAATTTTCTGCTGCTTATAAATAAAAAAAAGCATCTAGCATGCTGCTGGTCTACTTTGCGTCATGTTTATACTTTTTTTGTACTTCTCAATCAACTTTCCATGATTAACATGATTTTATGTGAATAACTAATAACTGTTGATTATTTATTATAATTATATTTAATATATATCTTTTATATATATATATATCTTTCTGTTTTTACTGTTTTTAACAATATACCAGACGAAGAGCCACGCAATGTGGATATGTCGAATATACTTCATAATGATAATCTTGTATTATACACGCAACATGTAGTTATTTTCTGAAACGAAATGTTGTCAATATCTCAAAGGCTGTTGATTGCAAAGAGTTTAGTTGGTTAAGCTAGAAAATATACCCCAACAGTTGTTTTTATCAACCACACTTACCTCGGTACGCCATTTTCCCTCTTTTAAAATGATCTTTGTATGCGTTGATATTTCACATAGATATTTCTTTTTTTTCTTCCTTGAATCGGCAGTAGATATTTTAATGCTATTAACCGTTCGCTTTATTGTTCTCCATCGTTTATTTTGACATCAAAGTAGGTGAAAAATATAAGGAGTTTCGTAGGAGAAAAACAGATTTTTTGAAATATCTAAACTTTCATCGTATATATATAATTTTTTTAAAAACCAATCTATCAATCCATCTTTCCTAAATCTATCGTTCCTCCCATTGACAACAAAATGCGGCAACAGCGTTAATACAATAAAATTCTAATTTTTCTTAATACTTTCATATAAAGTTTCACCCACCAAAATCGAGACACTACAGTGGAGTGTCTATTGGATTTCGTCATAGCGAATCGGAAAAATGTCTAACTTCGTTTCCATTCTATTTTCAGTTGATGAGGAAATTCCCTTGACCACAATGTTTGAGCACAAACCATACGACAAACGTCTTGTTCTTGATCAACATGATTTCTTGCGCACTTGAGCAATGTCCCTATTGTTCTTCCCACAATCACAAAATTATTTTTTTGCCCAACCATTGTAAGATCGTCTTCATGTTCTTTCAAAAAAGGGTTAACGGTTTTGTTTTGCTTTTTCAAAATGTTCACAAAAGCATTGGTTTTGAATTTTGCCAGTAAATGTTTTTAAATCAAATTTAACAATTTACCAAATTTAATTTAATTACTTCATTGGTATGTTTCTGTCATTATTATTACCAAATTCCCAATACATTTTTAAACATGGTAAGGAGGGGGGAAACATGAGAAAGCGTGAGAAAACTTTTTTCAAATAAACACTTTGGTATTTGTATAAACATACACGCGGTGAAGATTTCCGAGAATTTTATAAAGGGGTCATAGGATCAAAGTAAACACGAACAAGAAGCCCTTAGGCTTTAACTATCTCTGCATTAGTCATGAAAGTAATCGAATTCATACTACTTTAGGACCAGAAACATAATTGTACGCAAAGTATCGATTAAGCGCCATCCTGAATTAAGGGGCGCACCTCCAAAGCAAAATGCAGCCCTTAATCAATGAGTGAAAATAACCCAATGGATGTATAAATAAGTAATATAATAAACAGAAACAAATATTTTACTAATAAATACAATATACATACAACACTGTTTCTCACAGTCTTGTTTTGGTCGAACCGATCATATAAGCTATGTTGCGTTTAATGGACTTATTACACGGTAGACGAACTCGCAAGTTTTTTACATATGGAGATGATAAATTTCAGCTAAAGAGTTTCTGGATAACGTTTTGGAGCGTACGGAGATCCCTGGTGATGTAATATATTTATTAAAAGTGGACACAAAAATATATTTCAAATGCAAACACTGCATTTGTTTCTAAGAATTGTCCGGGAAGTGATTAAGTATGGAGGAAACTTTTTTAGGCAGGCATTGGCGAGATAACTTGGCTAGACGATATATCGGTTGCGGGTGTATACATAAAGGCGGAATGGTTTGATATCGTTTTGGTTTAAGAGAGCGGAAAATATTGAAACACAAAAACTTGTTGGTTAAAAGCTATATCGGTTCACTGAGTTATCCCGTCTAATAGTGTTTATATGGCAGTAATAGAGAGATAGCTCGCTTGTCCGATCTAATCGTCGATACTCCTGTGAAAAGAAATATATCTATCGTAGGCGATGTTACTCGTCTGTCATATGATA
The DNA here is from genome assembly GCA_039566895.2 of Turritopsis rubra. NCBI lineage: Eukaryota > Metazoa > Cnidaria > Hydrozoa > Anthoathecata > Oceaniidae > Turritopsis > Turritopsis rubra. Next base: position 9,685,240 of record CM077631.1, on the reverse strand, counting down.
TTGTTCTTCGGTCAGTAAACGGATAAATTTCCAACCATATCTACGAAACACAAGGCTCGTGGTAATGGGGAAGTTCGAAGCTCTCAAAGAGTGGGAAATTCTGGTAGAAGATTTGATAGAACAGTCAGATGAATCTGATGTTGCACATGCTGCAACATGCGTTATTATTAGTATACTTTCATAGTAGTCTCCCTAACCAGTATGAAGCATTTCAACTTCTCTTCGATTTGGTGGTGCTTACTCTGAGGGACACTTTAAAAATTCCCAATCGTGAAAACTTGCTGGAACTGATTGAGCGGTTTAGGGATGATTTTATGGCGATTTTCATTGGACATTATCTCACACGAACCGAAATTTCTGCTTGAAAACCGTGTTGTGAATGGTTGAAATCTGCATGCTTGCACATACAACAATTCCAGTCAGATAAAACAAAAGCTTTGAAAATTCGTCAGCTAGCGATGGAACGCACAAGTGAGACTGAAAAGCGTCTGCGTGAGAACAATGATGAGAAACCTAGCAGAAGACCAGGTTCCGAAACATGGACTTTCTCAGAGAAAAACATGACAAAGTTTTGGAAGAAAGACAGATATCTGACAGGAGGGATGAGCTGGATCTCCAACATACACAAATTCAACAATCAAGAAACATGATGAATGTTATGCGAAATAAATATGGCAGATCAATACAAAATGCAACATTGTCCCCAGGGCTTCTTGATGCCATCCAGTATATCGAAAAGGCAAGAAGCCCTGGGGACGAGCTTGAGTTTAGTATAGTTGATTAGTACATGGATTTGAAAGTTTTGTTTCAATAATTTTGTTGCAAATAATGTTTTTGTTTTGATGGCAAGAAGTTTTCAACTCTTCCACAATTGGTAATTCCTAGAATTCTTTTATATCACCTCTGTTTGAAAACATATCTGTGCAAAAGTTGATGACAGAATTCTTTTGTTTATATTTTTTGCAAGTGAAATTTTCTGGGAAACCATCGACGAATTCTTAGATTCTTTTCATTATGTAATGTTTTTAAAAAATGTATACCGACATGTATATCGTTTTGATAAAGGTGTATATACTTAGTAAGAATATTTTTATTGGAAATAGTCATTTTATCGATGGTAGTTGTTCATCAAAATAATTGGAGACAATGTTTCCATAAAAGCGTGTGTGAGCATCCTGAAGAATGCAACAAACCAAATACATTTTCTCCACAGCCAGTACAACCAATTTTCAAGACTTGTTTAAAATATATATAAAGGTGAAATAGTTCTTGAAGTGTCCTAACATCCATTCAACAGCAATACGGACTTCCCTCAGCGCTTTATTATAAGCCAGTTGATTTTGATCCAGATTACCAGCATATGGGGCCTGCAATTTTCGGGAAAGGGAGTAGGCTGGGTCAGCATAAATACAGTCAGATATTCTATTTACCCAAGCATTTACTGGTAAATCATGAAGGACTCCAGATTGTTGTGCCTTTTGCCCTCGCATTTGTCCTTACAAGTTTGTGATCATTCCATTAGGTCAATCATAAGTCCCTGCTCGTCGGGTTTTTTTCGAAAACCTCAGTTCAACTTTGCTTCTAACATCAGCCCACAATTCGAAGTTGAAACGTTCGAAATTCCAATACGGATATAGTTTCCTTGACAACTTCATCTCATATAGTAAGGACAATCAGCTGAACATGCTACTAAGAGAAGTTCTCTAGTTTTCCGCAATCCTCTATTTATACATTTAAATTATGCCCGCCACATTTTCATGCTCAATTAAATTTTCGAGACGTATCTCATTGACGTCCCGTAACGACGTTTGCGTCTGTTTGCTAAATCACCTTTATGAAATATGTATATAGTCGTAAATCTTTTGCCTTTCCATGTAAAAATTATTTCCTTCGTGAACGCTTACAGTTTCTGTTGGGCTGTACTGTATCCTATCACGAATCTCTGGCACGGCGAAAATATCAAATTGTTACTTAGGCTTGTGCATTAATTCCAAAACGTAAGGACGGACGATTTCAGTATTGAATCTGCGATCAGCCATGCGTGATGACATGGCGGCTGAGGAATCGTGTGATTCTTCATGGATGAACATAAACATATGACTGGTAATTTTGATCTTATTGAATCCTTTCACAATACCCTTATCAACTGAGACTTATCAACTGAGACAGGGCTAATAATCTGTTTATTGGTCAGCGCGGAAAGCAGCTGATCTTTCATTAGCGTTTGTCCGTCCGTAATTCCAGAGTTTTTTTGTCCACAGTTCTAGTCTGGATTCCCGTTTACGCTAGATTAGAGGCTAAATTAGACCCGTGGTTTGCTAATGCGTAGTGTACTGAAAGTTGTATAAAGCAACTTAATTATTGTAAGTGCGGCCTCAAATGTATTAAAACATGACATCCAACAACTTATTAAATTCCCAGTCTGTTCGACTGAGCTGAGCTGTGAACCTTGAGTTGTATGATTGTTTTGAGCCTGATATCCTTAGTATGCTTTGATTAAGTGGGAAGTATCTCAGTGTTTTAATACAGTTTTTGAAACATTTTAGAACTAACTTTTTGTGTCTATAGTTTGTAATGATGATAGGGTAGATGTTTGAGAGTCCTGCTGCATATAAAAAGTGAAAGTAACACAGCTTCACCACCAGCTCCAGATCAGATATTGTAGCTAGCTAGGTACAGCATATGGTGTTTTTTAAGGACTTGGCGAGAAAAAATATGTCATGCCTCTTCGTGGCGTTTGTCCGTTAAGGTCTAATCATAGTGGATTTTTCTATAATCCAAAATATAGTTTTTCCAACCACTCTTTCACCCTCTCATATATGCTTCTTCTGTGTGCTAAAAACTCATTTAAAAATCTCATTATTTAACTTTTCGGAAATTTTACTTAACAAGAAAAAAATAATAATTTAAAACCCACCCTCTTTGTGGCCATAATTTTTTTGGGTCCCTAAATCTGCTTTTGTGTCCAATTTCAATTTCTAAACTTCTTTTACACGTAAGTTTTACATAGTAAAAAATAAATGCTGATCTTCACCTTAGATTGTATATATTTGGTGTACTCTATATAATAATACTTGATTACATTATGCATCCATCTGTACAAGGCATGCATCAAAACTCTTACATGATTTGAACTTTTTCTATTTCAAGCTATTTCTATTTCCCTCTGAGAGTTCCATTTATAGAAAGTATACTATTATATTTAATATTTATATTTTATTATTTTTATTTTATTATATTTTATTATATTTCATATTATATATTATATATTTACTATTACTTTATACTTTTTTATAATTTTTGTATGGATTAAACTTTGAGGAAAATGGTATTCTTCAATTTGTCAAGTGAATTTTCATTTATAATGATGAAAACCAATGCCCGGCAGTTTTTTGTGCATTTCGTCATTCTTTAAAAGCAAAACAAAAGAAATCAAGTCAACCGGTCGCGCATGTAGAGAAATGAAAACAATAGATTCAGCCGTGCGTGTAGGAAAAAAACAACATGGATATGGATGCCAAGTATGGGGGTAATGATAATACATTATGTAAATTGGAGTGCTATGTAAATTAGTTGAGGGGAAGTGTTTTCATTTTCATATATGTAATTAATTCCACCATGATGTGGTTGTCAAGGGAAGAAAATTTCACAACATTCTTGTGGGATTTTAATTTCGTTTTTTGTAAATTCTTGATTTTTCATCATTTTAATTTTGCAGTTAATGTATCAAAATTTCGATTTTTTTAATTTAATTTTGCATATATTTTACCATACTGTATGTATTTCCACTTTTTAGCACCAGTGTTCTTAGCACCTTCAATAATGGCCCGCCTGAATCATAGGCGTATTCAGGGTCAGTCAAAAAAGTGAAGGAGTCTAACATTAAGATATTTCTTTCCAGTGTTAGGTTACTTGCATGTTTTCCTTTTCTACTTAAATGACTAAACTCTTCTCCACAAATTTTGACTGAGCTCTAGCTACGCTTTACTCTAAAAAGCACCTGGGCGGTAATTTAAAAACAAAATGTTTTCAAATGAGCAAATGAACACCCAGGTGGTTATTAAGTATAATCAGTAGGGAAGGGGGGAAAAAATATATACACACAATAATGTTTTGTTCAAATCATTCTCCACATTCTTAATTAATATGCACTCTTCTTAAGAATTCAAAAAGTAAACAAGAGACCTGCGGCCTGAGGGTCGACGCACTGGTCACAGTTTGGGCGGCGTCGTATCAAGTGTGGTGTGATATTAAACTTCGGCTTTAATCATGTTTTAATTGTATCCGGCATCTTATTCATCAATAAACTGTTCGGAAAATAGGTCACGTACAGAATTTGCATTGTTTCCACACATAATGTTAATTTTCGCTGACGTCGTCCATAGCAAAACATTATTTTTCAGGTTATCGTACTTCAAATAAGAAACCATCATGTCATACCTTATCGGGGAAAATTTTTTTTCGGGGATAAAATTCGTCGCCTACCCAAAATTTTGTCACTTTTTCCTGACGAAGCATTTTCTGTCTTACCAGCTCTAGTTTCACTTCATAATCGATTTTTGCATCGGACCAAGTCGTTTCTCTGTACACATGACATCCCCACGGAGCTGTAATGGACGTCGCCCAAACTGTGACCAGTGCGCTGACCTTCAGGCCGCAGGTCTCTTGTTCCTTTTTATTTGTATTTGACATGGAGATGTAAGAAGAATACAGTCAAGCCGAACCCCCCCCCCCCCAAAAAAAATAAATAAATAAATAAATAAATAAATAAATAAATAATAATAAATAAATAAATAAATAAATAAGTAAATAAATAAATTGGGGAAAAATCGGGGAAAAGTATTTGTCATTCTACCGAGAGTTTTAGTAATAGAGATAATTAATAAAGCGGGCGATACACGATCAAATTTATCTAATTCAATATACAGTAATATTATATCAAAGGACAGACATGTTATATATAAGGTCAAAGTAGATAGGTAAAGTAGATCATTTAAGCTCTTTCAAAAGAATTATAAAAAAAATTGTGCGTAAATTGTGCGTATCCGATTAGCCACCTCAATTGTTTAGTTTTGTTTTGTTTTTGTTTTTGTTTTTGTTGTTTTTCTTCTCAATATACCGTGGCATGTATAGGCCATTTTACAGAGCAGTTATATAGTGCATTTCTAAGTGACGATTTTCGACAGTTAGGTTAGCTAACTGACGGTTTTCGACAGTTAAGAAAGCTAACTGTCGATTTTCGACAATTAAGGAAGCTAACTGTCGATTTTCGACAGTTAAGGTAGCTAACTGTCGATTTTCGACAGTTAGCTTCTGTAATAATGATATATGGTCTTGATGTCCCAAACTATATTATATATCTCTCCTCCATGTAACAAGAGAAACCAGGAACAAAGGACGTACAAGGATGAACTACAGAACGTATCAACCAAATTTTTAGTCAACTAAATAGACATGGTTTGTTTATCTATGTACAATCGTAACGTTTACTGTTCATGAAAGTAGCTAGTTTTTCGTCGAATTTGTGTTGGATTCTTGCTTCGCATAGGTTGTGCATTGTCACGGTTTGCTGGATTTAGGTTGTTCTCCCCGTCGTCGTTGGTGTCGTCGTCAATATCGGGTTCTTCTGGATCATCGAATGTGAGGGGCTTTATTTTCAAAAGAAATTTGAAATGATCAATGTTGCGAGTTGCGCGGTGATTATGTCTTTCGGCGGTTAACATTGAGCCTCGTTTAGCTACAATGCGGTAAGGGACTAGATAGCTTGTTTGTTTTTCTTTGCAGAACGAGTGCATAATCGCCATTGGTGATACCGGAATTTGAAGCATGATAACGGGGGTCATGATATTGTTTCATCTTCTTCATTTTTGCTTCATCGTGGTTTTCGGCTGCACCGTTTGCTTTTGGATGTAGTGGTGCGATTCTATGATGTTCTGTCCCTCTTTCTCGCATGAATAGTCGAAATTTATGGCTATGGAATGGGCTAATCTTATGCGGGAGACCATGTATCGCAAATAGTCTTGTAAGAGCTCCGAGAGTTGGTGTAGTGGCGGTGGTAACTGCCGTTTGGTAGTGGACCCAGGAAATCGATATTCACTGTATGCCAATGTGGAGGTGGAAGTGGTGGATGGTCTTGTTGAGAGACCGAGGTACAAGCAAGGCATGATTTTATTGTGGTCTCAACAAGAGTGTCGATGAGACTAGGGAAGTATACTTTGTCGCGGAGAATTGATTTTGTTTTCGTTATTTCTAGGTGCCCTTGGTGGGTTAGATCGATCATTCTCTTCCAGAGTGTGCGTGGTACCACTATTCGGTTTTGACGTAGAATTAACGAGTTAACTGTTAACTGTTAGTTCTGTAGACATTTGTCGGAAAATTTGTAACTCTATTGCAATTTTCGTTAATGCTTTCGGGTTCATCGATAATGTGCCATTTGTTTGATTTCATTGGGTCAATTAGGGTTTGTAAGGTTGCATCTTTGAGTGTGTGTTGACGGATTTCATCTAGGGTGATGGCGAGTGGTGTTGCAAAATTGGAAACGAAATTGACGTATTCGTCAGCAAAGTTTGTGTTTGGGGCACTGGAATTACGTGTGGTATGTTGGGAACAGTAGTCAGCAGGATTCAGGGTACTTTTGATGTGATGAATTGTGGGACGCTCATAGTGGGAGCGTTGCAAGTGAACTACTAAGCAGAGTAACAAGAGGTTTATGGTCAGTTAAGACTTCAAATTCCTTTCCAATTAAGTACGTACGGAACTTTTCGCAGCCAAATAGGATTCTCAGACACTCCCGTTCGATTGGACTATATCGTTTTTCGACTTCTCTGAACAGGCGGTTGGCGTATGCATTGACGTACTGTGTTGCATTAGAATTGCGATAAATCCTTCTGGTCCAGCATCGGTGATAATGGTAGTATATTTCCGTGGATTAAAGTTTCTCATGATAGTCTTTGATGATAGAGAATCCTTCAGTTTAAAAAAGGCCTCTTGGCATTCTGGGCCCCACTGCCATGGAATATCTTTCCTTTCCGATTGTTCGAGTTATCGAGAGTCTTTTGTGAGAGAGTATTACATCAAGGGAATTACTAAAGAAGTTCGAGTTACTGAAAGTTCGAGTTATCGAGGGTTCGAGTTACAGGGATTCTACTGTATGTCGAATTTGAAAGTTTAATGTGATACACGCTTTCGACTTGTCGAAATAAAATTATTCATTTTTTTTTATTTTTTTTTTCATAACTTTAACATAACATAACGTGATTGGGAAACTCATTTCGATTTCGACATATTTGATTGTGCATCACCCTCCTCAGTAACAAAGTTGAAACATTATTGAAACAATAAATGTCACAAAAACGAGGCTGGATGAACTGACTAGGTCAAAAGACTTTCGAAAACCTCGAGTAACCGGCTTTTTTGGAAGTATTCAAAGTACGTGTATTTTACGTCATTTTCACCTATTTTTCTCAATTTATACGTATTACACTACGGCTATTTCTATCACGTCTATGGTGGCCGAGAACTTCCACATAAAAATGTAACAATCATTCAATTTTAGTTTTTAGTATTAATTTTTCTTTGTTTATTTTATTTATTTATTTATTTATTTTTATCGTTTAATAATTTATTTTTTCATAAAATTTTATTCGCAGTAACAGATTTTTTTTTGTGTGAATATCTTTTTTGGCAGTTCTCGGCCAAGTATTTTTTTTTTTAATGTATTACGTTATTTTGGCGTTCTCTGTAAACTTTTCAATTGCCTCTTTTCAATATACTCACATACGAGAGAGCAAACTATTAACATCTCTACTGGACACCTAGTGTTACTTGCCGCATTTAACTGATTTAAATCAGGGTATACTGAACTTTTGCCGGTTTGCGATTTCACAAGCCAAACTTTTTGTGTTATTTTTCTTATATAACGAAATCTAGATATAACAAACTTAGTTTTGTGTCTCTTCAAGTTCACTATAATTGTGAATCTTAACCAGCAAATATTCAAATGTTGCAAATATTCAAAAGGAAAATCGAAAAGAACAATTTCAGTTACTTAAAACCACCTTATTTTGTGTTCAGTGCTATTGATGACATTTTGGGTTTTCTACAGACACAGGCAGTATTTTGAATGAGTAAAAATGCCCGTTCGTGTTGCATCTTAATTGCTTCAAAAATGTTACAAATTTCAATTGATGACGTTGACATTTTCTATTTGCACTTTCCTCTTTATATTACAGTAGACTCCAATTCGAACTATTCAAACGATCCACATGAACTAATAGCTAGTTAATGATACAAAATAAATAATGTATAAGCGTTCTCAAGTTACCTTAAAACGTATTTATTTGACATAGGAGAGATCAAGGGGGAAAAGCCTTTGATAGGATGAACGTATTAGTTATAAAAGGTATGGTACTTGTTGTTCCTTGAAAATGCAGATGTTTATAATATATACTGTTTCACCTTTTGCTCTTTATTTCAGCGAGTGAATACACGAGTTCACAGTTTGGGAAACATAATAGCTCACTTTAAATTTGCATTGTTGTTGATCTCTTATTCAGTATTTAAAGTTGGAAGCAAAGTAGAAGAAATTAACAAGGCCAGAAGCAGAAGTGAAAATAATTTTTTAAGAAAAGTTTTGGAAAGAAACCTATCAATTCTTTACATATTCTTTGAAGATACATATAAACAAGATCTAATCAAAATATTCAACATTTCGGGAAATAATAAATAAATATTTTCACTTTGGGTCAAACTCTTCTCTTTATTTGTTCATTTATTCTTTCCGTTTGTAATACTGAATGTGTGCTGAAATCTGAAACTGTGAACTACTGTATTGTCAACGAAAAATATTTCAACAGTAAGAACAGTTAGAACTAATTTTAAAGGCAGTAACTAAATTATTTATATATTTGTATATTATATAGCACAATATATCCTAAAGTACTAGTATTCAATTTGTGAAAAGTAACCTCAGTGAAGGAGGCTATATATTCTTATTTCAATAATGTAATCAAAACGAATATCTGAACTTAGTCTTAATCGACTTGAATTTGCTTCGGTTCTCTACTAACCCTATGCTAACTGGTTATTTCGGACATTACCTTAGAATATTGACCGACGTCAAAGTAAAGCCCGACCTTGTGAGAGCAGCACGTGACGGAAGTCAATATTCGAAGGTAATGCCCGAAATAACCAGTTAGCATATGGTTTATTACCCGCGTTTGTGTTTCTTCATAATTATACTTCGCTTCGTACACACAAAAAAAATGTCAACAAACTTTTCCTTCTCGTTTTTGTGTGACATTCAATTTGTTATTAAAAATAGAAAAAATGCAATACAATGAGTTCTTTAACTGTTTTAGTTATTACTTGTCACACCAAAGTTTTTTCTATCTATCTATCTATGTTTTTTCTGTGCTTGTTTACATTCATGCCTCTTATTTTATAAACAATATTGTTGCCATGACACTTCAGCGGGCTGTACCGGTGAGTATAGACCGGAGTGACGTCACATATAAGCGTAATTGACAAATAGGATTGTGCGAATGTTTTGTATCGAATACAGCCCTGCTACGCGGGTAATAATGTTCAATATAGTTCTCTTACTATTTATTTAAAAGTTATTGTAAAATATTGTAAAGATATGATGCATAACGTTATAATAGAATTCTTTTACTAATTTAGATTATTTTTATGTATAATATGTTGTATATTATGTAATCTTATTATTTATAAATTATTTGAGAAAAAAACAATTCAAAAATATATATAGCTTTACTTGTTTCATCTCTTAATTCCGTGCCTACTGCAGATTTATTCATGGATGGTTTATAATCCGAACTTTCCCCACGAAATTGGCGCCAGAATACATAGAGTTTTCGACCTATGTTTTCGTGGGAAATCTCTCTTCTCTGAGGCTGATAACTTAAAGATTTCGAAATTCCGAACTCAAAAACTTGTAGTTCTAGTGTGAAATCGTGGGGGAAGAATTCCTTTTGAAAACAAGATGTTTTCGTGTGATTTTCGTGTGATTTCGTGTGATACGGTGCGACACTTACTCTTTCCGTTCTCCCGAAAACATTAAAAAACATAATGTTGTCATTTTCCGATTGTAATGAAAAACTTCCTCTTTTCGTATATTTTCGGATCACCGAAACTTACAATTTCGCGCAGTGACGTGTTAGTTCGTCTTAAAATTTTAAAAAAGAGCTATGACATTACTAGTATGAGAATTGGTCTGCGGGGGACGATTTCTACAAAGGCTCTGTACCAGCATACTAAGTTTCAAGGCCTAACTCTAAAATCTCGAAGTTATTACAAATCGGGGCTAAACACTTTTTTACAAATCGGGGCAGGACTGAGGGTAGCTCGTTTTATTAGAAATTTGGGCAGATATAGCATTTGTTCATTTTTGTAAAATTTTCAAAAATTCACACAAAGTTTTGGAACAACGTTACGCAGGCAGAGGGTCGACAAAATGTAACTATAAGGAATGACAAGAATAACGTGACAATTTTAATTTTTTCAAAAATTAAAGCCTGCGATTTTCTAGATTTTCGGCGAAATTTGCAGAGGGTTATTGGGTTTCTGATTATATTGTTACCATGGAAACTACTTTTGATCCGTACATCGGGATAAAACTCTGGCCAAAAGATTACTTTAAGTAAACTCTTCCTAAAAAAAGTTTTAATACATTTCATCTTTTTAATTTAGTGATTATAAATGCAGGTATATAATGTGTCCTAGGACCACAAACCAAAGCATTGTTTCTTAAGTCCTGATTTCCATACAGAAAGTAACAATTTCCAATTATACCAAATTACTTCGCCAGTAGCAACATAATGGATCTCAATGCTTAGCGCAAGCTACGCTCTCACTTTCCATTTAATTCCACGCCCTGTATGATTTTCCTCCCTTGTTGACCCTTTTTAAGCCGTACAAATTTAATATGAGCGTTATTTTTGAAAAATCCAGTCAACTCTCACAGACAAACATCTACCGACAGCGCTTTTAAAGCCAAGTCATGAAAATTAACGCCATTGAGAGCAGGTGTAAAAAGGGACCAGTAAGGTATTCACCTTTTCACCCAAGAAAACATTTTCAGTCTGTTGACTTCCTTTTCAACGAGTAATTGTAATTCGGCTGTATCGTTTGTTTCATCGTCTATCGATGGTTCAGAAATCATGGGCAGATCAATACTATCTGTCAAGCTACTTTTTCTAGATCTCCGTGGCGAGTTTGAAAAACAGTCAGTCAGCGAGCCACGTCTGTTACCGTCACTGATAGCTTGCACAAACGGCTTGGATTTTACCAAGTGTTTACATTTGTAACAGTAATTCAAATTTTGATGTGCCGAATAGTGATCTGAATTTGAACTCTCTAAAGATGTCGTTGATCCAGATCGACTGCAGTTGATGCAATGCATATAGTCAAATTCCTCAAACGGGTTCTCGCACAGTTCATCATCGCTGGAGCATTCTTCTATAGGTTCCGGTACACTGGCAATACTGCTCTTACGCGAGTCAGTGCTCAGTTTCCTCTGCAAAAGTGCGCTATTATTCCTGTGTATGAATTCAGCGTGATTGACAGCACTATTGCTCCAAGAATGTCTCCTTATTGGTGCTACACAACCTCTATTAAGTTCTTTCATAGGCACTCTCGGCGAAAGTTCATCCCACGGTGTCAACACGTTAACCGTTGTAGGTAAGATACTTGGACAGCTTGCTTGTCTAGAACGAAACGAGCACGGAGGAAAGTCCCCCGGGAATTTATCGTCACATCCGCGTACCTTCTTGCAGCTTTCTGCCATTTGGGAATCTTTCTCGGTTCCGGTAAATCTAGTCATATCGATTATTTATTCATTACTACCTGAAAAATATGAAATAGAAGAGATTACAAATGCAAGGTATATTAGGATTACAGAAAAATGCATCAACAAAGCATGACATTCATATATAGATATAGATATATATTCATGCACCTCATCTAAAATAACAAGAAATTGCACTGAAAACAACTTTCAAAAGAAAGAGAAAGTTATTTTGTTTTTTGGTGAGTAATACTTCTGAAAGTAGAATCTACTGTTCTATATGAAAAGAAAAACAAATTTCCTTCTTTATGAAAACACAGCTGGCTCTCGTAAGAAAGTTCTATTTCGTTTTCATCGTAAATTCCTTATTTTATATGAAAATGCGTAAATAAAAAAAAAGCTAGTTTATATAAAAGGAATGAGATCATTTTGTATTGGGAGCATGTTGTGGTTTTTATTACTATACAATAATATTATTAAAGCTTTCTTTTCCCCTATTTCGAAAGAAACAGAACATAAAAGTGATATTTAAATATGCTCAGTCTGTCTGAAAAGATGCGCTTTTTTTTGTTGTTGTTTTCTTAGGAAAAGATATAACGTGCCAAAAACGTTTTCAAATATGGCGACAGCTATTTCTTGAATTAAAATCGCGGTATTCCTGACTATTTGGAAAATCCTTAGTTTTCATAGCTGTGCCGCGTTTTCCCCCTAAAAGCCTTCTTATATAGGAAAGAATAGCTGAAATTATAATTACAATATTAATAGGATTCGCATTTGCAGGTCGTGCTCAAATCTTACTTAAAATAGATTATTTTACGGAATAGTTTATCGTGAATCTTACCTAAATTATTCAATTTCTATTATGAAGTTTCTACTTTGAGCATAATTTATCTAATAATTTACCATCTCACAGAACCTTTAAACATATTCAAGTGAAGTCTTTCAGCATCTGTGCCTTCATACAAATCTTGATACAAATTTACATTCTCATTTTACACACCCACGAAATATAAATTATACTTTTCCTTTCGTTCTTTAATTATTGATAAGGTATTTCATTATCTGGATTTGCAAAGTAAATTTGGTGAAATCAGCTCATTGATTATACCAAAAAGCATACATTATATATATAGAAAGTCTGCACTGGTTTCGAAAGTAACTTTATGATAATCTTCATAGATTTTCGCAAGTAGCAAACATCGCCAAAAAAGGTTTCTAATTGTATTCAATCTTTTTCACTTGCTCAAACACATGACACATACATTCGTAAAGGAACTCTTGAGCATTTAGCAAAACTAAATGGAGGAAGAGTGGGAAATACATTAGTTGAAGCTGATGCAAGTTTTCAGGATCTGACATCAATCAGCAAGGTCCATTAGTCAAGTTCTATTGCCGGTATATTTAACTTACATTTTGCATTCACTTTGATCACATGACATTAAATAATTGCTGTTACATTGGTTGTTATATGTCGTGTGATCAAAGGGAGCGCATGACATATAAGATATAAGATATATAAGAGAATATATAAAAGAATATAAACAATAATCATAGGCGTATTCAGGGTCAGTCAAAAAAAAGTGGAGGAGTCCAACGTTATGATATTTCTTTTCAGGCTTTAGTGTCGATTAGATCACTTGCACGTTTTTCTTTTCTACTTTAAATGACTAAACTCTCCTCCACAAATTTTGACTGAGCTCTAGCTACGCCTCTGATAATGTTGTTATAAGATTTCCAGAACAGGGAAGTTTTTTAATGACCATGGCAAAACAGATAAGGAAGATAAGGAACTGCTTGAAAACTTCGGAAAGTTTGTTTATTCTCTGCTATTTAGAGAGCCTCCATATAACTTTATTTTTATATTTGCATATACTAGTGAAAGCAAAGCTCCTCCTACAACACCACTGTAAAATACAATAAGTGAGTCGATATCATTTTTTAAAATGAACGCTTTTTATTTTCTGTAAAAATATCTCGAACATATCGATATTTAAGATCGACAGTCCTGAGATAAAATTTGTATAATCTTTCTTTATGAAACTGTATATCGGAACAAATCTATACGCCACTCATAGTTTCGATAGCCTTGTTTCAAAGGAGAAAAAAACGGAACAAAATTTAAGGATAAAACTAAACCATATGGAAGCACTTTAAATTCAGGGTCACACACTCCAGAAATAAAGCTTTCAAAGAGACCACTCTGTAAATACACGAAATTCATGTTTATATGTCGCATCCTGACTCAGTTGTCCACACGGACCTCGTTAGGATGCATTTGCAGTAGCTAGTTATTGCTTTATATATTTTGCTCATTAGCAAATCGGGATGGGACAATTTTCGTTAATTTTTAACACAGAAACCAGGCCAGTATGAACAATACACATTTCCCGAATTTCCCGAATTTCCCGAATTTTCTGTTTAAACACCGTGTTTTTTGTTTAGTAAGTGCACCCAGCCTCGTTTTAAATATCAAAATTGCATCTAATCATTCTACTGGGAGTTTTTGTTATAGAGATTATTACTAAGTAATAAAGTTAAAACATTATTGAAACAATAAATTTAATTAAAACGAGGTTGGGTGTATTAACTAGGTCAAAACATGATATTTAAACAGAAACTCGGGAAAGGTGTATTGAGTCAGAATGCGACATAAAAACATGAATTCTGGAAAGGTGTATTCGTTTTGTTCTACCACAAAAACGTAACAGGCCGTAAAAGACTATACAAACAAAATCGTCGCAAAACCCAAGAACCCACAGTTTATCTAATCAGAGACTACAAGAAGGAACAAGGTATTGACGTCGAAACTACAAAATTGAAGATTAAGGATCTGTTACACGGTAAAACTATTAGATTAAATTATGGAAGTGTTTTTGTTATCTTCATTGACGTCAATGGATTAATTTTTTGAACAATAAGGTAAGGTACACTTTCTATACTTTATCAGGGGCGTAGCTTGAGCTCAGTCAAAATTTGTGGAGGAGAGTTAAAGTAGAAAAGGAAAACGTGCAAGCAACCTAATCGACACTTAAGACTGTAAAAACTGAAATATCATAACGTTGGACTCCTCCACTTTTTTAGACTGACCCTGAATACGCCTATGTTTATCTATACTTCACCGTCTTACAGGATGTTAATGCGTATTTAAACAATTCAAATTTCAATCAAACCAACACCCTCTCTACTCAATTCTCAGCTTCAGCATGATTCCTCTTCACAGGCCATTTGAGTCTAGTGATTCTCGTAAAGAAAATTCTTGAACAAAAAAAACAAACTTCTGATAAATTATGAAGTTATTTTGAACCAACAAAACACAAGGCCATTAACAGTGTTAAAATGATTATCATTGAAATCGATAGAATTTGATCGATTTATAATTATCCCAAGTAAATAAATTAAATACATTCATTTGATATTTTTCTTTTCTTTTCTAACGATTAGAGCTGTCTGGTCGGCTAAGCCTTCAAAACCATTGACAAATTTTCATAACCAAACTAATCATGCATAAACCAACGTCATTATACATCGATAAAGTATATACTTTTGGTTTGAACACAGAGGATGTTAAGCGGATAAAAGGAGTGATCCAAAAAACTTATAAAAATGGGCGCTTCATATGTGGCACTATAGCTACCACCCCTCCCCCTCCCTGTCGATGTTAAACTAGATTTAACATTAGTGTTTGAGTTGGTTTACCATTTTTGTTTGAAAATGTCCATATATATATATATATATAAGATTACGAACATAAAAGATTTTATTAAGTTTTAAATCGTTTTTTATGTTCACGTAAGTGTGCCAATATCCACTGAATTTGGCGTGTTCAAGTCGTTTCCTCTGATCTTTGATCAATAAGCGTCGACGTCGATTTTCTGACGTCAGAAAAACGGTTGATCACCTGATGCAACGACCTCGGGGGTCTCATGATGGAATGCAACACTTCCGCTTGCTACATCGTCGCGTTCTTATAGGTTTCGAATAGACTTACATATGTAATGCCGTTCAGCATAAGAAACTGACGTCTGACGTCATAAAAAGTTTCTCCATGAGCCTTTGTCACGTACTTGACACCTCCGTTACAGGTATACAGGTTACATAATTGCAGGACAATAGTTCATGACAGCCACGTGACAATATCGGTGCACAAAACTAAGAACAAGACTGATTAAACATCTAACCTTTTTTTTCTTTCGTTGCTACAATTTCCTAACCAATTATTTATTATGTTCTATGAACTTTGACCAAACCAGTAATTCCCGGTAGGAAACAAAAAGTGTCTAAAAACTAGTTCGCAATAATAAAGCAAATACCATTAAAAAAGCTTGAGAAAGTTTCACAAAAGCAGCGAAGTCGTACTGGATATGAACCAGAACAAACATGGAGTATATTTGTCGAGAACTAATAAAAAAACAAAAGAACGGAAACCATAAGAAATGTCGAAGATTATAAACCAGGTAATTATTAAATGCTTTATCATAACAAATAGCGCTACATTTTAACAACTTCTCTACAATATATCTATATATATATGTATTTGAAAACGATTAAGCCAAACTTCTATACTGCGTTTCTTCTTAATTTGTAATTGACAACGACCGCAAATCAATTTAAAACATTAATCAAGTTTATGAGAAAGGATGAATTGTTCATGTGACACATTTTGACAACAATTTCGACGTTTTCTCTTTCAGACAAAAGCGGATGAATGTTAATTAGAGGATAAAAATAGTTGTAACTACCGAAATCAAAATTGTCTAATTGAAGTTTCATTTAAAAATCATTTTCGACTCATGGGGTTTAATTTTGATATGACGAGCGCTCAATTACACGACGGTTACTTGAAATACGTTTCACGTCAGTATTTAATGTCCTTATTTTGAAATTTCCCGCTCTTTCAAAATCCAGTTCAGTGTTATGAAAATTGGGATAAATAAATCTGATTCACTTTTTGAAATGTGGAGTAGCATTGTCCTAAATTTCTACAAAAATTTCGCTTTTTCCTTTAAATTATGTATCTGGACGATACCCCAGCAGGCACATGACGTTATAATAACGTCATATTTTGGTCATATTTTGGTCATAACGTCCATATAACCAGATGATCACATCATGGATATGACCATCAAATGACGTTATCAATATCACGTCAGTACAACGTTATATAAACGTCTTATTTTGATCGTTATTTTCAAGTAAGTGTAAACTCAATCAAAGGTTTCAAAGGTGTGAAAACTTTCACATTTCATTGTTGTTGTGATAAAGATCAAAGGTTTTACTGTTAACACTAATTAAAGAAATGTATAGTTAAAGAAATGTATAAGGAAAATATTTTGTGTGAATACGAAAACATTTGAAACATGGATTTGTTTGACTGTCAAACAGCATGGACAAGGTATGATTGATTAAGGACAGTTAAGTTAATGACACAAAATACATAAAGAGTAAGCTCTCTCAAATAACCTTAAAATGTATTAAAAGATCAAGGCAGATAGAATCGACTGGCAAAGGGAATAAAGTCTTTGATAGGATGAAATTATTTGAAGTTGTAGTAAGTATGGTACCCGTTGTTCCTTGAAATTGTAGATGTATATAATATACTGACTCGCCGTTTTGAAGTTTATTTCAGCGAGTGAATTGTCGAAAACGAAAAATGTTTCAAGTAGAAAAAAACAACGTGAATGTGTCGATGTCCTGAAACATGATCCATCGAGAGTAAGAACTGATTTTAGGAGAAGTTAATATTTTGTTTGTATATTATGTAGCACAAATATATTATGAACCTCAGATCATAAATTGCTAGTATTCAATTTGTAGAAACTAACCTCAGTGAAGGAGGTTAAATGCTTATTTCAAAAATTTATTCGAAACGAATATCTGAACTTAGTGTTAATCCACTTAAACTTGCTTCTGTTCTCTACCATTCAGTATAGTTCTCTACTATTTACTCTAAACTTATTTATAATTATTTTATAGTTATTTATAAGATAATTTCGATACATACATATATATCACAGGACTTACAGTGTATTTATATTTGTTTGCTTGGAGTTATCTTGCTAATAGAGGTTGCTTTATTTAAATCAATGACTAACTTAGTTTTTCCGATCAGTTCCTGGCTAAGGATTTCCTATGGAAAAATCTTAAATAAATCCATTCGTTCTTGAAAAATATGACGTAATTACAACGTCAGTATAACGTCTTTTTCTGACATTATCAGTACGTAGTTTAGACGTCATTAAATGACGTCGTCGAACATTACAAATATGACAACACGATGACGTCATTTTTCGTCATGTCATGACGTTATTATAACGTTATAATAACGTCGTGTGCCCGCTGGAAGTCTAACTTGTAAACAATAACAATGGACGTTCCTTTGCATGATAAAAAGACGTAATGAAATACCGTGTTGACCATTTAAAATAAAATTTGATCAGCCTGTCATGCAAAAGAACGACACTATTATCATTTTCTATTATACTTGGGTTGAGTGCTGGGTTTATGGAAAGGGAATAAAGCGGGATCTCTACTTCAAGTAATAATACGCGTATCAGCACATACCGTATCATTGAGCATGCGCATTTTGATTGTAATTTGGAAATATGCGTATCAATAATTTTCTTCGCGTACCAAAAAATAAAGTTGAATTGGATTAAACTTTTTTTGCAATACGCGTATCACTGAAAAAGGTAACCAACCAAACTACTAAAATTTTGCTACGACTGTAGTTTTGCATGAATATTCTGTAAAGAAAAACAAACTCATTTTTTAAATGGATATTAATACGCGTATTGCACCGTATTTTGTGCTGGTACGCGTAACAAAAATGTGAAGTGGAAATCCCACTTAAAGGCTACCGTCTAAGAATGGAATTAAAGTTTGGACATGTGCTTTGTGACTTGCAAAGCACAAGGATAAAAACAACCGAAGGTCCTAACGCGACGTCCAAACAACGTCTAAACAACGTTCGAACGACATTGTTTGCCTGCTACATCAGCATAAAACAACATTAGTGCAGTAACATTATTTTCCGTTTCGAAGTCTTGAGCATTTTTAGCTACTTGATCGATAAACTCTTTCGTAACGTTTAACAAATATCGATCATGAAATAACGAAGTGACAAAAGAAAAGCAAAGGTGAAACACGAAGGCGGTGTTTCGTTACTTAAAAAAATAAACTCGAATTCTTAAAATATCTACTTTCGAACACATTAAAGCAGAGCCCTGATACAACGAATTTTTTTGATTTTACTGTTATGCTGAATATGATTTCCTTTGTCCCCAAATTAACCTTTCACGGTAAGTGTAAATCCCTTTCTATCTCAATCAAATCACCAGGCTTCCTTCGTCAGGCCCTGGGGTTACACAGTACTATACAGCAGCCTGTATCGATCACTAACCTTTGCCACTGTCCATTGATTTTCCCCAATTAGATGTAAATTCCAGAACGTTGACATTGATTAGGATAAGCAAAAAACCCCAAAAACATCTATACTGCATCAATAACTGCATGTAAGTGACAAACATGTTTGTGGGCACGTTTTCTTGCTGTTGTTGTTGTTTTTATTAAAAATTGAAAATCTTCTTTCCGGTCAAACCGGTTTAATAATAATAACAATAACGCCAATTCGACTAAAGCTTGCACCATCAACAACTTGGATCACTTTTGGATCCATTTATTAACAACAAATTTTACAAAATGAATCCCAACGTGTTATTCATACCTTATTGGCCCTTTTTACGCCCGTGGACATTTCAAAAATAACGCCAATAAATACCGACGTAATAGGGAGCCGGTATTTGAATCAACTTATTAAAAACAAAATTTGTGATAATGCACATGATAATTGTGATAATCCAAATTAATGCACACACGTGACAGTCCTGATGCACACATATATATATAAACAAAACTTAAGTTTCAAGTCAGCAATTAGGTGTACACTTTCCAAAAAAACTAAAAAACTCGATTTATTAGGAGATGATTCTGTTAAATTTTTTACCTTTGATATTCTTCTCGAATTGTTAGTTTTCAACAGGCACGCGACGTTCAGACGTTGTAAAGACGTCCATATTTAACGTTCATATAACGTTCTATAACGTCCATGTAACGTTCAAGCGACCTTTTGTGCCTGCTAGACTTCTGCTTCGATGTTTTTGTTTTTTCTTATGTTTGTGAAAGCGATCTCAGGTGTTCTGATTACAAGTATATTCCGGTCACATGGAAACTTGCTATATAAATATATAAAGTTTTTGAAGTGTTTAGGATTTAGTTGTCAATCAAGTTAGTTGAGAAGAAGATCAAAAAACACTATTCAAAGTTCAAAGTTGAATAAAATGAATCTTCAGTGGTAAACAATCAATAATTTATGTTAAGATCAGGAAATACATCTTCTCCATTGAAAGTGCTAACTATATTCATTAAACCAATTCCCACTTTATAAATTAGTGAACAAAACTTTTACACGGCACGACTCTGCCAATCCTTACACGGAAAGTACATTTTTTATCTTCGTCAACATCAATAGATCTTTCCCGAATTTCTGTTTAAACCTCGTATTATATAGATGATTTCCAAGTGACGTATTGTTTATCAACATTGGTATTCTTTGCTCGATTAATTACTGAAAGCTTTAATATGGTATATTAATGATCAAGTCATTGTCTACGAACATACGCACGCGCATCTCTGCAGGTTACTCAAATGCTCTTTACTATAATATACTATAAAAATATACTATATAAATAGTGTATCTGTATTTTTATAAATTTTAAAGTCATCTATAGTTATTTTATCAAACTTCGGCTCGTTTCTAGCTATGTATTTTATCGTCGTGCGGACTTCTTTTTGGTACTGGTCACGTGTCATTCCAATTCCCCGTAGTTAAAAGCAATTATTACAATGCAAACGAGGTAAACATTGTTGGCTAGGCCATGACATAGCATTTTAACTGAAATTTTGGCAAAGGTTGTTTTCCGTTATTTTTGGTTGGTTGCAAGTTTATCTCCTGCATAATCAAACAAAATGCATGCAATTACGCACAAAACTCAAATTAAAAGAAATCTTATTGCATTGTCATAATGACCACTAAACGAATGTTTGATTAATCGCTAAATTGCCTTCAGAAATGTAGAACACTGATTGAAAACTGATCGTTAATAGGGAATATATCGTTACTATGACGACTGCGACGGCAATGAGGACGGCGACTAATCTTTGAATACTCGAAAAACCATGAATCACAAAGCAAAAGAAGTTCCAAGACTTGGTCTGTTGTAACTAAAAGTTCGATCAAAATGAACTAAGTAAAAAGGAAATGGCTATCGAAACAGGTTAAAAGATATTTGCATTCTTGCGTCTTTGTTTTCATTACGACTTCAAAATTTTAGTTGTGTTTAAAAGGTAAAAATGTGCTAATGATGTAATTAACCGCCAAATTTTCCCAGTGGCATAGTATGATATATAGCTTTTCTTTCTTAACCAAATCCACAAGGAAATCGAATCTTTTCTTTCGCTCACGTCACCGTCCTCGTCGTATTGTCGTATTGCCGAATATGTGAAAGTTAAAACGACCAACAGTTCTCGAGGAAAGAGAACACAGACACAGTGCGTAAAATCTTCAAAAGTCTATGTAGAGGAGAATTTTTTTCATTGAAACAACAGGCGATATTGCTTGCCATTCCTATAGACTGGGTAGGTCCTAGATCCGTCTCTCAAGGCTATTTCTTAACCACTTTATTTATTCGATGAACTATGGTTTAACCTCTTCTTTAATATTTTATCGGCCCTATATGACTTGGCGTTTAAAGGACCGGCATTAAGTGTTTTTCTGTGAGAGTTTGACCGTGGAAATAACGTCAATAAAAACAGGCGGGGCCGGCGTTAAATTTGGACCTGCGTAAAAAGGACCAATAAGATACTTTAATAGTTTAATAGTCTGGAACTTCGAACAATAGGGATTCAATAAAACAATGAACTGCATTTGAATGAGGCTTAGCAACAATGCTGTTTTTAAAAGGAATTCTGGAAGGGCCTATATCAGTAAAATTCGTTTCGTGTTGCGTTTTCTGCGAAATATCCAACGAGTTTTATTGTATTCCCTTCGAACCTTTGTTGCTATCGTCAGTATGGTGTGTAATCAAAGTTGTTTATTGTTAAAAAGAAAAGCCAAGCAAATTCTAGTGTGCAAGCCAATTGTACGAAGACTCGTAGTCTGAAAAGCAGGAAAAAATATGAGGTAGATTAACGAAATGTAATACTGTGTGATAGAGCTCGAAAAGCGGATCAATAAAATGTATGAGATCACATGACGAACCGTTCTCAAGATAATACTGATCAAATTTTTGCTGACGTCATGATGTGACATCTAGTCCCAAAAGTCCCCAAATTTTTGTCACATGTCTCGTACCCAATTTTGACCCAAGGTTAAGGCAGCTATTGCCATTGTTTATCAAGATATTTGGCCCTAAACTCAGAATTCTTTTTGGGTATGCAATGCATATGTTTTCGTTTTATCGCAACTGACCTCAAGATTTCTTATGACATCACGAGGCTCGGTTAGTGTGCCAAAAATGCCATGTTTGTGAAATCTCAACAATTTAGCAATCTGAGTGGAGCACATATTTGGGCTCAAAAAATCGATCTCAAAACAATGCTCTTAGTAGTTATTATAAATTGCAATGATCTACACATATTGAGTCTTGCCAACTCCATCTGCAAAGCATCTCGCTACTCAAAGAAACATCCAATATAATTTTTATTAAAGTTATCTTTGTTCTGCGTTAAAAGTATCCAACGTGTTAATCTTTTGAGGGTTTTTTTAACGATATATTTTCTGGATCCATACAATTTAATGGTTCTTCTCGCAGACAAGGGTTATGTAATATGCGTATGTACGTGACCTGTTATTAACTACAAAAACAAGATAAATTAAAAGCTCGGTGTAGGAGAGTGGGTATCAGCGTAGGGATTAGTGGTCGCGTGTAAATAGAGTGTCAAACGTCAAACTAGTATGCAGTTGAGTACGTAACAACGTGTGAGTAATATGTGCATGTGTTGTTTGTTTGTTTGTTTGTTTGTTTGTTTGTTTGTTTGTTTGTTTGTTTGTTGTTTGTTTGTTTGTTTGTTTGTTGCTATGTTATACTGACAAAATTTGACTTCACTGATGTCACAAAAGTACCTATATTCCCAAATTTCTTATCTGATATGGATAGGAAAAGCCTACAAAGACAAATATGCCATTTATTTTTGAATTTAATCGGCAACATTTTCTTTTCTAACCTGTCCAGCAAGCACACGACGTTAAAACGACTGAATGTGAGAACCTTTACGATATATATATATATATATATATATTATAAGTCGAGTCTAACTGTCTTTGTTAACAGTACTACACGCTTTTTCATAAGCATCTCCAAATTTCTTTCTTTTACAGACTCGTTTGGTGGTGTACTTTGTTGCTTGTTAAATATTTTGGCTAAATGAAGTGTTTTTGAAGAATAACTCTCTAAAGGAAGGACTTTTATTTATCTAGTTTATGGATTTAGCACGAGATATATGTTCCAATTTGCTCTTTTTTCTTTTAAATTTTTTTGGTTTTCTGGGGTTTTTTTTTGTTGTTGTTATTTGTTTTGTTCTTTTTGTACAATTTTTGCTTTTGACCGAAAAATCACTAAATTTAAAGAATGTAGTTGATGTCAACTTCATCCCTAGGGCTTCTTGCCTTTTTGATATCTCAATATATCCAAAATTACATATAAATTTCATTAAGGTTGTCGATTCTAAGATAATTTATCCGGAAACAACATTCGGTATACCCCCAGCAAAAAGTTGCTAATTTAAAAATAAGCATCAGTGTCTTAGTTCGAATAGTTTCTTACGTTTTGACGGGTCTACTATTAAGTTTCTTCAAAAGTGTTGTCTTAAAAAAAACCGTGTAGGTTCTCACATAGAATATACCAATGACAGCAAGGCATTTGTAATGGGGCAGATTATTAACAGTTATCCAAGAAAACGCAGAGAAACAGAATTGTTTTTCACACATACAATAACCTACCCAGATCAGGTTAAAAATGTAAACCATAAGGTCCTATTAGACAATAAACTATTAGATGAATTTCAAAGAAGAAACCTTTTTCATAGATAAAAACAAATTGCATAATTTAGGAAACAAATTGCATAATTTAGGTAAGATACAGGATAAACTATCCCGTAAGCTAATCTATTTTAAATAAGTATTAGGCAAAGTTTATCTAATAGTTTATCGTACTAACAGGACCTTTTAACAAGAGAGTGAAGAGAATAACCATACAGTATTTAAACGTGTTCGAGTTTGTTCGAGGTTGGAGAAATATGACCGATCTCAGCTTGCTCTGGTCAGCGCAGACGTCCATATAACGTTCAAACGACGGCCTATATAGATTTCTTTTCAAAAATCAGACAAATCGAATTTTCCGGAACGGTATTGGCACACCCGTACGTGCTTCCACGACACGTACAAATTTCACGTGCGAAGCGCAAGCATAGCATATGATTTTACGTGCAGTGCCGAGCATATGAAACACAATAATGCAAATAATAAAAAATCCTGATGATAAATCACCTACAACCACCTACCGGATACCATATCAGATAAAGTTGATGTTGAAATGCAAACACGTCGATTTACTCCAAACTTTTTCTATTTTCAGTAAAAGTGTTTTTACAATCGTTCTCAAACTACTTTAAAAATAATTTCGTTTTGTTGGCTTCCATCCAAACCACTGAATTCATCAAAGTATCCCTTCAAATGATATTTACTTATTTATGTAGAATATAAAACTCATTTGCCAACATGGTGCATCAGTAATGGCTTTTTATAATAAAATTCGTCCTATGACGCAAATATTAGGCATTATTTAATTAAGTCACGCGCATCGCGGAGATGAGAACTTTTTGTCGTGTTAAAAGTTTTCACAACCTCGCCCCAGAGCTTCTCCGACTTTTTGATATGAGAGAAGCCGTGGGGACGAGGTTGCGTTTTTCACTAACCTTTCTTTGTAAAGATCTCATTCAACCGGAAAATTCACACGTTTTAAATTCTTTTCCTATAGATGTTAAGTCACATTATTTTCCAACTGTTAACTTGCGTGACATTTAGATGTGCTGAACTCCTATGGTTTGATAAGGCGAAATTCCGACTAATTCGTGTTGGCTCGTTTTTCATTCGATCCAGATTTTTATAAGTTTTTTTTTTATAAGAAACAACATTATCTCGTGATTGCATCAATGTCAGCCTTGTCAAACTGACTTTTCTCATGTAATCAACCCCAGCCCGCCCCCGTCACAGAGAAAACATGATAATGTTACAACGTCACCATAGAAACAAATCGCACGGAATCAGCAGAACATACGTGAAGAAATGTTCCTCTGTTGCTACAGCATTATTGGTTAAGCAACAGATAATTTCGGTTGGCTGTGTTTCTCAAAATTTACTTAAGTTGCTCTCTTTTACAGACTTATGTGTTGCTTACATGTTGTTCGTTATTTATCCACGAAATAGATAAAATTCCAATCTTTGTCTACTTAGGTAGGGCGCCAGCCAGCACGGGTTTCTTTCAACCAATCAAACTGCCAGTACGGGTTTCTTTCAGCCAATCAAACTTTTCGAACACTTCTTATCAGCCAATAAGAAAGTTTCCTATTTTTTTTGTGTGTGTGTGTGTTTTAGTTTAAGGACTACCACTGAGTCTCAAATACGTTCTTTCACCAAAATCGATCGCAAAACCAATAATAAACATTTGTTGAAGATTATCAGATGATGGGATTGCTTTGTCAAAGAAACTGCTCTGTCTATGAGACTCGGTCACATTTCAAATGAAAGTTTGTTGAAATTTTCTATTTTAGCTAAAAATGCGTAATGATTACCCAAGCGGAGACGTAATATATGAGTTTATTGCTTTCGCGAAATTCTTGGTACATTATTAATAATCTCTTACGGAATACAATTACACAATAATAATGTTATTTGATTTGTTTTGCAAAATTAGAGAGAATGATACGACAAACAAGTTCATAGCCTGCATTTCAACCATTCCGTAATTATTTTCATTCCCTATATTTGGTATGTGGCTTCGGATAACATGAGCAATCTTCCACCTACTTTGAGTATCACACAACATACTTAGCTTTAATAACAAGAATAGCATACTAATAACGGAAATCGCTTTTCTAAAGTTTGACGAAATGCATGGGGAAACCTGAACTTACGCGAAACCTAGTAATCTTTTTTGCAGGAACGGATGTCCAATTCTCCTTTATGTCCAAACCTCTACTTATAATTTGCAGTACAGTATTGGCGCACCCGTATGTGCTTCTGCGACACGTACAACGAAAGCATAGCATATGGTTTCACGTGTAGTGCCAAGCATATATGATAAAGAATAGCGGGCACATATCTTTGGTCCCGTTGGTGTCCGCTATAGAGAGAGATTTGACTGTGGGATGTTCTATCAGTAAAGAAAAACCAACAAAATAAGCTAAAAATTCGCTATTCGATGTGAAGTAGCTATAAATACCTTTCATGTGGAGGGATTGGTGTCTTTTTACAGCGAAAACGATTTAAAACTGTCTGTCTAAAGCGTCTTTTTTTTCCTTATGTACTGTTCAATATAAAACAAGCTGACATTAAACCAAATCTTGTATAAATGTTTAAATAGCTTAATAAAGAAAGAATTGTTTTCGTCAATTTATTGTTCTTGTAAATATAAACAAAAAAACATCAAATACGAAAATTGCATCAGTCCTTTGAGAACCCCATAAATCAACACGATATGGACGTCAAAGATGAGAGAAAATTTGTTTTCTAGATAAGCTGTATAATGCCATTTTATATAAAGATTTAGGAGAAAATCTACTTTTATTGCGTCAAGTAATCCGCTTGAAATCCTGGATTTGTTTTCTCTAATCTTTAATCACTGAATCTGAAAGTGGATACTTAAACGTCGAAATTATGACGTAATTCTCAAGAGTGTACCGGAGATAGCTCGACATTAAGTCGTATAGACACCGTAGTCTCTTGTCATAATCTAAATATTTTGATGAAATGCCAAAATATTGAGTAATTAATGTAACAAATAACAAAAGAAATAAAAACAAGCCGTGAAAGAGAATATAATACAATAAAACGTTTAACGGTCATTTCTTTGAAAAGGCTTTCCCAAACAAATTTGCCGTTTAAGAGAATTACTCAGAGAATTACGCATTACTGATTTATTTTTCTATATCGAGGAAACAAAGGAATGATATGATGGGGACGCGACAATCTCTATATATGGACAGAACGGGACTAGGGTGGGGTATCCGATATTCACTGTCCCTATTAACTATACTATACTTTGTCTTCGTTAATCTTCACATGAAGTATTCTTAATGAAGTCAGGGCGTAGTGTCGAAGATAAAGTTGATTAACCCTTCTCTTCACACTGATGCCCATGATCGGCCGGCTGCACAAAAAGACGCCACAGCGCCGAAACCGCTTGGAATCAAGTCTCCACCTGCGGTCGCTTTATGAAGAAATTGAAAAGCTCTACTTGAAAGTTCAAATTTCAAGATGAATGAACAACTGGAGCGATCTGTGTAGCTGCTCTCAACGATTGGGAAACCGAGAAGAATTTCTGACATTTTGGGGAAAAACTCGGGAAATAAACGGGTTAAGTATAAATTAGTTCAGTTGTTCGCAGGTGATCTTGAACTAAAATGAAATTGAAAACGTCGTTCTGAAGCCGACTGACATTTTTGTTTGTTTTATTAATGTGTTTTTTTTCTTTGTTTAACGTCAATAAACTACATAGCGGTTGCTAATCAATTTGGTTGCCAGTTATAACCGCGAAATGGGTCGCTGAAGATATCTGTTTTTTCGTCTGATTGACCATCGAACATACATTTGCATAATTTGTATTCAGGTTTGACATAGGATAGAATTTGGTAAACCTGCTAGTATTTTGGATAGGTGGAATTCAGAACTGAATGTCTCGAAATAGGGCAGATTTTAATAGACCTTTTCATAAATTACGCCCCAGCATAATGAGTAATAATGACATTTGTGTCGTTTACAAGAAGAAATACACCTAATGGAAAGTTGTTTTTATCATGCTCAATTACTTATAATTATGAACATTGAAATTATGAACATTGAAAACGAGGCTATAGATGTAGTGATGTAATTTAATACTTATATATTATATTTGATATATTACTCGAAAACGGCATTCATCTAAAAGCAAATATGTTGAAGGAGTGTTCCGTTTTTTCATTGATCACACAGTCTTCAACCTCGTCCCCTGAGGGCTTCTTGCCTTTTCTATATCGTAAAGACAAGGAGTCCTAGGGACGAGTTTTCATATTTAGTTTTTTTAGTTTTGTTTTCAAATGTAACAACAAAATCGGAACGCTTTGATTTGAAATCATCCTTAAACACAACACTGACAAATCACGTCAGTTTAGTAACTGTAGTTTGACATCGGCGACGTTTTAGTTAACATCTCCCGAATCAACAAATAAGTTATTGTATTCACTAATAGCAGGATGAGTCTAAACAGAAGAATGGAGAGTAAAATATAATCGGTAAAGTCGTAAAGCGAGACTTCGTACCCACTGAAAATAAAAAGGTGATAAAGTGGAATCTCCATGTAACGAACCATGACAGGAACTTGAAATCAGTTCGCTATATCGAAAGTTCGTTAAATCAAGAGATTTTAAGAGGGTTTTCCTTGGGAGGGAAAAGAGAACTAGGTTCGTTATAACGAGATTTCGTTATGTCGAGGTTCGTGATATCGAGGTTCTGCTATACTTGCCTTGCTTCCTAAAGATTTTGGTCGTCTTTAGAGCAAATGAAGACGTCTATAAGACATCTATAATGAATATTACAATCTTTCTTTTACAAAAACAAAGTAGTTTGAAACTGGAGCAAAATATGTTTTTGAAAAAATAGAGCAACATGGAGAAGATATAAATAACAGATTTTAAAGCTAGTAAAGGCTGTTTTATATAATTGTATGCACTACTGGAGGCTCAAATATCCCCCAGAAAAGCTGATAACTTACATCGTTTATGTTGGTCGTTTCCCAGTGGGCAAAATCTTCAATAAGTCTACGAGGAGGAGTGTTGTCTATAGGAATGCCAAGCAACATCGCAGTTGCTGTTTTAATAAAAAAACACTCCTCCACAGAGACTTTTAGAAGATTTTGCCCGCTGGGTTACATCAAAGAAATAAGTATGATCTTGAGTGCTTTCACTTCGATTGTAGTAAAAGACGTCCTCCAGTTTCTAAAAAGACGTCTTTTGTTCAATTAACATTTCATCTTTTGTGGATCGTGGTTCATAATCAACATAACATTTTGAAAAATTGACGTGTTTTTGGAATTAGTACTCCATAAATATAACCCAAGTCAACCCAGATCATGCGTCTATTGCACCGACACGGAACTATTCGCTAGTCTAACGTACTAAAAGACAAAATTGCGATAAATTGATGCGATAATCTCCTATGAGGCACTTTATCTTATGTTATCTCAGTGCAGTGATGGTGTAGTGTGGATAGTACCTTCAGGTTCTTTTTAATGAGCTTTAAAAAAATATACGAGCATTTTAACTTGATATCAAAATATATAAGAAAGAATGTGAGAATTTTCAAGCATCACACCCTGGGCGTTTATTCGGAAGTGGGCGTCTATTACATCATTTTACGGTATCAATCTATTTACCAATGATATGTTTCAGCGTATTTTTCAGAAATTTCACCTATTTGTGGTTCACACGAAGAGACTTGTTGACCAAAATGCGATTTTATATTCAAGCTATACAATGACTGCGTCTTATAAAACACTATTGGAAAATTTATAGGATAAAGAACCATTTGGGCAAATTGTGATAAGGTACTATAAAAAGGTCCTGTTGGATGGTAAACTATTAGATAAACTATGCTCAAAACTTACTTAAAATAGATTAGATTACGGAATAGTTTATCGTGTATGTTACCTAAATTATTCAAAACATTAATCAATATTGACGTCAGCGTGAAGAAAAAAACAAGTATCATGAACCCAATCTAATAGTTTACCGTGTAACAGGACCCTTATATGTTAGATTTAAAATTACAGTATTTTCAGTTCCGAACTCAATTCTTCTCTTCTGTTGCACTCTTAAAGTAATTACTTCGTGTAAACTTTCTCTGACTTTGGAAACTTTCGCAGTCTAAAACAATGTGACGGCGATGTTTAGAGAACAAAGCACAGCTATAAATGAAGATATGACCATAGAACCGCGTGAACATGTGGTGACAGGGCGGGCCCTATCTTCTGATGTTATAACGAGCGGTGATTCGAGTTGAACGTATCGTCTGACAAGATCTAAAGCGCTTTCACCGGGAAACCTTTGAACGTTTTTCAACATATGATATCCATCTCCCCCTTGTAATAAGTAACTAGATGTAATCACCTACAATGAATTACGAAAAATAATATGCACATAGAGGCAGGCGTACACGACACACGGCCATGGGAGGTGTATAAGACACAACACCCCATTCATAGTATGTGTTCAAAGAGAAATTAGGGATTGGTCTACTATATCCTTTATGCTGCAACACCTTTCCCTAACTCTCAAATAAACGTTTCGTAACAGCGGAATCGCTATAAAGCCTACCACCCTATTAGGCGGATATCTCCGTTGTAACCCCACGTTCGGGTATTTACAATCAATTTCTCACAGGTAAAATCTCTATAAAAGCGCACATCTCTACAAAGTGGACACCTTCATTATGCACCAGTGTCCGTTTTATGGGAATTGTGCTGCATTTACAAGTTAATTCAGGAGTGTTGATTTTAGGGGATCGGCGTTAAGGTTTGACATCCTGCGATGGAAATACAACAGAACAAAAGTGTTGTTCAAGTGTGTATAACGACATACCAAATAAAACTTCTGATCGTTCAGTGGTTCGTAAGTTGGACTTTGACATTGTGTGCAGATCACACGAACTTCTTGCACGCGTTGGCCAACTGGTTTGGCAGGATCATAGGTGTACCGGATCCCTGTAATATGAATCAAGTGGCCAAAAAATTGGAAAGTGGAATAATATGCTTTCGGAAATTGTAAGAAAAAATGTGAAATAAAATACATAAAAAAATGAACTGTTTTTCTATGCCACCAACGTAGCTCATTTCCGGTATGCTAAAACTTCCTGATTATGAATGGAGATTTAAATTTATGATGGTTCAAAAAGACCTGTAGAATCAACTCAAAACAGTGATGTTTCGAAATAAGACGGGGGTTTGAAGTCTTTATGTGTTTTATGCTTTATCTTCCTTTTTTCTTCTTCTATTTAACATTTTTTCTGAAATATTATTCGAACAAGGGTAAATTTGTTGAAATCCATCAAGACCACGCTGAGAAATGTTAAAAAACATGTCCCCAACTTTTGAGACAGACTCTAGTTCTATCGGTTATGATGCTACAATTTTAATGCCAATCGGTTTATTCGTACCTGATGGAATCATGAATCTTCCTGCTAAAATATCTAATTGCGCCACACCATGCTCGATTGCTGCACGTAATGTCTTGCCTGTCATATTGGCAATGTCAGCGTTATTGCCAAACGGTAGAACGTTGCTGAGATCCTCTAAAGTGATGGCCTCTAAAAGAAAACAAGGTGCAGACAGAATAAGGCGAGCTTATTCAAATATTTTCAAAGAGGAGCTACAGATGATATGGATTCCAAAATGGTACCTAACGAACGAGTACACGAGACAACCGTGTAGCAACATTTGGGTTATTTAAGTAGTATTTTTTTAAATTTTCCAGTCTTGTAAAAATATAGTTAACGATCCTGTTCGTTTGTCTTTTATATATTTTTCCTTAAAAAAAAGCAATGCCTTTTCCAGCGATAGAGTGTTTGAAAATCACAAAAATTTTCCTTCACTAAGGGACAACCACAGGGTCGGCAGCAATGGGACAGGAGCGGGGAGGGCATGCCATGCTACGTTTCGGCTAAGTCAGCGTCTTTTATTCATAGTTACCCTGTTTATAGGACTAAAATCTGAAAAAGACTTGAGTTTGTCACAATAAACGTCAATTTTGACCCTTTTCATATGGCTTAAATGTGAAACAAGGAACATTAAAAATAAAGGAAATTTAGTTCTGGGAGTAAAAAAAATCATGTTGACATTGACTTTATATTGAATTAATCTCGCAATCAGTAATTTCTTCTGTCTTTTTTTTCTCTTACCTTCTCTCGTTTTACTAATTGAGGATCTGAGTCCACCTCCATTCCAAAATCCCATGGCGATATTTGCCCATTTGTCTTGGTCCGGAGTTTTTTGGCTCATTTTAACAATGCCATCAGCAACTAAATTGCCGAGGTTACAATCCATTTGTCGGCAATCTGGTTTTCCACCATTTAGAAATACGAATGATTTTCCTATCGATTCCTAAAACCAAAATGTAGTCTTCCTTTACGATCCACAGATTGTTTGTTTGTTTATTTGTTTGTTTCAACAACAAACACCAACAAACAACAGCACACGATGTTGTTTAGACGTTAAATAAACAATATTTCCAGATGGGAAAGTTATTAAACAGAGGAAGAACAGAAGTCAGATAAATGGAAATGATACACTAATTTCGCATATGCATCTGCCCTCATGATTTACCAACTTGACCTCTAATTTGGATCCAGTTTTCACATCATAACATCACAATAGGTGTCTCACTGGTATTTTCTCAATGTGTAAGTATTATTCAAATCAACCTATAGTTTAACTATTCAACTAGTAAATGAAAAACTGAATTATTATTTGTATTCTATGATAAAAAGGCCTGGCACTAGGTTAGAGGTAACAAAAGGGGGGCAGAGGCATGAAGTTCAAAGAAAGGAAAAAAAAGTCAAGCTTGCTTACGTTTCGGGCAGTTTTAATTTTTCCATCCATCGTATGGACAATCTTTAGTATACCAGGATCTTCTTCATACGAGCTATTGAGAAGGATTGGATTACCACCGTATGATTTCACGTTACCTTCATCATCAAAAATCACTTTCAAATGTCCTAAGTATTTTCCAAATGTAAAATCTTGTACCACCAATGCCTTGGTGCCGTCTGCGTGATTTTCAACCACAGGGTACGGTCCTTCTGGTTTTTCCACGGATGGTGGTGAACCTATAAAAGGGATAACATTTCTCAGAAACTTATTATCCACAAATTCGTCATTTACATTTTCCCAATGCGTCTTGTAAAACAACCTTATAGATACTTTATCCTTTTCTACTTGACTACGCCATAATGGTGTTTAAGCAGAAATTGGTCAGAAATTGGATTTGAAATATCGATTTGTAATAAATAGAAGTTATAAATGTTCTTCCGCCCGTCGACACCACCTTGCAACTCGGAAGTTGACTTAACGCCAGAGATACGTATAGCATTGCTCTAACTTGCCCGAAGTCCAGTATGCAGTCGAGATACGACTCGAGATACGACTTGACTGGGACTCGAACACGTGTACACTTACCAGTATAAAGGAAAGTGTTGGTGTGGCCACCAACCACAATATCCAGCTCCTCTATTTGTTTTGCAACGTTCTGATCAACAGTATATCCGGAATGACCCAACCCTATAAGGATCTTAACACCGCTGGCCTTTAATCTCCGCGCCTCAGCTCGAACGCACGGAATAACATCGTGGAATTTAATGTTCGGACCGGGTGTCGATAGCCTGGAAAATTATACAATAAAAGTTACTTTTACTTTGCAATTATTCTTAAGTAAATTTGCTTTTCGTTTAGTGGCTTAGTTGCAGTTGAGTCCCGTAACGATTATCTTGTCCTGCAACATAATGAATCGTTCTTTGAAACCATTACCGGTTTGTGGAACGGGTCAGTAGTAACGGAACTCAACTGCAACTAGGACCGTTTAGTCAGGCTGACAATGTGAAAAAAATTGTCCTTATTGTCCCGCATTGGGTATTATTACCCGAGTAGCAGGACCGTATTCCATATAGAAAATTCTCGCCATCCTTTTGGCTAATTAAGCTTAAATGTAACGTCAGTACGGCTATACTCATCGGTACTCATACAACAATAAAAATGTAATTTTCTGTACCATGATGTTTCAGGTATGATGTAGCCAATCACACCAATTTTGACACCAGATCTTTCGATAATCGTTGATTTTGTGATGATCGGGGGTTTAGGCCATAAAGGTTCATCGCTGACGTCAATATTGCAGGAGACAATCGGGAAAGCCGCTCGTTGTACAAATGGAACGATGCCTGATGGTCCGTGGTCAAATTCGTGATTACCAAGTGTCTAATGTAAACAACACGTAAACAATGCGCAATTTGAAGGTAAATATTATTTTCATGTGAACATTATTGTTAATTACTTAAGCTTAAGTGCTGGGAAAGCGATTGCAATATTTTTTAAAAATGGACATCTCTAAAGATGTTCTACCTGGAATCTGATATAAAATTAAGATAGACTTGAATGCTAAAATACCATTGCATCGTATTGTGTCAGGTTCATAAAAGTAACAGCTGCGTCTCCTTTGTAAATCCCAAACCATAATGTGCCTTGGTACTGATCGCCCCCATCCAAGAGGATGACGTTTTTCTCTTTGGCGCGTATTTCTTTTACAACCTACAAACGGTAAAATGAAGAATCTTAAAGACAATAAAAACCCTCCTCACTATAAATTTACGGTGAAAAGTCTTATAAAAACGCCTGAAAGAACGAGGCATAAACTGACTCTAACCTCATTAATCCAGACAAAATTGGTTTACAGCGTAAACTTTAGGTGAAGAGAGATTGTCAGTTGTATTTTCGCGATGCACATCTTATTGAAACGTAAAAATTGATTTTCGACAGGGAGCGTCACAAAAATCTTATCTTTAGGTTAAGGAAACGAAGATAGAGTACGGGTTGGGTATTTTTTATTAGAACTTCGTTTAGGCTGAAATTGGGCCAAAAATTAAGAACATCTTAAGAACATGCTGACACTGAATTTACTTATTCTGATAGAATTACGTTTCCTTCCAAAATAACAGCAGTATTTCCCGAATTTCTGTTTAACACAGTGAAATGGCCTACCCAACAAGCTTCGCCTCGTTTTCAATATCTTAATTGTTTTTAACTATTAGTCAGTAATAAAGTTGGAAATCAGTTAAACAATACAATTCATAGGAACGAGGCAAAGCTTGATAATTCGGTCATAATACGGGAAAGATCTATTGGTGTTATTTTTTGAAAAGTCCACGATCGCACTTCCACAGACAAAACAGCCAACGTCTCCCCTTTTAACGCCAAGACATGAAAATTAGCGTCATTAAGAGTTGGCGTAAAAGGGGCCATCGAGTTAAGATAATTCGAAAAGAAAAAGAAGCGAAATGTTACTTCCAAACTTCCATTGTTCTCTTACTGTATATCTCCTCGCTACGCCACCAAAACATTTTTTCTCTCCTTCATCTTTCACTGAACAGGTTCCGCCAAAGGTATTGACTTGCTCGATACGAGAATGCACATCATTCGTATGCAGCAGATTCAATTCAAAATCACAGGATACAAAACTTATGAGCACTAACAAGGAATACTGCCAGCGAAGACATTTTTCAAGTTCGTGAACCATAACTTGATTTTAACCTTTCACTTTATAGTAACAATAAGTCCAGTGAGCAAAATCTTCAAAAAAGTCTATGAGGAGGAGTGTCTTCTATAGGAATGACAAACAATATCGCCTGTTATTTCGATAATAAAAGCACTCCTCCACAGAGACTTTTTGGAGATTTTGTACACTGCGAAGGTAGATTAACACGATATGAATCAATAAAGGTTACGTTACAAAATAAATCTTGATTACATGCTATGTTGAAATTAGCTGTTCTAAGTCTATAAATGTTTACATATCTAATCACTATACTCAAGACTCTTATCAATTGCCGAATCACCAAAGTTATTGGATCATAAATGGCTAAAATGTAGTTTGAGCATTAAAAGAGACAAGAAAAAAATGAACCGGCAGATTGTCTCAATTCCCTTATTAAATACGCAGATGGATCATTATTGAAAATCTGGGTCAACAACAGTGGCGGATCTAGAGAGTAGTCGAAATTTGTGGAGAATGTTAACAATTAAAGCAAAAAAGAAAAACGTGCAAAAAAAAGCCCTTTAGAGAATATGAATACTAAAAGTAAACACTGAACAAAATTTAATGTTTTCTGAAATCTGTTGTACCTTACGGGCTTCTAATTTCAAGAAAACGTCATACTTCGAAGTAGACCAGGAGCTCTCGTCACATGTTTTCATACCATTTTCCTCAGAATTTTAAACAGTCTACATCTCTTGGCAGTGTCTTAAGAATCAAGGATCTGGAGGTTTGCAAAGTTTTTTAGGGTTACTAAGCAACGCCAAAAAAAGACTCATTTCAGAGGCGTAGCCAGAGTTCAGTCAAAATTTGTGGAGGAGAGTTCAGAAATTTCAAAAACGTTGGACTCCTCCACTTTTTTTGGCGGCCCCTGAATACGTTTATGGAATTAGTGGATTTATTATCAGATTTAAGCAAACTACATAGTTATTGTTTGCACCTAATTAAATTAATCACCTTCAAAACGTTGGATTATGAGGCTTAATGATCAAATTTTCAAGAAAATGCATAGGCGTATTCAGGCTCAGTCAAAAAAAGTGGAGGAGTTCGACGTTACGATATTTCTTTTCAATCTTAATTGTCAATAAGGTCACTTGCACGTTTTTCTTTTCCACTTTTAATAACTAAACTCTCATCCACAAATTATGACTGAGCTCGACCTAATCGACACTTAAGACTGAAAAAAATATCGTAACGTCGGACTCCTCCATTTTTTTTTATTTTTTTTTTGTTTGACTGAGCCTGGATACGCCTATGATTGGATTGTGATTGTTGGTATGAAAATAATTGCAGTAAAAACCATAAAACACTAAATGATCGCTATGACGTCATATGACGAGCGCTATGTTGAATGCTTTTTCAATGGATTGACCCGAGATTTCCGTCTGTCTTCATCTGCTGCACCATGCTATGATAGTATGATTTCCCGATTCTCTCGGCAGCCGGCTTTACAAAATCATGCTCAACTCACCAACTCACGACTCATCAATTCACCAACTCACCAACTCACCGATTACTTTGACTTGAAATGAAATTAAATCAATTTTCTAATATCCAACAAATACTGAAAATAATTACCGGTCATAAATACCAATCCACCAATCCAAGGGCAATACTCAACTCAAATCGAAATAAAAAGTCAATGACCCTTGCAAAACAAGAGAAATCATAGTCGTTAGAAAATTCCCTGGTCTGGACAATCACGGTTTATCTTGCACTCACTTTGATCACGTGACTTACTGTGATTGTCCAGACCAGGCAATTTTCAAATGACTAATGAAGAAATATAGCAATGTCCGTTAACCGAATATAACTTAAAAAACCAATAACAAACTCATCCGATGTAATATCCAAATGAATTTCCGAATGCAGTAAATGTCCGCAACCTAAAAACTAATAACAGAAGACTGGCACTAGTGCGCGCGCATAAAATAATATTGAAAATAGCGTTACGTCATTTTCTACGAGCCCATTGGTGAGGAATTATAAAACAGAAATTATGTTAATGTGCAACAAGATAATTGAAAACAAAACACGTTACCATGCTCATCATTTATTGTCTTATCAGCATTATAAGAGAAACTAGTGTAGCGTGTAAAAACATTTTACAGTTTTTCTCCATAAATTGTTTTTACACGCAATACTGCCATGATGTGTATATACAAAAATTGTTGTGTTTCTCCATGTTGGAATTATATCATATTTAACACACAATCTTCTTATACTAATACTAAATCTTCCTTTTTTCTTACCTAACTTTGAAAGAAAGAACTTTTGGAAAATTTTCTCGGGAAGTTCGTCAATGGATGTTTGTTTTTTCCGTATTAGTATAGGGGGAATCTCCCATTAGGGGAATCTCTAGTTCCATCTTACGGGTTTTTATTACTTCGTGCAGCGTTGTGCCTTTAGGAAGACATCATAAAGCCGCCTGGAGGAGAACGCAATGCAATGTTTCTCGCGTTCGAAAGTTCATCAAATTTTCTCAACGTTCATTTCTTTAAATGAGAAATGAAGACGCTGTGTGTAAATTTTTGGTTTTGGTTTTTAAAAAAAAATTATATCCAACGCTTTAAGTTCAGTAATAAAGAATAACCACATTGATAAGTATCAGTAACTATTCTATCCGACGAGATAGTCGATGTAAACCTGTTATGTGTTCGTGTTATTAGTTTATCATTTTCTACCGATTTCTATTTATTTTTTTAATGTGTTTGAACGTAGCTTCTTCGTATCAATTAGTTTTGACTACTATACCGAATTGTGTAGCTAGCAGTTTATTTGGTATTTCATTGTAGTATGTGGTTTGTTATTATTAAGGTTCGCTATTAGGGAAACGAAGGTAGCAAGATCATTATTATATTGTTGTGATTTGATTAATATCTTTTTGTTTTAGATTATTATAAAATTGAATAGTAGAGATGAATGTAATTCAAGAAGAGAGTGAAAATGATGGTTATATACATATTTACATGGTTTTTATATCATGATGCACAAATGGAGTTTTGAGTTCCGAACATTTCCACAATTCATAGCAGAATAAAAATCAGTTTGAAAGATAGAAATGTCAGAAGGTATGTGTGTTTTTGTTTGCTTTAGTTAAAGAGGGAAATTTGAAGGTATTATTTTATACCTCATAAGTTTAATTGTGTTTAGGTAGGGGAATACATTGTCCACGATCTCTTTTCTTAATCTCTCTTCTAAATATTCTTTAGTAGCCAGGTGGTAAAAAATGTTTTACCTAGCTTTTTGTTTAACTGTTCAACTTCTGAAATCTCTAAATATTTAAAATAGCACTAAAAAATAGGGGAAATTGTATTCTTTGTATGATCGATCAAACACAACATTTTTGTATATAAACAGTCTGTCGTCTGTCTGTCGGTCATTCTGTAATGCTGCAGTTCTCTCCGCCTGTGTGGTAACGCCCTCAACACTTTTATGTTTCCAATTCAAATAATAACTAATCATGGCGGTATATAGCATGTAAAATCATTTTATGGAGCGAAACTGTAAAGTGTTTTTACACGCTACACTAGTTGTTGTATAAATATTTTGGATCGAACATTCAAAGAATGCTATTAATCCCTACTTTCCAGTGCTATCTGGCCTATTTAGAGATTTCTAAAGTTGTACAGTTAAACTAAAAGCTAAAATTCCAATGTTCAGAGATTTAGAAAAGAGACAATACAACGTATACTCCTACCTAACAACGATAAACTTCTGATAAATAAGAAAATACCTTCAAATTTCCCTATTAAGTAAAGCTAACAAAAACAATACCTTCTCAGACTTTTTATCTTTCAAATCTTTATTCTGCTATGAATTGTGGAAATGTCAAAACCCAAAACTCCACTTGTGCATCATGATACAAAAACCATGTATATATGTATATAACAATGATTTCCACATTCTTGGATTACATTCATCTATACTATCCAATTTTCTAATCTAAAACAAAAAGATATCGATCAAACACTATCAAAACAATATAATAATGATCTCGCTACCTTCGTTTCCCTAAAGGCGAACCTTAATAATAACAATCCACATACTACAATGAAATACCAAATAAACTGCTAGCTACACAATTCGGTATAGTAGTCAAAACTAACTGATACGAAAAAGCTACGTTCAAATACATTAAAAAAAATAAAAATCGGTAGAAAATGATAAACTGATAACACATAACAGGTCTACATCGATTGTCTCGTCGGATAGAATAGTTACTGATACTTATCAATGTGGTTATTTTTTATTACTGAACTTAAAGCGTTGAATAAAAAAAATAAAACAAAAACAAAAAATTATACACACAGCGTCTTCATTCTCATTAAGAAATGAACGTTGAGAAAATTTGATGAACTTTCGAACGCAAAAAAACACTGCATTGCGTTCTCCTCCGGGTGGCACAGGGATTGGGGTCAGTAACTCATGTGATAAGTGAACCGGTAAAATGTTTTTCATACATACATAAATGATACATGCTAGTATCCCGGGTAAAAACATTTTACAGGTTAATTTTTCCCATTATTTGCCGCCCCCACCACCCGTGTTCTTCCTCTTTCATAATTTAGAAGTGTATATATAATATAGCTTGTAAAATGTTTTTGCAGGTTTACTTTCCCCAGGATTTATCGCTATCCCATGTTCTTCTTCTTAATATGGTTGTGACGAAAAATAAAATCACGCAATCCAAAAGGATAAGTAGTACCACCATATAGAGCTCAAAATGCAGATCAAAGCAATTACATAAAAAAAATCGAACAATATGAAAGGTTGTTTTTTGTCCTTATTTGGTAAAGATTATATTTATCTATTGAGTTTTTATAAATATATATATATATATAGATAAATCATAAAACTTCATTTGAAACAGACGCATTGGTGATGATAGCGAGGGGTCCTCAAGTCGACGAAAGAGATTAATAAATCAGACAAAAAAAATAGGTATGCGAATGTAATTAATAAATTCCAATCTATTGTCTCATCTCATTTTAATTACAACCGCAGTTGTGTCAAGTTTAATATTTAATTTTATTGTCTGATTTCTTTTAATCTCATCAGCTTTTACGTGGAAACAATAGAAATAATAGAAGCATTACATTTCTATTTATTTTTGTTTTTTCAAGAATAGCGCGGCACTACATTTTGAAGGGCCTCCGCTATCATCATCAGGCATATTAAAAAAATATGCCGAAAATAAGTACCACTAAGTTGTAGAGCTCGAAAACCTGATCAAGAAAATGTATAGGATCGCCTATGTACGACTAACCGTTACGGAGATATCGATGATCAAAGATCCTAATGACGTCACACCCGTCCCCATAAAAATTTTAGACCCAAATTTTTCGACACCCCACCGCCAATATCGCGCACCCAAGGTGACGTCGGTTATTCTCATTGGTTCTCGAGATATTTGCCCTTAAATATCGCGTTCTATTTAGGGTGCAATGCAATGTGCCCACTGACGTCGCGCTACTCCTATAATACTAAAATCGCCCATATCTCGACAACTCAGTTATGTAGGTGGTAACCAGGTGGTCGAGTTCATGTTTTTGTGTCGCATTTTGACTTGACCATATTTCTGTGTTGGAATTCCTTTAAATTATGCCACGGCGATCTATAGTTATTAATAAATTACTATTAAATTGTATAACTAAACAATGTAACACATCGAAACGAGGTCTGTACTGACAGCCAATTCAAAATACGACATCAGGTCTATATAGACACGGCATATTGTTTTCCCTTTGGTTTAGCGACGACGTGATGGTTGCTTGTCACTGGTCGTCGTTTATCTGGACGGCAGAACTACCGACACTTTAAAAGGTAAAATCTGCCGGTTAATTTAATTTCCAAATTCTCGTTTGAATTTAAAATTCAGCCATATCTTCCATGTTCACGCGTTTGGTCATGTTTTTAGGAAAGAGAACCCCATCCAGTGGTGGATCTAGCAGAGATTTAACTGGTATAAGCCAATTTGCTGCCATTGGCCGAAATCTTCAAAAAAGTCTCTGTGGAGGAGTGTTTTTAAGATAAATTTATTATTTCACGAATAATTTTCTATCTAATAATCTACGCTAGTAGAAATCCTGTTGTAAATCATCGTTGGGAGGGCGCAGCGAGTTTTGTCTGACCCTCGTGCATAGCCATCACA
Source organism: Turritopsis rubra (assembly GCA_039566895.2). NCBI lineage: Eukaryota > Metazoa > Cnidaria > Hydrozoa > Anthoathecata > Oceaniidae > Turritopsis > Turritopsis rubra. The sequence continues at coordinate 9,643,619 of CM077631.1, read as the reverse complement.
GTTGAAGTTATAATACCATCTATTATCCAGACCTAATTGTTATCTCACAGATTTAAAATTGTATTAAAATTCTTTTAATTTTATGACAGAGTTGTTCACTTAATGATAAAATTCGTTAATAAATGTTTCTTAACACAAAGGGTAATTATGAAGTTAATCAAAACCAGTTAATTCGACGCCAAAATCTCTTTTATCAAGTCGTCGAGTCGCTTTAGATGACTCGTGAAGTCATTAATCGTTTTAGAAGTTAACACGGTTCTTAATTAGTCGACATTCAAGTCGTCGAGTCGTTTTAGATAAATACTCGTTTTTCAGAAGTTGGGTCGTTAAAGATGATGAAGCGTTCTTCAAAATTTGTCGGTCTTTAAATCAAAAGCTATTAAAATTTCGTGAACTGTGTATTCCGAATCAAATAATTCGTGGGCCGCTTACTTGAAATCAGGCTAAATAAACAACATGGATTTATATCTTTAAACAGAGTAGGGCATAGTGTTAGTGTATATTTTGATGTAAAGTTGAGGGATCTTTCAAATCGATTTCTTACAAACGATGAAATATATATAACTGAAAGAAGAAGGGAAGTTCCTTCTGCCTCTATAGCAACCACTTGAAAACACCACGAGGTAAACTTAGGTAAATGTGACACAAACATCTTTTTTCGAGTAAGAACTAGTCTCGAAATTAGAGAGATTGGTAACTAGGTTGCAGCGCCTCATCTCCTGAATCGACTGAACATCTAAAACGGCTAATCTTCCGAAACGCCTCGAATTACACGATGATATGGCAAAAGTGACGGCATCTAGCGCCTCTAACTTCTAAAACGCCTTAATTGAAAAATGAGTTAACATCTAGAACGACTAAACGACTTGAATGTCGGCTAATGACGTCACGAGTGAACATCTAAAGTGACTTGACGACTCTATAAACGAGATTTTGGCGTCGAATTAACTTCATAGGTAACTATCTTCTTTGAAACATAGCTTGCGCAGAACCTACTTTCACGCTTTAGATCATAAACTTTCTTGTTTTCACGTTGTACCCTTGGTCAGGTGGTTACTGTATTGTGATCTCGACTAGTGCGGTATTTTTCTACTCTCTGTCTAATTGGGACAGCTTGTGGCTGGTTTCATATCTATTTACAACTGCTATGCTGCGTCAATGAATTAATTTTATGAATTTATCAAATAAGAAAGAGATATATTTCAAAGATAATATATATAGCTACAGCTTTCTCTGGATATGTATAGCACAACTTCCACTCTAGACCTGGGCTGGTTATATTTAAATATCTTCGTTATGTTTTTCAACTTGAATTTCATCGAGTTTGAATTTGTTCTTTATTCTATACTGTTGGTTAAATATTTGTTGTGGCAGTTTGTTATAATTTGAAGCTAGGAATATATATATAAAGAGAGTCTTTTGGTCTCTGGGCGGTCTATGCAACATTGTATCTTTTGCTTTTCTGACATTTTTCAAATGTTTTAATATGTTTCCAAGGTTTACATGTTTAAAGGTAAACTTATATGTATATACTTGGATATTAGGCTTATGAAAAGACAATTGTTTCTTCAATACTCAGAGTGCTTTGAGCAATCTTCAGTAATACTTGGATAATATACACTTATGAACCCATTCAAATTTTATCTTTTGTTATCTTTGGATTACACTTCTTGGCTTTAACAATTAGACCGTCATAAAAATATTACTGTTTCACATCATTTCAAGCTTTAAATATATATTCCGGCATCGGTCAGTCTCTATATGTCAGGATTTTTGGATTTAATTGTTATATTTAATTGTTATATTAAATATAACAAAATATAATATAATATTGTTATGTTTTTGAAGTCCAATTTTTAATGCGACTATGATCTGTTGCTTTTCTGAAATTATCCTAATTTCAACTGACAAAACAATGAATCCATATTTGCAATTTACAAAAAAATTACAGGATATTTTTAATTTTAAGCGGAATTTTTAAATGTTAGCGGTAGTCAGTCTAGTGCCACGAAACCATATTATTTCTTATGTTAGCCTTAATAGTGGACTGTGTTCGCATTTCATTATTTCATCATAAAGAACTTTGGCTTATACATAATAACAATTTTGATCATTTTCAACTGGTTTGTAGAAATCCTTCTGCCTGTAAGGGCATCTTGTCTTCTGTTACTTTTGACTTTTGAAAGAAAATATCTATTAATAGTTTCTTATATAAAATGTCTAGTCAACAACCAGCAATATTCATAGTTAAGAAGGAAAAAAACTTGATATTCTTAGTATATCGTTTGATATACCTAGTATAGTTATCTACAATCAGTAAAACACCACCAAAACGCCCAATGCCGAAAAACCGCCACCAAAACGCCCAATGCTGAAAATGCTAAAATAATCTCAGCTTAACCGTCATCCAGTGCTAATGTCAATAACATGAAAACAACAACAACAACAACAACAAAATGCTACAAATGAGCAACGAACGTGACGATGATGACGAAGAATCACTTAGAGAAGATGTCAGAATCCCAGATTCTGAAGATATAAAGTCTAAGGTAGCTGCATTATCCAGTGACAATGAAAGTGAAGTCGTTATTGGCCAGGACTCTGAGGATGACCTTCTGTCTCTACTAGAGGGCATCTATAAAGAAAATGAAGACCTGGGTTGACCCCATAGATGACGGGTTAGCAAAAATAGCCAAACACATGGCTAAAACCACCGTCTGGCGACCTAAGGATAAGCTGGCGCCCATCAAAAGACCAAAGAATTGCCCATCTCTTCTAGTCAAGAAGTGCAATCCAGAGATCTGGTCAACGCAACTAAAAGCCAACAATAGATACGAATCCAATCGCACCACACCCATGGAACCTACTTCTGATGGACAGCAACAAAAATAACATCCTTTGCATCAGAAGCTAAACCTTTTGGCATTACTGATCAAGCCATACGAATAAAAGATGCAGCCAGAACAGACTCAACTATAGGTGAATACCTTACTTACCAGAGACAATTCTACAGGTATTGTGAGGAATATGGTATAAAAGAAAGGAAAGTTAAGATCCAAGTTGACATAAACATCCTCACCAGTCTTTATAATCGTAATCTAAATAAATGCCGCCACATCTGCTATTATTGATTTTGTCGAATTTGCTCCATATAGAAATATCTCTGACCACCCTATGATTAAAGCCTTAAAGGCAAAGGTTTATACTAACGGGATACTGACTGTTTGCGCATCTGTACAGAGAAATACAAAGCCCGAGTTCCGAAAGTACAGATCGACCTTGCGAGATAGTTGGGTTTTGCATTCTTCACTGTTTTGAAATCTCACTTACCCAACGAGAAACAGATGAAGTAATGTGGAGGTATAAGTCGCATTAATGCGAGTTATAAGTTGCAACAACTCTCTCTAGTGGAGGGCTATATCGTAACAGTCCCTACGGCGAAGGGTTATGTCCCAACAAGTGACAACCGTCGACCCCACGGTGAGTTACTAAAAAAGGACCAACGGAAAATTATTTCCGAGGAAGAACAAAATGCTGAAGCAAATTCGTGATGAGCGTGATGAGCAGAAGAAAAAGAAATTTAAAGAAGGAGGAGTGTGGTCAATTTCGAACGAATTTCTGATCGTTAAGTGAAAACAAAGACTCAAATTTATTGCTATACTTTATTTGACTATTCTATTCTATACTATACTATACTATACTATAGTTTCATTTGAAGTCTATGAGTGTTGGAGTCACACAAGGCAAATATTGGATTCTTGTATTTTTGGGCTCGACATTCTTTGAACAGACGTCATATTTGACATCAGCATACTTGAGTTTACTCACTAAATTTAATACCCAAAAAAAAAAGGTACATTAATGCATTTACGTCAAAGTTCTACAAATAGAAGTTTCTTTTCTGAAATAGATAGGGTCCGTACTCATACTCTCAAAATCCGCCATTTTCTCTTAAGCGTGTTTATATCAGGCTATGCAGGAAGAAGTTTCTACGTGAGTGACACTGATTACGTGAACGACTTAATAGTAGTTATCTCTGATTTGGTTTAATGATATTGAAAATCATTTTATTGTTGAACTTTCTGACGATGGTGCTTCTGAGCCGTGTAAGTACCTCAATCGGCTCACTCATGGGCTGGAATTTTGATGGGCAGATTCGAAGTCGTCGGTCTCATTTTACCCATGACATATCCTGAAAGCAATGAAGTATGTTCCTGTTTGTGGAAACAGCATACAGGAGAGAGCAAGGTATTGAAAGTTATACCCTTAACATTTGTGGCGAGAAAATCGCAGTTGAGTGTCAGCCCTCAGCAGACCAAGCGTAGCAAATTTGGGCGAATAATTTTTTACCAGCAAATGCTACATATCCATCACTATATACCAATCCCCATAAAGGAGATCTGTCTAAAATTGGTGGAACCATCGGTTGAGAAAAATCAGCAACATATGGAAACCACCAACATTAGAGTAACGTCGAGAAGAATTAAAACAAGAGACTTACGGCTGGAAGGTCAGCACTAACTTAGATCTGATTTGTGTTTGCTTTGAAATTGGATATCTTCACACACTGAGGGTGTAATTCGCAACGCTATCATAGACCCATAAGCACAACGGTAATATCATTTCAATGTAATATGGGCGGTTATTGAAGAGGCGCTAATAACAGAGGGTGGTGCTAAAAATATATTATTCCCATTTCTGAATACCAATATATACAGTCTTGGCCATCAAAACAAATTTAAAAGGAAACAAAAAAATCATACCCTATTTCCTCACATTAGAAGCTGATGTTTCAATAGGTTCATTGTAGTTTTCAGGAAAGTCAAAATGGGACAGTATTATTACAACAGCTTTCGGGTTTTTTTCATACACTCCATGCTGGTTTGAGGCCAAACCTTTATAGTGTCATGGGGTAAGGATTGTTTTTCATAAGAAATATTGGACTACCATTCAACAAAACTTTACCTTATTTCAAGTTAGTTGAGAATATGTAAGTATATAACCATAGTCCACTTTATGAAACTGCCATTAGCTAGAAATGTAAATAAAAGTCAGAATTGAAACTGTTAAAAAATTCATCAACAAGAAAACATATCACACTCCTTAGTGCACTCCTTGCTACTACCTAAATGTTCTTAATTTTTTTTTAGGATTTCAGCTTCAAAATGTCCTAATTTTCCATTAAGGTTTTCATGAGAAATTTACTTTTTAATGAATAAGAAATTGATTTAATCCTTTGTATGTTTTGTTTTTTGTTTTGTTTTTTCGTCTGGGGTTCGTGAGAAATTGATTTTTAGTGAATGGGAAATTGATTTCCATTGTTATAATGGTTTTTGTGATCAAACAAAAGAGCTATAGTTTCGATAATATTATCAAGTTTCGAACTTTATTATAAAAGTAGCTAAACACCGGTTCGAAAAATGATGTTTTAAGATTCCCCCGCCTCAAACAGTTCTTAAATTGTTCTCCTTTTTTAGCCATTTTAAGCCTCGATGTTCTTATTAAATTGTTCTTATAAAAAGAGAAACGTGGATTGGTGATTTCACTAAATTAAATAGCACAAAAAATTTATATAAATTTCTTGTTGATATAAAGTCTTTCTAATGAAAGCTTTCCAAAAGCCCAAATGTGGCAATTCTTCGTCCACGTCATTTGGTAGACCATTGGGAACCGACCAAGCAATATCCTTCTTCGGACGCTGCTCTAACAAATTTGTTTCATCATCGTCATCATCACCTTTAATGGCGTTATAGCTACTCTTTCCCAAGAATTATAGGAAAACTACAGACCAATTAGCATACTAACTAATATATCGAAGATCTATGAAAGATGTATGTATAAACAAATACACACTTACTTTGAACATTTTTTTTCAAAATATCAGTACGGCTTCAGGAAAGGACATAGTGCACAACACTCCCTAATAACAATGATGGAAAAATGGAGGGAAACACTACAATCGTGTGCAAAAATATTGGGACAAAAATCTTTCCTACATGAATTGCCCCCTCTACGATTGTAGATAAGGGTTGGGTATTCGAGCATTCGATTGTTTTCCGCACGATTTACTCATAGCAAAATTAAATGCATATGGTTTTGACTTGAAATGTTTAAGATTTATCAACTCCTATCTTACAAAAAAGGAAAACAACGAGTAAGGGTAAATGGAGTGTACAGTTCCTGGTCGGAAATAAAATCTGAGCTGCCTCAGGAATCGATTATGGACCCCTCTTATTTAATATTTTCTTAGAGACCTGCTTTTTTGTGGACACACTGTAGATAATTTTAGATACAAAATGTTTTCAAATTAGTAAAAGAACACCCAGATGGTTATTAGAATTTCTTTGATAATAATAATGACGAATATACACAGAAGTACAGTGTGTTTCAAAATGATGACAACGGAAATTTTAAAGTTGTTTTTCTCAGTAAGTATATCGAATTTTGAAATAATTTTTACATCAATGGAAAGTCCTTTTCGAGATCTTTCGCCAAGTATATTTTTGTGAGAAATGAAAAAGAGGTTTTCGAGAAAACAAGGAAAATGTCTTGGAAAAATGTCATTAAATTTTTAATGGTCGATTAACACGTCGTTTAATTACATCGTGCTTATTGTTTCAGAGCTCTAAATCCATAGAAATTTTATTTTTGCGCTGAGACTCCCAAATTGATATTAAAAAATAACATTTTTTGCGAAAATTGCGTAGTTTCTTAGTAAGGCTATGAAGAAACGTGAACATTATTTTGTAACATAAACATAACATGGCACATCTAACTGTTGAGCAACGCACATTTTTAGTGCAACGTTATCTTGAAACAAAGAATTGCAACGTTGTGTTAGCTGAATTTGCTCGTCAGTTTCCAGGACGAAATGTACCGAGAAAGTCAACAATTACAAGAAATGTGCAAAAGTTTCTAAGACATGGCACTACCAAAAATCTTCACAAAGATAAAAGTGGGAGGAGAAGATCAGTAAGAACACCGCAAAATATCCAAGCAGTAAGAGCGGAACTCCAAAACAACAATCAAACAACTTGTCGCCGAAATAATCTGGCTTTGTCTGCTTCAGGTTTCAATCGTATCACACGCCTGGATCTACGTTTTCATCCATTCAAAACGCACAAACGTCACACTCTCTTACAAACAGATTATCCTCGACGTTTCAGATATGCACAATGGTTCTTAAATTCCTGTCAGAATAACCGCTTTTTGGCAAACCTTGTGGTTGGTGACGAGGCGGCTTTTGGCATGGACGGAAAAGTTTCGAGCCAGAATGTTCGTGTGTATGCTGCTAAAGGTCAAGCTCCTCGGGACGCAAATTTCGATGTAAATTTCAGTCGGGCAAAATTGCATGTGTGGGCAGGAATTTGCGGAAACGGAACTTTATTGGGTCCTTATTTCTTCGACAGGAATGTAAACGGCAGAACCTACCTGAATATGCTGAATACAAATGTCTTTCCGCAACTTCAAAGGAATTATAACGTTCCATTGCAACACCAGCAAAATTTGCTATGGTGGATCCAAGATGGAGCAACGGCGCACAGAGTTCGGCAAGTAAGAAATCGCCTAAGGGAAGTATTTGGTCCTAGGGTAATTGCGATGGGACACAATGTTGAGTGGCCAGCAAGATCACCAGATCTCACACCGTGTGATTTTTTTTTATGGGGCTGGCTTAAACAAAAGGTTTTTGTTACGCCTCCGCAAGATCTTGCAACGTTAAGATTAAGAATTGTAAATGAGGCAAGAAGTTTAACTCCTCAATCAATAGTCAATGCAGTCAGGGCCATGGAAACCCGCGCCAGAGAATGTATCGCCAATGGAGGTCGACACGTTGAAGGAAACTAACGTCAGTTTTATTGAATTTCGTCGTTTTGATGACTTTTGAAAATGTTGTATTGCTTTTAGTAAAAGAATGTTCTAACCACTGACAAATGCTTGCATCATTTTTCTTCCATGAAATAAATATTTTCTCGTGAACACACAGCTTTAACTTAAATTACTTTCTAAATCAACGTCATTGTTTGAATAACTTGTTTCTTTTCATTCACGTCTTAATCGACCATTAAAAATTTAATGACATTTTTCCAAGACATTTTCCTTGTTTTCTCGAAAACCTCTTTTTCATTTCTCACAAAAATATACTTGGCGAAAGATCTCGAAAAGGGCTTTCCATTGATGTAAAAATTATTTCAAAATTCGATATACTTACTGAGAAAAACAACTTTAAAATTTCCGTTGCCATCATTTTGAAACACACTGTATAACAGAAGTGCGTGAGAATGTAGAAGAGAAAGAAAAAAATAACCACACACAATAATGTTTTATTCAAATTATTCTCCAAATTGTTGATAAATGCCCTCCTTTTATAAACCGCCCATCCAAGTTGCAAAAAATTAATAAACACCTGGGTGGTTTAAAGGGAAAATAGAGTTAATAGAATTCAAAAAGTAAATATCAATACTAATATTACTGAAAACATCCATCGTTCCCTGTATTGTTCTCTGTAAAGTGCATTTGAAAAAAAATTGTGCCCAAAAATCTATTTGGTACATGTTTAGAACTGTTGTGCCACGAGTCTATGTAAAGGTTTATCCAATTTCAAATCATGCATGGACAAAGTCTAAGTAAACGCTGACCTTCCAGCCGTAAGGCTTTTGTTATTATTGTTACAAAACACTTTAGTTTATTCTGTTAATGTCGTAAATTAACCATTGCCATGACAACATGACCCTAATGTTGTATTTAATTTAAAAGGGGTTGCAAGGAAAGTCTTTCCTTTTCCTATAGATTAAAAAGAACTGTTTTTTGTATTGTAGCATTTCGAGATTCTTGTAAGACAATCAATGAAAGGTTGGCTATCAAATGTTTGTGCAATCAAAGGAGAGTATATATAAACATTTTAATCTTATACAGAGAAGATAATCAAGATCTTTAATATTACTGGTGCAGGGTATATCAAATAGAAAAAAAAAGAAACTCCCTGAAGTCTTCACTAGTATCCATACTTTGCGACGAAGCTTTGATTGTCCAAAGTAACACTTCAGTCTCTCCCGTAGTAATTAATAGGAAGATACTCTTTCTGAACACGATATAAAATTTCTTTTATAGAGAACTTTGACAATGCTGACATAAATTAACCAATTGTTCGCTGCATGTGTAGAATAACAGATAATAATATGTAGGCATGTTGACCAATCAAAATACTCGAAAGATCTTTTTGATGTAGCAATAAAACGATTGCATTGTCTCTTTAATTCGTTGTTTCTTTAATGCTTTCGTGCAATATCACCTTACTTTAATAAAAAAGGAGACAGTAATTATTGCAATTAAAGGTATATATAGACTTTGGTATGTCAGTTTATATAATTGGCGGCAACAGATTGGACTACAACTATCCTAAAGGCATGAAGTCCTGAAGTCGCGAATGCGCGGAAAATTTTAAAACTCGTCCCGTGCGCAGACATTTTCGTTTAGAAATCTTCTATCACGACAGTTTTAAGACTGTATCAACTGGAGTTGAAAATTAGAACAATTTCGAAAAAACCTTCCTTCCAATCTCACAGAGAAATGTATAAACACTTAAAAAAGAGCTGAAGCTGGCATATATACGAAAACTAGGAGAATGCTGATCGGCAAAGACCAGACCTACTTCATTTAGAAATCAATATAGTTGGTAACATTTACTTAACGTAATATACCTGGAATCTGTTAGAAGAAATGCATTTAAGAATTTTGAATCTACATTTGACATAATCTGAAAATAGTTGCGGGCTAATAAGAATAATTGCAAATGGCACATTATGTTTCGTCGAAAATAAAAAGAAACGTAACAATTTGCTTAATCAGTTCACAATCGATTAAACTTTACGCAATATGGTTTACCTCTTGACTGATGCATATTATTACGAAAGTGTATTTTTCCTGTTTCTGTTCCTCTTTCTTTGGATACAAACGACAAACTTGCCTACAATGAACTATCAATATCAGAAAGTTTGGTCAAGAACCACTATCAATTCCAAAAACGAAAACAAATTTTTCTGTTTGACACAAACAATAACAACAAGCAAAAATTGAAGTCTTAGCTCTAGAATTAATTAAGAACAAAATAAGAACAAATTAAAATTTTCAAAAAAAATAGGAACAATTAGGCTGAATCAAAAATTACTGGTTCTTTTTAAAAAAAAATGTGTAGCGCGGTAAGCATTGACAAAATTTATGTGAAACTTTAAGAGACATCGGTTCTCTTATTAATAGGGTTAATATCACTAATGATTATTTAAAGAGAAATGAATAAGTTGTGCAAAGTAACCTTTAACCTTTAACATTTTTTCAGAAAGCTTTGTAATACCACAGTGTGGACCATGGGTTATATCATTTCGTACCATGCGTATCAAATTATTGATAATTACAAAATTGATTACTGAATTTTAAGCATGCAAGGCAAAGCGGTGAAACATTTCTCTATCCAAGAGTTAAAGTTATGTTCAAATCGAGTAAATGCTGAAGACTGGCAGCCTTGTGGTAGAGTGCTCGCCTCCAGTTGCGGGAGGCCAGGGTTCAAATCCTGTCTGAGTCATGCCGCGACTATAACAGTGTGAGTGTGAATCGATCCACTCAGCCTATCACTTAGCTTGAGAGCAAGATTTATAAGTAAGGGGGTTGTCTGGTTGAGCAGTTGAGGCGTACTTGCGGCTTTCGTAGCCCAAAAAAGGCTTTAAATGCTGTAGGATCTCCTACGCATAATCCTCATTGATAACAGTTCTACCAGGACTGAAGATACTATCCTGGGTAAACATTACTACTATTACTACTTCTACTAATACTACTACTACTAATAATAGAACTGGACATTGGTTTCAGCTCATGAGATCTAGTCTTAGAGACGACCAGGATGCTATGTAGTTATTACCTGCGTGAAATCGCTTCAGTAATATATTTCAACACTTATTTGGATAAAAAATGAAAAACTTTCTATCTTGTAAGAATAGTCAAGTATACTCACGTCCATGGTATACTAGATGAAAAATGATTTTTTCACGGCGACACGTTCTTTTACTTTGAGATCTCAGCTTCTTTTAACTTCCCCGATATTTTTTAACGGGGAGTTTTAAGTCCTTGGGCTTCTATTCTATTCTGCCCACCAATCTGTAACTAGGAAGTATTGATATTGATGTTTTGCTATCTGCCAAGACTGGGAAGCTAATATTTCATCTGAACATCTGTTTGGAAAGCATTTTACACAACCTCGTTGTCCGGACACGATTCAATATATTTATTTCCTTTGCAAAAAAATGTCAATAAGCCTTAAGATATGGTAAAAAAATTCATTCATAAGGGGATAGCCCTTCATTCTTTTGAAACCCGACTTGAAGATTTGCAGGCTATTCTGACGAAAATTTTCGTCGTCGCCCAACCATGATTTTATGTTTTCCCTGTCCCCTCTCCACTTTAAATGTTGTGGCGTATGCCCTGCTTTTGGTAACTAAACAATTTTCTCTCTCCACTGGGCATGTTTTGCTAGGTTTTGAAATTTTGAATGAAGAAATCAAACGAATGAAAAAATATTAACGCTGTCGCCGAATTGCACGATTCAAAAAGAAGCACTCCATGCGTCCCAATTTTTTTAATTATTTACAAATTATAAAAAATATACATAAATTAAATATTGAAAATATTGTTTATTGAAGGGAAATTTCCCCATCAATGTAATAACAAATGTTTTGAAGGTTAGTGATAACTTTATCGACTTTAACCTTCTTTTTGATGAAGCACCATCTTTTTTTGTTGGCCAAAGCGTCAATGATTTCCTCGTGTTTCGCTTGGATATTTTTAACGAGCTGTCGATCTTGTTGTTCGAATAACGAAATCTTCATTTGATGAGAACGTTTCAAGTCGTTCATGGCGTTCTCTGTCTCAGCTTGAAATGCCATCAATTCGTTTTCTTGTTCGAACTTTAATTGGGATACCATTTGCTGGTGATTTTTCGTCATCAATTCTATTTCGTCAAATTTCGCATTTTGGATTTCCTTTTTCTGGTTTTTCAATTCAGCTACTTTCTGCTGCAGGTCGGCCATTGTTGCAAGCATATGTTTGTTGCTTTCTTGCAACATTTTCATTTCATTCGCCAATTTCGATTTTTCCTCATCTGCTTCTTGATGAAGCTTCTTTAAATCCACTTGGCTGTCAAGCAGCGAGTCTTCTAACAATGTCGTGATGTTTTTTTCTGTAGAAAGCTTTTTATATAATTCTTCATTTTTCTTTGTATGTTCAGCTACTGCCATTTCATTACATAATTTTTCTTGAGCATATTTTATGCTGTTAGAGGTTAACAGTTCTGCCATTTTACGAAAGCTCTCCTCACGCTCTTTTTCAGCACGATGTTTCGCTTGTTCTAACGATGATGATAACACCTCAATCACATTTTCTTTTTCCAGAATCTCATTTTGTTGATGATAGATAATATCATCTTTATCTGAACATTCGGCCGTCAGTACAGCTAGTTTTCCTGTTAATACTTTCAGATTTTCTGTTAAGAGCGTATTCCTGTAGTTGCAGTCCTCTACTGAGGAAGACAACTCATTTATCTTCGTTTGGTTTTGTTGGTGAAGCTTTTCAAGTTTGTTTTCCAAGGCCACCATTTTCTCGTCGTTATTCCTCAATTTCATACTCTGTTCCCCGACGAGTTTGGCTAGCTTGTCATTTGCCACTTCTAAAGCCATCAACTTCTCTTGATCGACAACCTGAAAGAAGAATAGAGGGAAGATATACAGACATGCAGCAAGCAAGTCAGGGGGTATATATGTTTAAAAGACCGTAAAACAAAATCTTGAGTTGATTTGAAATTTCGATGGAAACTTACTTTTGCAGGTTCCAATTTGTCGTTATCATTTGCCTTCTCGGCTACTACTTCACTGTTTCCTTCAACAGAGTCTTTGTTTACACTTTTATGTGACGAAGCACACCCTTTCGTTTTCTTTTTACCGCCCATAGTGATTTCCTTAAATTTATGAGACGTGTGTTTCACCATTAATTGTGTGAAGCAAAAGACAAAATCTGACGTCAGTTACATTTTTTTATATGCGTTGTGATATGACGTCAAATTAAGAATATTTGACGCACGACTGTGTGGATCAACGTTGAATAAATAAATAAATAAATAAATAAAATCAATCAATCAATCGATACAGTTAATTTGTAAAGTATAATTAACAAAACTGATGTATAAGAAGAGATAATAGAACATTCATTAAAAGAATTGCTTTTTAATTTTCCATTTTCCTATTCCATTAGAGGACGGCTTGTATTTACTTTCTTCTAGCAACAACGAGGCTTTGAATGGAGGGAGGCTTCTATTTAAGAAAATACGAAATATTTATCATCTCTGCTGCTTAACACGGTCAAAGTCAAGTACAAGAAAAATACGCGTTTACTCAGCAAATCAGTTTTGACAAGCTGAATTTGAAGGCGTTCTTCTCAGAATGAAGGCGTTTGTAGAAGCTTTCTGAAAGTAGATGAAGGGGAGTAGGGGGTAGGGAGGGTGACAATTACCTGGATTTTCTAGTGGACAATTGCCAGTGAGAAAATTTTAAACCGCACGCAAGCTAGATACTGGAACCTCTGTAAACTGGACACCTCTCTTAGAGGGACAGTTTTATTCTTTTATTATGAAAGGTAACATAAAACATTCAAAACATATAAACAATTCATCAAATATATACAATCTTAAATTGAATCCTCCCAAATGTGTGATAACACTTTTATGTCATCTTTCTTATTCAATATTGCGTCATGATCGCTTTTCTTAATAGCTATGGCTTCTTTAAATAAACGTTTTATATAATTATCTCCTTTATGTAAAATTTATGTAAAAGTTTTATTTGTCCTGGACAAGAAGAAAAGAAACTCTCATAGTGCAACTTCTCCAGAGCGGACACCTCTATAAAGCGGACACTTTTTCCGACCCCTAACCGTGGTTTGTTTTGAACACTTTTTGAACACGTGTTGTAAATAACTACTGCGGATTGGATGGAATCTTGTCATGTGATCAAAAAGGGAGGAAAAGAAAGTTAACAATAATTATTTGGTATAACAGACTTCTAGACCAGGGGGATTTCTACTGACGATACTGAATTTCGAATCAAGAAAATCTCTTTAAAACCATATCCCCCCTTTTTTAAGTTCGCCTATACTTGCTTTTAAAACCTGTAAGTGGCTTCTATTGTAATGATCTTGATCTTGTAGTATATACTATGTCAAACATCCACTTTGTTAAATTTTTGCCAAGTCGTATTTCTTGGAGATTATTAAAATTGACGTCAAACTCGAACCCAGGGTCTCTCGTCTTTTTGAACTCGAAGAAAAAAAAGAAAGAACACGAAAACACCTAATTTCCACCACCATATTTCCAAATTACAATCAATGCGCATGCTCAATTATACAGTACGTGATGATACGTGTATAATTTGTTGAAGTGGAAATCCCGTTATAAATTTAATTGACGTTTCTTGAAGCTTAAAATGGGCACCTAACACAATGAAAAATTAAAATGGGCACCTAACACAATGAAAACCGAACTTAATATATAATACTTAATTTGGGTAGAAAACACAGAACACAACAAACCGTTTAGGACATTAAAAATTGGTCTTGCAAAGTCTGTGCTGTGGTATTATATAAATATTTTTCAAGTGAATAACTATGTAGATATGCTCAAGAGAGCCTCACAAAATGTTCCTTTAATTCCAAAGGAACTTTACAAAACGAGACACGTGCATGCTGTTTTTTTATTTTTTTACTTTGTTACTTCTGATAGTTTCACGATATGGGACAAAAATATCGATATGAAAAAGATAGTTGTAAGCTTTTTATGATCAGTTTTTTTAATATTTAACTTTATCTGTTTTTCTATTCATTTTTATCTCATAATTATTTATCTATAGAGTTTTAACATAATCGGAATGGGTTAAGAGTTTTGAAACTAAAGTTTTGTTTTGTTTTGAGTGCCGACTGTCGTATCTGAGAGTTTTCCTGTCGTTTAACTTTCCCTCCATATCATTTCTGTTCATCTCTGCTGGATGTAAAATAAATATTTCATACGATGAACGTGTGTAAATTATTTTTGAATGAACACTGCATATTTGGTCACATGTTTATTTTGTAATAGTAGTGTACAGGTTATTCCAGTACTGAAACTTTTGTTGGATATTCCAGGTCTCCTCCCAAAATAGCATGCTTCCGTTTGTGTTGATAGTGATCTTCTCTGTATGTAAAGAGGTGACACTTTGCCCGACTCAGCACGGCGAAGAAAGGGTTAGCTTTGCAGAGACCGGCGTATGTACAGAGCCCTTTAAGATGTTTCATTATGTTGTGATTGCATAAACACGAACACTCCAAAAAGTATTAAAGACAAAGGAGAGAAGACTTTTTCAATAATGAATGCGCCATCTTTACAGCCTTCGTTTCCAGGTTGTGCTCAGTTGTTTTGGACTGACAGCTTGTTCATCTTGAGGCAGCGAGGACGGAAATGCCCCTATGTTGGACGTCCGAATGACCTGCTGTTCTCCACAAGTACAGCTTTCCTACTTCCGAGTCAAGTTAGCGGGCTGGCCTAGTTGGCCTAGTTCAATTAATTGTTCGATGATCAATTGTATCAAACGCCTTAGAGTAGTCGAGCAGAATTCCGAGAGTTACTTCACTGGTATTCATGGCTCGTTTGATATCGTCTCTGAGTTTTAGTAAAATCGTAGTAGTCCTCCTTCTCGTGACATGGTTATGATAAATTGTTCGGAGCAAATTAAAGATTTTAGATTTTAAAGAAAGCTCCAACGACGGAGTGCCAAAAGAGAGAATTTTTGTTATTTAATCTTGCTGCCATATTTAATTATAAAAATTCAAAAAGACAACAAGTTAAAAATGAGCAAACGCTTTTCGGTATATTATGCCATCTTCAGTGTTATGTACAAATGATCTTAAAAAACAGCATAGCATAAGAATATATATACATAGGTGTTAATAATAATTTTAATTATCTATTAACAGTAAAAGAGAGTTAGATATACACCACGTCACGCCGTTTCTGAATAGGAGTAGGGTGTTAGATTCTAATTGTTCATTTAATGATGGTCGGTGTTTCGCAATAAGAGATGCTTCTAAATTCTTCTATACTTAGGGTCCAAACATATGAGAAAAAAGGCTAATTTCACCAAAATGGTGGAGGTGGAGTGCATTTTGCAAGGAATTATGGGCGAAAAACCAATTTTTATAGATTTTTGTATCTCAACTGTTAAGAAAACATTTGAAGTATGTTTGATCGTTCTGTTTTACTTGAGACTCAAAAGTCTACAAACGAAAATCAGAAAAGTAGATAAAAACCCTGATTTTTGATTAATCTCACCCAAATCACCAAGGAGGAGTGCAAAATACACGAACAAACAATTTTTTTAGTAATCAACCAAAGTCCAATCCAAAACATCTTCTATAAATGTTATAAATGATAAAAACAGTCATAAAGTGGTCACTTAATGAAATTATACAATATCAGTTTTTGGGGTAAAACTCTGTGATGGTGTGCACTTTGCAAGGGATTATGGGTTACCTGCCACTTTTCTTTTCTTGCTAACTCAAGGTTTCACATTCCTAAGACCTTGAGGACTCCAAAAATGTATAGATATCTTGGTCACCAAGTGGGTTAAGAAATATTGCAATATTTTTTCAATTCTGTTCCCTGACTAATATATCGATTTTGGATTTGTTTACGTTAGAGAGGATAATTAAGTTGTTTTTATGGTTGTAAGAATAGAACGGAGAACTTTAATCGAAGCGATTTTTGTGTAAATTTTAGTAAGCACAGAAATTGCCCTACGTTGAATATTCCCGATTTTGTTTATTCAAAATTCGATCAGGAATATTCCGTTCTTTAGAAGAGAAATTAAATCGGGAATTCAAAGCCAGGCGATGTCTGCCCATAATAAGCGTTCCTTTGTAATTTACTGGTGTTTCCCATTAAGTTTCTTTCAGAGAATTTCACAATGTCGCTTAATTTTAGGTACTGTGTACATTTGTTCGTTTTGACGAGATTGTAAACAATGCAACTCACCAGACCCATAACCGCTCTGTTTTCTTGATATTATATATGACTCAATTTGCACCTTCGCTTATTGCACACGTCATAAATTAATATATGTTGAGGAAGAAAATAAACAATGCAGACACCATAGAAAATGAGCCCTGTACACCGAGGAACCTACAACCCAGTGATTGTGAATTCGTTTACAATCAAATTCAATAGCTATGCATTGGATATCCGACGGGAGATCAGGGCATGATAAGAGCTTGTTGGATAAAGTTTCTCTTACATACAGTAAAAGAGGCCCCTACTCTTATCAGATACATCCAGACGGATAGGATTTTTAAAACCCTGCATAACTAACAAAGCATTTGAGAAAGAATCATCAATTTTAGATTCCGCAATGCACAGTATATCTACATAATCTAAGATAGACATAAGACAAAAATAGTGACATAAGTGTGTCGTAAGTTTGTCGTAAATGTGGCGTAAGTTTGTCGTAGGGATTTTTCGGCTAAGAGAGGGGATTTTAGTGAGGTTGAAAGAACCCCTCCTATTTCGTTCTGTATAAATTAACTCGAAAACATTTTAAAAACAGTTTAAACAGAAATTCGGGAAAGGTATATTAGAGCATTCTCTGCTGGCTAATTAGAACTTCGCAATAATTGTTTGCGTCTGTATTCGGATCTCCAACCACATATGTCGTCTTTAGAAGTCATCATTCAACCAATGAATACTGAAAAGGCTTATCCATTATTATTATGTTAAACTAGAGATAGTTTCTCTCGCGACTTTTAAAAAGCACGTGTTACTTAACTTGTCAGAAGAAATATGATTTGACATTACGTTATTATTGAGCAACATGAGTAATTGGACAAGTAATAAAACTTTAACTTAATGGCAGAGAAACTCCCTTGTCCTCTTCAGCGAGGTCAATTCTGGCCAAAGCTATCATGAAAAACATGAAAAATTGTGTATGTCCACTTTGTAATCATAGGACTGGATAGGGGGAAATTCGCCAAATAAATCTCGCAAAGTTTAACCCCGCAAATACACCGTTCCCGAATTTAAACGCCAATATTTTGTCAAACTATCCTACCCCACCTCGTTTTGATGCGTTGTATTGTTGCAGAACTGCAAATCGCTGTGGGACAATTTGTGATAATTTTCGAGGCAGGGTATGAAAGTTGGGCAAAACATCGACGTTTAAAACAAATTCGGGAAAAATCCCAGTGGGCAAAATTTCAAAAGGTCTATGAGGTGGAGTGTTTTCTAAAGGAATGGCAGATATTATTGGCTGCTGTCTACTGGGATGTATACCCTACAGGTCGTTCCCAACAGTTTGATAAGTAATCGTTATGCAGATCGTGTAACTGGCCCCAAATAACACTCTTTTTGTTTGCAAAAAGAAATACCTGGGTACGTTTCGGTGTCAAAATGTGTTCTAAAAATTACAATCAGATCTATGAGATGCACAAAACATCAGCACACAGCTAATGTAGGTTCTGCCTTGTAAGTCAATTATTTTGTTGAAATATATGATCATTTATACAAGGTATCGAGTATTGACACGATTATTCAGAACAATAAAAAGTCACCGTGACCCCCTAACTGACATCAAATTTCTGCGCGCTATCTTCATATCAGCACAAGCAATGATCGCTGAAGTTTAGACGAAACCCGTTCCTGTTTGCAACGCTACAAAAAAGTAATAAAAATCTGCATGATAGAAAAGTGTGTTATCATGCAATTTGCATGATAGTAGTGTGTTATCGTGCAACTTTCGGGATAGAAGTGTTCTTTCGTGTAAATTAAGTGTTTCTCTTGAACAGTCAAACATGGAACTTCTAAGACGTATACTCCTTCTCTGGCAAGTTTAAATCACAATTCGGAGAAATATAGATCAAAGAGATGTTCCAATCGTTATTAATGGCGCGCAAAACCACCAATAAATACAGTGGAATCCCGGTAGCTCGAACCCTCGCGACAACTCGAACAGTTAACCTTCAACTAATACTCTCTCATAAAAAGCCCTCGATAACTCGAACAGCCGGTGACTCGAACAACGTTCATTCGTTCCTTAGGGTTATCGGGTTATCAGGAGTTTACTGTATTTTCTTTTTTCAAAAATGTAAAAGTTAAAAACTCTTTATTTTCGTGGTTCAACGCGCTATACGTTATACAACTGATGAAGCATGAACAGTTTGACGACTTGCATTTTCATTCTTGACGCATCAAATATATTACATAAATATATTTTCTAAAATATACACATACTTATATATAATATAAAAAAACCTGAAATTCTTCAGAGTAAGTGTGTAAGAGGAAGCCAGGAGGGAGGGGGTAGCGTTTCTTGCCCAAACATTTTCGAAAATGTAATTCTGCCCTATTTTTTAAAGAGAAAAACTCGAACTCGCGAACTCGACAAAAAAACATGATTAAAAGACATCAAACATGATAAAACGCCCAAATTTCTTTTCATACAAAAAGTTGTCCCAGTTGCGCCTGAAGTTGAAGCTCGTGTGTCGAAAAGGCCAGCTTTAATATTTCGCCCTCATTTTCCAGCAGAGATCATCATCAGAAACAACTTTGCAACGAAATTTAGCCAACCCTAAAAATTATATACATCGTCTTATATCTTCGCGGCAAAAGCGATATTCTTAAGATCGATACGCCATTACACCAAATACACCTTTGACGAATTTCTATTTAAACACAATTATGGGCTAGTCAGCATGCCTACATCGTTTCTATGCAATTCATTGCTTCACTGATTCATAATTCCATTACCTAGAAATAGTTTCTATCATTCCAATTCCCTGTAGAATAGTTGAAAAGCAATTTTCCCATTGAAACAGAGGTAAGACATGTTGGCTTGGCAATAATACGGTGTTTAAACAGAACTTCGGGAAAATTTATATGTTTATATGTCGTGTTACCACTCGGTTATCATAAACAAGCTTCATTTTTTGTGATACAATGATTGCAAACTGTGGATTTCTTTGTCCTTCTTGACAAAAGAAAGGGAATGGAATAAGGATACTTCTAACTGATTGGTTCATATATTAATTATTATTAAATTATTCTTTTGTGTATATACTTTTTTTACGCCAGCCCTTAATGGCGTTAATCTTCATGACTTCATGACCGGCGTCAGATGGTTGTCTGTGAAGATTTGACCGTGAACTTTTCAACAATAACACCAATAAAGACCGGCGTAAATTAAGGCGGGGTGTAAAAAGAGCCAATAAGGTATTTCACACGCTACTCAATATCAAACCATCTTTCGAAGCAGCTATCCAAACGACTTTTGCGGATGAACTGTCTTCCGTCTTCTGTTCGTTGTAAGCGTCCGCAGATATCTGCTGCATCCTCTAACTGGTAATAATAGGTTGACCAACTAGTTATATATAACACAATTCAATCAACACAGCATATCGAAGGAAGGAAGGAGACCAGATTCGATCTTTATCCGCTGGAAAACTGCAATAAGCCAACATCAACAAGGCGCTGTATTTTATGACGTAGTGCACCGTCAGCAGATTTCAACATGCTAAAAATGAGTGAAGGATTTATACGAAAGTTAAATGGGATATTTCTAGAGAGCTTCACCATCTCTTGAAGAAGGAAAAAATAGATATTTGTCTGCCCGAACATTTCAAAGCATCTTCGGACAGGAAAACAGTAGCGTGTGGAAAAACGACTATTAGAGTGTGTTCAGCTAACGAGATGCGATCATCAAACTTTTTGGTTGAAAGCCTCTCTTTTTTGTTTGAAAGAACGAGGCATTGCTTAACCACTACCTCGTTTAACCCAGACAGAAATAACAAGGTTTTCACCGCAAACTAGTGATGATTGCATCTTGTTTCATTAACCTATAGTTAAACCGGACATTAAGCCATTATACACGAATAATTTTACGTACTTAATGTATTATTTCGAGATGCACTTACTTCTCGGTGTAAACCTTGTCAAATTTGTTTGGGTCAGTGAGGTTAAGGGTCAGGCTATGCCTCGTTCTTTCAAACACTTTTATAAGGGCTTTCACCGGAGAGGTTAGTTACGTCTCGAGATGATACATTAAAGGGGCTACGATGAATCACGTGATTGTTGTGTTTGTTTACTTTTTTATATACTGTCAGCCATAATATTATCGCATTTCTCGCTTCAAATTGATTTTTGATGCTGCACCATTAATCTTCAGATCACGTGATACTCGTCGTAGCGAATTTAACGGTCTCTTTTCCGAAAAATTTCCGAAAAATTTCCGAAACGAATTATTCTCATAAACTCGTGTTTGGTTAAAATTCATGCTAATCACAACACGAATGTCATACGAAAAATGAAATTCATGTAGATCACAACACGAATTATTTAAAATTCGCTTCGGGAAAAAATATATTCGTATATAGTGAAAATCCGATGGATGACATTACAAAAGTATTAGCAGCCTTATATTTTTACCTGGAAACTTCGTCAGGCTTCGTCTTGATCAATCTAAAAAGTTTCTGTATGTCTGGTGATTTCATGATGGTCACAATTTCCGGATCAGATAAAATTGTCTGCATCTTCTCCTGATCTTCAGGGCTAGCAGTTTCTTCTCGGTGATGTTGATCAGATGGATTTTCTGAACGGTTAACTTCCGCTTTCTACAATGAATTCAAATGGAATGGAGATTAAAACTATTCTTCAAATTACTCGAAATCAACTCAAGCAATAGTAAATTCATTATGAATCTGTCAGCAGCTCAGACTACTACTACTATTCTTTCTTAACGCCTTGTGGGTGTTTCTACTATTCTTAATTAAGGCCTTGCGGGTGTTTCTACTATTCTTAATTAACGCCTTGCGGGTGTTTCTACTATTCTTTCTTAACGCCTTGTGGGTGTTTCTACTATTCTTAATTAACGCCTTGCGGGTGTTTCTACTATTCTTTCTTAACGCCTTGTGGGTGTTTCTACTATTCTTAATTGACGCCTTGTGGGTGTTTCTACTATTCTTAATTAACGCCTGTGGAAACGATGTACGATGTGATGATGTTGATGTCCGACCACTTTACACTTCTACCGGACATCTTGTCCGACGTGGAAAAAATAAATATACATGCCTGTAATTTCGTCTATAAAAAATAAGTAACAAGATGCGATTAACAATAAAAGTTTGGAGCAAATATTCTACCTGGGCAAAACGAGGTCATGGTTACGTCATACCTCGTTCTTTCAAACTAAAAAAAGAGAGGGCCTTAACCAAAACATTTCACGATCTCATCTTGTTGCCTTTATATACACACTCATTCTAAGAGTGAAAAAATTGTGACCAAATTAGAATTTTAGAATTTTAGAAGTTCAGTTCCTCCTTACCTCCTTACTGTCAGCCATCTTCAAAAAGTGATCGCCCATAAGGGATGAAAATTCCTGAATAAACTCTCTTAACTCCGCATTTTGTTGACACATAGACATCACTTTCTGTGGATCGGTTTGAAACAGAGAGATGGCTTCACTAAATTTTGGGTCTGTAAAGTGTTTCGATAACTTGGGATGAGACAGAACTTTTGCAAGTAACTCTTCCGTCACCCATTCTATAAAGGAACAAAGATGTATGATAAAATGTTAGTTTAAAAACGCTTGTAATTAAGTAGTCCGGAGTTTTGAGACCTTAGGCTTCCATCCATAACGGTTGGTTCTTCCGCCCTCCGCCTTGCAACCGGGAAGTTGACTTACCGACCCGAGCTACGTATAGCATTGCTCTAACTTGCTCGAAGGCCAGTGTGCAGTCAGTCGATGGCTCCAAATGGGCTGATACGCTGCTTTTAAAGCACATCAGAATGACGTATCGAAATTCGACATGACTGAGACTCAACCACGGTCCTAAGTGGGCAAAATCTTCAAAAAGTTTCTGTGGAGAAGTGTAATTTATTGAAACAGCAGGCAATATTGCTTTCCATTTCTACAGAAAACACTCCTCCTCATAGACTTTTTGAAAATTGTGCCCACCGGGAATAAACGTCACAAAAGCACACAAACCACCAAGACAATCCAGGTTCTATAGAGCAGGCTGAATTTACAGGATGAACCTTTTAACAGGCTTTCAACGACCACGTGAGCTCACATTTCACCGGATTTTCAACAAGTTTTAAGCGCGAAAACATACCGTTAGATTGCAGCATCGGAATCTGTTGTTTCATAGAATCCTGTACTTCAGGGATGATATTTTGGTCTTTCAATTCGTTCTTTTTTACAACAGGCAGATCATTACGTTGTTTCGATGTAATGCTGGTGTTCGTCTTACGACTATCTTGAAAAAGGAAACCTTTCTTGAATCCACAAAAGTTGCTCGATTGTTCGTTGGTTTTCCCTTTCGATTTTTCCTTCGTTTCTCTATTCAGATCTTTATCATTTTTTGAACTATTCTTGAGTTAAAAAAAACAAAAAAACCATCAGTCAATGTTCATTCTCGTTTATTCAAACGATTTTGTTAAAGTTATTGATTACGGACTAAAAAGAAACTGAGACAAACACGCACAATGCACAATACACATTTTTATAAGCACCAGACGATAAAAATCACTTCAAAAAATAACGCCACCTAAGCACCACCCTTGGTTCAAAATAGCGCCACCTAAGCAACACCCTAGGTTCAAATTCAAATTTTTCCCTGTATCTTACACCTCCACTGCGCCTCCAAGAGACAGGTAGTTCTTCTCTCTGAACTTGAAGTGTAGGTAGTAGCTGGTTTGGGAAGTTTTGAGGACATGTAGTCTATACACTTTAAGCATTAAAGTTAACTCAAAACAGCAAAAGGTACCAATTAAACAAAAGAAAATGGTGGAGTTGCATACATGCATCAGTAAAAAAAAAACATTTTAATTTAAAACCGAAAGAAAATTTCATATTACAGGGGTAATTATTTTACATTGGGGATATCGGACCTAAATAACAGCTAGTAGGATGGAATCTTATGAATTATGAATCAGGAACACCAGTAAAGGAAGGACTTTAAATTTTCCTTTTGACCCGAGCACGTTCGCGCATAAAGAAAACAACGAGTTGTTCATGTTTTTCCTAACCTATTTTTTATTTAGTATATTTTCAGTTTTTTAATCTATTAACATATTAGAACCTAGTTTATAAGAACATGCTGTCCAAAAATGAAGAACGGCTTAAGAACATGCTCAGCTCTTTGAAAAACTTCTGCTTTCTTTTTTTGACAATAAGGTTTCTCAAACGAAAGAGTTGAAGAACTTAAAAAAAGTTGCACATCGTCAACATCCTCCACTTCCTTTAGAGCGAAACAGAGAAAATACAGCATAGAGTTTAAAATAGCAGAATTAGACATTTTTTCGCATATTTTAGAGTTTCACTAAAGAACGCGAATAAGAACAATTTTAGCCTCAATTCCTTCAGAAAAATATATGCGTGCAGTCTCAGCTAAAATGCGAACGTTTTTATAAAAAATCTATAGATATATCTATACTGCCTATAATTTTTACCTATAATCTATGTTATAGATAAAGATTACCTATATACCTATAACTTCATTTATACTATGTGATAAGATAAGATAAGATAAGATAAGATAAGATAAGATAAGATAAGATAAGATAAGATAAGATATATTAAGGATTTATTTCCAGTATTTCCAAATAAATACATTTGGCTCTTCACCCAGAAATGTGTATGATATAAGTGTTTGCATCGTTTCAACATAAAAAAGTATAAACGTATTCATTATTGCTCAGTCATGGATTCCCAGCTAACGAATTGAGTGTAGGTTGAAATTGGACAAACAAGCGAAATCAAATAAAGGCTAGATTGACAAAGTATTAGGGCTGTAAGCTGTGTTTGAACAAAAAGATAATGAAAAACAAAAAGGAAAAGGAAACAGACAAATGTAGAAGTTAATATGATCCAACAAATTTATTCTAAATTTGAGAGAATACGTACTGTGGCTTTATCAAAAAAGTAACATTTTGTAGCAGTCGTGAAGCTTGAGTAACTGTCTGCATTACGGCATATTAATGGTAATTCGTTGAAACTTTTTGATGCCTCATATTCGAATGACCTTGGGGCGTTGGTATTACATGTGATGGTATCTAGGTCTTGGGTGTTACCTGGTAGTTGTCGTGTTGGAGAATCACGTCTTCTCATTGGCAGATATTTGTAAGCTAATTTGGCGAGAGCAAATTCTGAACGTTCCATCGTCGGTAGCCACTTTATCGCTAATACGTCTGAACAAGCCGAATACGAAAGTCTTACGAAACTTGCTGCAGCGTTTTGTACTCGTTGAATCTGCTTTTGGAGATATTTTGGAGCGTTGTAGAGATAGCGTTACCGTAGTCAAGTTTGCTAAGGATGAGAGATTCTGCTAGTTGTTTTCATATATGATATGGAGTAAATCGTTTGAGAAAGCTGAGGGTCTTGGGAGTCATGTATGCCGATTTCGTCGCTTTGTCGATGTGTGTTCCAGGTGAGATCTTCGTTGAAAGTAATGCCCAGTATTTTATGGGGCTTTACTCTTTCTATTTGGTTTTCACCAGGATTGATTTTATAAATGTCTATAATTGATCCAAGTATGCTTCCTTGCGGCACACCATTCGAGACGAGAAGTTTTTTGGACGAGTTTTCATTAAATTGTACGAATTGGTAACAAATAGACAGATAGTTTGAAATTGTTAGCATAGCACTTTTGGAAAACCGAAGAGAGTGAAGGTTTTTAATCAGAGTTTCATAGTCAACGGTGTCGAAGGCTTTTGAATAGACTACCATAACTGCTAACGATATTTCTCCTTGATGCATAGCTTTGATGATATCGTCCCTGATTTTAAGACAAGTGGTGATTGTAGAATGTCCCTTCTGGAAACCGGATTGATTTTCGGATAGAAGTTGTTCTTGTTCGAGAAAGTTACTGATTTGTGTAAGTAACAGCCTTTTGTATACTTTGGAGAGGACGGGAAGGATGGATATTGGATATGTATATATCTATATTGTAGGTTTATTTGGTAAACAATTACCTAAAGCCTATTATCTATAGTATATTTATTAAAGACAGATTATTGGTAAACTTATAGGTAATTCTTTTGTTCTCAGAATTGATTATCTATAATTTCGATCTATAAATTCCATGTTAGTTTTTCCCCTTGGACAGTCACGTTTAAGAATATCTTAAAGAATATCCTTTAGGCTGATTTTCAACGTCATCAAAAAAACAAGAAGAATGAAAAAAAAACAAAAAAAATAGTAATGGGCAAGAAATGAAAGCCCATCTTAGTTTGCCTTAAAAGTGTCTTCTTTTTGCCAGACAACGAAGTTCGCAGAGGTATTCTGTCGAAATCAAGTATTTTAAATTCGGACGGTTTATGTGTACAAATGATTTTCGGGATTTCATAATCGGATTCAATAGGAATAATAAGAATAATCGAGGCTGAAAATTGATCGATTACTAAGAATGATCGAGCCTACTCGGATCTTTCACATTCTTATAAGAAAAAGTGCGTAGTTGAAACAACATAAGCTCAAATAGAACAAAATAACGTAAGTGTTTCTTTGCAAATGGGTTAAGAAACGAACGTATTAATTCATAGAACTGCAAGTTCAAATAAAGTGAGTCAGCATTACAACACAGTCCAGAAAACACACCAAAGATCTCAATGAAAAAAGTGAGTGTGAAAAAATAACTCCCAGTACCGTTCCAGATGGTTTATCTATATTTTTGATTCAGCAAGAGTTTTTTTCCGTAGGTAAGTGGCATGTCCAATAATTTCAAGGAGTGGCCACCCTGTACCCTTACTACTAGCAGTTAAAACAATGCCATGTATAGCAACACGAGACAGATCATGGACAATAACATACCTCGGTTGTAAGCAACTTTTTAACACTGCTAACTTTCAGATCTTCAATGCTTTCTGTTGGCTCGAGATACTCGTTCACTATCAACTTCTGAACATTCGGTTTCAGTTTGAGAGATTTCTGAAACAGTTCACTCATGTCTTCCAAGGGTGGCACATCATCTACAGAGGAGAGAAAACTGGTTTTATTGAAACAGGCGATATTGCTTGCCATTCCCATAGAAAAACTCTTCCACAGAGACTTTTTGAAGATTTTGCCCACCGGGAAGGTTCATTAAACCATTCAATGTCAAACCCTTATCTAAAAACTTGTACAGTTATTATAGTAAAGGACAGTGTTTTACCATCATCAGGCATCTTCCTTTGGAGCTGTTCACTTTACGTAGATATATACTTTATTGAATTTAAATCAAATCTACAAAATAAAAGTGTTACATTAAAATGAAATGCAGTTATTTCAAATACTGGGAAAATCTGAGTGAACGTAAACTTTTGCCAGTATTTCGTGAGAACTGTTAGAAGGAAACTATTCTTCATTTTTTCAAATAAGTCAACTACGTTTAAACAAAATGTGTGGTTTTTCATCTTTTATAAGTGTACTCTGACAATCAAGTTCATTGACCTACCAGTTTAATCAGAGAACATATGGAGTGTGTGGAAATTAAAAAAGTAATGCCATATGGGAGTCAGTTTAGACGGTCGCCCTTATGTTGTGTCAAAAATAAGTTAAGAAGAAATCTACTTTTTGAATTGTATTCTTTCAGAAGCGTGAAAAAGAAATGTTTTAAAAACATTTTATTCAATGTCTGAGCTGCATTCTCTAAAAAAGGGAACATTTTCATGACACGATATTCAGGACAAGTGCTATTTTAAATAATGAAATTAAAAAAATTCAATTATAATATTGTCAAAAATATAGACGAAAAAACTGAGAATGTTTATACCACTTGGCTTGGCATCGTGCCAAATAACTTCAAAATTGCTGACAAAAGCATAAATAAACAGAACAACAAAACTGTCACACCTGTATAGAAAAATATTACTAAAAATTACTAAAAATAGAGTTTTACACAAAAATATTCATCTTTTAAAACTAATTTCTATTATTAAAATATCCAACATGAAAATCTTATTACACATAATAAGAAAATTCTATCACTCAAATTAAGAAAGGCAAGCTGGGAACCATAGAGGACAGAGAAAATGTAAAAATTTGTTAACAGTTTTCAAAAGATTAAAGAGATTATGTTATTGGAGCTTTGAAACTTGTGAAATCACCACCGTAACAAGCAATTGATACAATGGTTTGTAACATAACAGAATGCCTTCAATAGTCTATCTATAGCCCTGCAGTATTCTCAGAATAGATAATTGTGATTGGTTAATTGATGTAACATGGCCGGTTAATATTTTACGGTATTGACCAAGATTGTGACTTATCATACAAATTTTCATATCTAGAATAAAAAGCTGGTCTGGGCATATTCTTAGGATATTGTTAATTTTTGACCCGTTGTCAGCCTCGATATTCCTATAAAGTATATTCTTATAAAACAAAACCATGTTCCTTTGCATGAACTGTGTTCCGTCCATCAAGTCACATTCTTGGTCAATATTTTCTGGTAATTGACCGGCCAATAGGCCATTAGTAGAAGTCAAAATATTGAGAACAAAACCCTGCAACATTTTCTCAAACATCTTAATAGTAGGCATTTTAGTATGTGTTGCCTAACAATTGCCAAGCACAGGATGCTCTCTCAGATAAGTGTCTTCTGTTTTCTGTTCCTAAATTCCACACACACACAGTATATTAGTTTAAAGCTCTATCCCTTCATTCACTTCATGTTAGAATGTGATTCAATTCAATCCATAATTGGAAAACCCAATTTTATCTTGTCTTTCTTTTGATAAACATCAATGCGAAAGTGGTCATAACAAAGATATTTGAATGATTTGATTGGATAACTCACTAATTGAACAGGTACCTGAACATATTAACCTGAACATATTGAATATCTACTTTCTAGTGGTCCAAATATCAATATCCAAAGGCAACTTCAAAAAGTTTAGTAAAAATAATACACTTAAAAAATAAACAATGCTAAATGAAAAAACATTCCCATAAATAACACAATATACGCTTTCAGACTAACACCCTTGTTAGATTTTATGCTGAATTTCGTATTAAACTCAGAAAATATAGAAGATACTATACGTCACAGATTTATAGTAGCAGTCACAGGAGGTCATTTAGTGAACGACAAAGAAAGTAGTTCATTTTCGACCGCCCTACCATCGTGTATCACTTCTAAGACATCTTTTCTTCCCATCTCTTCTTCTAAAATATGTCTAATATAATCAAAACGACACTTATCCGGGTATTGCCTTTCGACAACGGTAATTACTTCTTCTGTGTATGAATCGCAGTGTGAATCTCCTATAACACGGATTTCGTGTTGAGACAATCCCATTAGATCAGCAAAATATTTCCAATCTTTTCCAAGAGGATCATGAACATCCAAAAGCTCTCTAAACAATTTTCTTTCTCGATATGATCGGAATGGGAATTGAACAATTCTATGTCTATTTTCATCCGTCTGTGATGGATGTGTCTGTAAAATGAAAAGTCCTTTATTTCAAAATACAATAAGGGTGTAATACAACTGTTAGATGCTGAAATTATAATGTCCAAATTCAAGGAACATTTCATATTTTCATATTGTATCAACTAAAATTTTGTGTGCCTTTAAACCTTAAAACTTTAAACTTTAAACTCAAGCTTCGAAACTACCGCTACCCAAAAAGAAATTACACCAACAAATATTTTGGACAGCTTAGTGATGTCTTATACTATCCAGCAAGCGATATGTTTAACAACAGACAGTTGAAATGGCAAGGCATTTGAATGTAAATATTTGAATTCTAAATTGAATGATTCAGTAATTCGAAAGTCTGTCAATTATGGGTTACATTACATTGATCCAATAAATTTTTATCTTAACTTAATGTTACTATTTGAACACTATCAAGGTTTTTTATGAGAGTTTTTTGACATCCAAAGAAAGTCTATGAGGAGTGTTTTCTATAGGAATGACAAGCAATATTGCCCACTGCTTCAATAAAAATACACTCCTCCACAGAGAATTTTTGATTTTGCCCACTGAGTAAAGAGTGAATTGAGTTTAATATCAGGACAGCGTGAAATGGAAATTATCATTTCCGCATAATGTGGTTACAGGCCCGTGTGAAATTCAGCGAATTAAATGACGTCTTAGAATGTAAATGAGTACCCAAACAACAACATACATTGTTTATCTCTCCAGGAAATACTTCTTGTATGATAACATTGTTTTCTTGGCCACCACTAATAGGCTTCAGTTTCACTTTTCCAATAAATTGTTGTCGTGTTTTTTCCACACCACAATACTCCACAAGCATATCTATCACAATCCAACTTTGTGTCTCTGATGATGTGAGCGTCTGTAAATCGTTTATCGACACATGCTGAAAAATAAAAACGCAAAATCAAATAAAAGGAGTATTTCAACCCAGTCGGCAAAATCTTCAAAAAGTCTATGAGGAGGAGTGTTTTCCATAGAAATGGCAAGCAATATCACATGTTTCAATAAGAAAGCACTCGTCCACAGGGACTTTTTTTATCCACTGAGAAAGATAGCACAATTTTTCGCACCTCATTATAAGAATGTTTAGGCTCAAGGGTTTTAGATACACTGTGTGTTAGTATTTGTCTTCTTTGATGGTTTTTAAAACATTTCTATTTCTGCTACAAAGTTAACCTACAGGCAATTAACCTATGGGCAAAACATGATTAAGGAGGGAAACTACCATCACCAATTGTCTCATGACTAACAAAGCACCCATGGTGTACAGTACAGCTTGAAAGAAACTTTTTGTGTTTCACAAAGGGATGAATTTTACATAATAACAGATTTATATGTTACTTCAAGTCATTAATAAAATATTTGGTGCTCAACGCCGTTTGTCTAAATAAACTGAACATGAAAACGCATTTAAAAAAAACACAAGACTCTTAACACCAAACACCGCCTCTTCCTGAAAGTTCATTATCTTAACCTTGTGTTAGATGATCAAACTTTATCAATACAAAATCACTTTCTGAATCATTGTACAAACCGTTATTACACGCTCAATCTGTTTTCTCAAACACACATACTTTTATATTACCTTTCACAAGAAATAACATACACTATCTGCCACAGAAAGGAGAGGAAGGTAAGGAAAAGCGAAAAAAGAAGACTTCCCTAAAGGTCCAGTTGGAATAGAATTGTTTTGTCTTGTATCTTACCTAAATTATTCAAAAGAATTAAACAATTGACATCAATTTCTATTATGAAAAAAGTTTCTGCTTTGAGTATAATTTTGTAATAGTTTACATAGGACCTTAAGAAGTTAAGGTCTATTTCAAGAAATACCTTAGACTGATGAATTGTAACAATTTGGATAAGAATTTTCCCAATGCAAACCTGATGGTTGGTGTTTCATTAGCGTTCTTGTTTTGACAACATTACTTTATTGGTCAGTGCCGTGAGGCAGCTGATCTTTTATTTCCCTGTCAGTCAGTCAGTTGGTTAACTAAGGAAACAGGTTTTAAAATGGCATAAAAGTTCCAAGTTCATGGATAACGTTTCTAAATGTGGCGAAGACAGAAACTTACAAGTAAAATAGATGCTTTGATGAATTTGCAATTATTCTTATTATTTTAATATAGTTTTTAATACATTATAGAACTAAGTTTTTTGTGTATACTTTGTAATGATGATGGGAAAGATGTTTGAGAGTCTTGGATATAAAAAGGGAAAGTAGCACAGCAGCTTCTACAAAACCACCAATTTTTAAAAAACTTATTTATATTCCAAATAGTTATTTATATGTTTGGTGTTACACCGTTCAATCATTCTTGACGTTCTTTAGAATAAAAATAAAAGAATAATTTGCATAAATTTGTGTGAATTAAGTTTTGTGTTGATTTACCTTAAAATAGGATTATGATTGCCTTCATATTTTTATTTACGTTGGCCCACACTTGATATTTATCGCCAGACAAATTAAGTCTATTGATTAGGCTCTTTCGTGTAGGACAAATACTCTTTTTCCGCCAGAACATTTCCAATGTCTGCCACTAACATTGTTGTTCAACTTTTCGTGTTGATTAGAGATTACGAGAGTTTTTGTGCATTTTGTCATTTTAAACATAAAATAGAATAAATCAAGTCAACCGTTGTACATATGGCCAAAATAACAATAGAAAGTGATGCAACAGTAGTCAAACCAAATAATGATGATGATGATGATACATTTGACTGCTGTCTAAATTAGTGGAGGGGAATGTATATATGTTATTAATTCCTCCATCATGTGGTTCGCAAGGGAAGAGATTTTCGCAGTTGTCTTGTTTATGAATATTTTCCTATTTTGATTTCATTTTAATTTCATGGATCATGCGAATTCAATTCTGATTCAAATCCCTGTATACCTGATAGCAAAATGGAAAGTTTGTCTTTAAGTGGAAATCTATCCGGTACTTACAGACCCTTCATGCATGGGTCTATGATATCATTGCGAATTATGTTTCTGCAAAATTTGTCCCTAATGTGTGATCCAATTTCAAATCATACATGAGTGGGGTCTAAGTAAGTGCTACCCTTCAAACCGTAAGGCTCTTGTTTCTCTCTTCGTTTCAAACTTTCACTTTTGGAAAATGAGAATAAATGTGAAAATTGCTGTTGATCATCACCCTCACATTTTAGATAAAATACTGTCTTTTCATTGGCTATTTAGTTTTATTTCAGCATATTTAGCGTCATACTCAAATCACACTAAGTTGGAAAGATACTTATTAAAAGTGTGCTTTACAACAAGTTTCTTTCAGGCTGTACTGTATTTATTTTTAAACTAGGTTCAAATTAAACTACAAATTATTGGGTAACATGGCTGCTAACCACTTGTTCATTAACTCATCCATAGTTAAAAAACTCACTTCCTTCTCATCATCCAGTCTTTTAAAATGCTTCGATTTTATTTCCAAATCAACAAGAAGGTCACTTTCTGTTCGGATGTCTCGACAACCAGATAAAAGATGGCGCTCAGCACTTTCTTCCATGTCTTTTATTGCCTAAATTAAGATAAAAATTATTACCCATTCTTGGAGGCTGTTTACATGAGAGTCACACTGAACTCAAACCGGTTTGATTTCAGTACAGGTCAAAAGTTCATACTTGTCAACAGTGTTTGGCTTATTTCTGTTTACATGGTGACACGAACTGAAATTTCAAACCGGTCTTTCGCGTAACTTCAAAATTTCAGTTGGTGCAAAGCGGTTATGCGTAATATAGCTAAAATTGGTGTGATTGCCCTTACTGAAATCGCTTCATCCCAGTGGGCAAAATCTTGAAAAAATCTCTATGGAGGAGTGTTTTTTTAATTGAAACAACCGGCGATATTGCTAGCTATTCCTATAGAAAACACTCCTCCACAGAGACTTTTTGAAGATTTTGCCCACTGGGATGTAAATGATTTGAGCCGTGCTGATATCCCAAACCAGTTTGAGTTCAGTACGGCTCTTATGTAAACAGCCTCTAAGATGCATAACAAGAATCCATACATAAACTCTACAAACAGGAAATGTTTTTTAAAAAAATACCTTGAAAGATTCCCCATCAGCGTACTTAGTAATTATGATACATAGACACCAACAATCAGTTAATTTGGGTGGTGTAGCGAAAACAGAGACATAAAAATTCAACGATTCCATCTGGAAAAATAAGACAAGTTTGTGTAAATCAGTACTTGCAACACACATTTGTTGAAAAATTTTTATGAAGAAATACAGTTTAGCAATACCTCATGAACTCTGCAAATTCAAATTTCCATAATGTTACAACATTATTTATTATTTACATTCAAAATTTACCAATGCTTGTCGTGATTTTGAATGCAACAAAAAGTAGTTTTATCAATTACTGTAAATCCTCTAATAAAAGCCTGGAGCGGTTATTTAATTTTCCAAGATTTTAAGGGGCATTTATTGGAGGGGGCATTTATTGGAAGGGGCATTTATTGGAGGGAGCATTTATTGGAGGGGGCATTTATTGGAGGGGGTATTTATTGGAAGGGGCATTTATGGGAGGGAGCATTTATGGGAGGGAGCATTTATTGGAGGGGGAGTTTATTGAAGGGTGGTGTTTATTGAAGGGGGATATTTATTGGAGAAAGAAAAGGAAGAAGAATATTTTTATTAGAAGATATGCAGTACTTTTTTAATATGTTTCAAATGTTTCCTTTAGGTGAGGTGGAGTGTTTAAAAGAGGAAGATGTTTATAAAATATTTTTTGGGGTATTTATCAGAGGGAGGCATTAAAAAAAGGGGGCCTTAATTAGAGGATTCACGGTATTGTAGAAGAGAAAATACAACAATTATACCTTGTTGTTTGCAGGAGGCTCACCAGAAGAAATATTTAGCTGACTATACTGCAGGATCGACTTTTCTTTCTTACCAGAGAAATCAACATATTCGTAAGTGTGCTTGCTGGCATTTAATGGAGGAACAGTTTGGATATAGGTATAAATACCATGTCGTCGTTTACTCCCATATTTAGTGTTAGCGGAAACTTCATGAGTAGAAGTTGCACCGTTTGAGTTTCTTTCACTTTCATAAAGTTCGTCATACAATGAAGGAGATAGTATGGGAAGTCCTGTCATTTTGTCTATTCGAGATGATCTACTGGGTGGTTGAGTATATGTATTATTTGATGAAGACCTTTTTTCATAAACTTCAGGAATGTCAGTCGATAGAAATTCCTTATTGAGCATTGACTTGAAAGTTTGATAAATTTCAGCAATCCGTACCGTAACGATCAATAAGAGGATAGTCGGAAACTGTGAAGATGTATGACCAGGACGGATTATCAACTCATAAAATTTAAAATCTGGATTAAAAGCTTGACTAATTGGCACATCAACATTTTCTCTACATTTTAGTTCGATAAATACGCCAGTAATGTCTTTTGGAAAAACAAGAAACTGGACATTCTGACAGTCATTGTTTGTGATACACAATCGACGAGGTGTGATGTGCAATACATACTGCTCAATGGAGCCATCTTTAATGACAGATATATGGTGCGAGAATGCTAAAACAAGAATCACTAGTTAAAGTTCCGTGACAGACCAATTAAAACGTTAATTTTAAATTAGAACAGAACTCAAAAATGCTGTTAATAATAAGTTTTGAAATAAGGATATTTTCTATTATCATACATCTGTAACGAAAAATGCTTATTGAATAATTTTAGATTTTGGATAGTAATTAAAAGGCTTCATATAATGGATGAGAGGTATATACTGCATCTGCAATTGCAATTTTTTTCTCCACTGTGGTATCTGATTGTCGTCTTGTTGGTCTTGCCACAAGATTTTCCGAATGATGACCGTCCATATGTTGATGGTAACAGAGACGATGTTTTTAATACTTTTAATAATGGCAACAGAAATAGACGGATGTATGTATGTATCACTGAATGAACAAGTTTTTTTAAACAAAGAACTCAAAATCATCAAAATCATCAAAAATCACAAACTTGACTGAATAATTCCGGATGTCCCATTTTACCTTGTCCAATATCTGTTTAATATCTTCCCTATTTTAATGCTGATATAATATATTTTCTTCAAAGTCCTTCATTTTTGAGTAGATTTTATTGAAACAAATACAAACTCAGTTAAAGCTGGCAAAGGAAAACATCTGTGGAAACCAGATGAATTTTTGTGAATGTCTGGTATGTAGTTGTAAAGTGAAAACATTTATAAAACTTCTTCTACATAAAGCATCAATAAATCAGCATAGACAAATTAAAGGAGATTAAAGGAGAATTAACATATTTCTATCTAGTTCTACCATGAATATATTGGCTAAAACAGGGCCAAGTGGTGACCCCACTTCTACTCCATCACTTTGGAGGTAAATACTTCCGTTATAAGTAAAATGCATTTCTTTCGTACATCAAAGTAACATATTTTCATGTTTTTGACATCTTATAAATAATTGTTGTATTAAATTAAGTAGTATTTAATAAGAATTGATTTTATATCAAAAAACAAAACTCTGACTTTGCAAAGTTTCATTCATTTTACATAATTCTTTCGTTACTTATTTAGGTTTAAAGTTTTGTTGATTTTCTAAAATATGACATCACAGTTGCACATGGATAGTTCAGCTGTAGTTTTGTTCTTTGTGAGGAGAGAGTGTCCTACTGTTTTATTTTTTGGTAGTTCAAGATTAGATATTATTAGTACAGATTAAAAATACCTGGATGCAAAGCATTTGAATGTGCAAATACAAGTGGGAGGACAGTTCACTGCAATAGAATATCTTATTTTCGTTGCCCTGTCCCTGTCAAAGAAAAAAGGTGGTTTAAAAATATCGGAACTGTTTTCACTGTTAAGAACTTTAAATTTGGGAAAGGCAAAGTCGTTAACAGCAATCATCTTCATGAAAACTATTTCAAAGTTGATCACATGCCAAACGTGTTAGGATATACTCCTAAGAAAAGAACATTGAAAGCTTCCAACCATTTTCCAGTTCAAACAAGTTTAAACAATTTTCCAACATAAAAAATTTAGAGGCAATAAAAGAATATAAATATCTCAAAAAATGATGACTGGACAATTAGGTGCTCAAATAAGAAGAAAATGTAACCGTTGTAAATGTAGCTGCCCAAACAGGAAAATATGTAACTGTTCGCTCAGACTGCCAGTGGCTGCTGAGTCAGCAGAGTACTGACAGTCTCTGCTTATATACTCATTTACTGACTTTAGTATCCACATAATATAGATGAGAAAACGGTTAGTTCTAAAGAACCTAAATCTTTAAAAAGGAATCGACAAAGCGGTCCAGAAGAAGCACAGGTTTTTTTTTTAATTCTTATTTTTATGTTCTGTTTTTGTGCATGTCCTCCTGTCTTATTTTGTAAAATTTGGCAAGGCATGGTCTACTCTTAATCTTTTCCAATTTTGTATAAGTTCTTTTCAAAAGATAATTGAAAAGCGTATGGAGACTTCCACATTCTAAAATGATGTTTCAGACTTTTTATATGCAAGAAAAACTCCGGTGCAACTGTGACATCACAGTGAATTTTTTAAATCCTTTATTTAAAGCGAAATAAGTTTTTTTATGAAGTTTTGTAAATTATATTCAGGAAGGAACAGTTTAAGCCAAAGTTGAATATTCAAATAAAATTAAAGTAAAAAGTGATCATTTATAAAAGGCTTGTTTTTGTGCCATCCTACAAGCTGTGTCGAAGAACTGAGAACTGAAAAGCCATGACATCATCAGGTAACATGCGGTTCTTAGAAATTAGAGTTACTATGTGAAAAAAAGTAATACTTTCATTTGTAGTACAGAACGGAAACTTTAAACAAAATTTCAACCTTGAAGAGTCTTTTTGATCCGATCCCCAAAATTCCAGTCTGATTTGCCCACTTCAAACGACAAATATGGACTAATTTTGTCTGTTGGGTGACCGAAATAAAACAAATTACATCTGAGATAGTCGTTGCGTTGATACGCACTCAAGATGAAGTTGTGACCAGGCAATTTCAGCTTTACTTTATGTTTCGGATGAGTTCCATCTCTTTTATAAAAATTCAAAGTATCTATAAATAAAACAAATAATAAAAACAAAGCAAAGAGGATAAAAGTAACCAAAATAACTAGCAACAATAAAAATCAAAAACGGATTTTTCTAAAAAAGATGTATACTGTGGAAGCCTTGAAATGGTACCTGCCTGTTTCATAAGTGGAAGGAGTAGGCATGGAGTGGGACTCAATAAAGAATCTCTCCTTGGTTGACATTTGGCATACTGTTCATTATTAAGTTGAGTGTAAACAAATAAACAAAAGATTGCCTTGCCATAAATTATTTTTCATTATTGTGGAACGACCTTAACATTAGACAAATTTACAACTTTAAAAATTACTTAACCTGTTTACATGAGGGCCGTACTGAACTCAAACCAGTTTGAGTCGTAATTTTATACCTGTCGACGGTGTTTAGCTTATTTCTGTTTACATGGTGACACCGTACCGGAATTTCAAACTAGTTTAAGTTCAAACCGGTCTTTCACATTGGTTTGAAATTTCAGTATGGTGCAAAGAGGTCAGTCATAAAATCAGTTTAATATGATTGGCCAGTATTGATTTGCCCGTACTGAAATCGCTTCGTGTTAATGAAAAATATTTCAAATCAGCTTGAACTCACTTACAGTTGCTAAATGTTTACAGTACAGCCCGAAACTTCACATGTTGGGAAGGAAACATTCTCTTCTTGAAAGCTAATTATCTTATACGGACACGTAAAGTTTCTTTTGGGCTGTACTGTATAATATTATCAGTAGCACATGAATTAAAAATAACAGTTACATTCATCATCGACTTTGATCAGCTTCGCAAGTGAAATTGCCTAAAAAAACAAATTAAAAACAAATTTTGTAAAAATCTGTGAAATTTTTGTTTACCGTAATTATCTGAGAGAGCGCTGGGGTACTCATTTATAAAAATTTTGAGCGCTTATTCAAGGGGCACTCATTTAAGCTGTGGTGCTCATTAACAAATGTTAATTAATGCAGTCAATTATATTTTTGATTTTAAAATGATTGGATGTATGAAATAAAAAAATAACTAAAATAACTGAAGAATTTCTTGTTTTTGGTCATTCTTACATTCTTACACATTCTTACAATCGTAAACCCAGCATGAAACTTATACTTACAAAACTTAATAATAAATGTGAATATAAATATTAATTCTTAAAAAAAAAATATATACTAATAACATATACCAGATGGCAAGGCGGCAGCATTTTCCACCAATTAAGTTTTAGGTTGCAATGGTTGTCTGGTCCCCTAGATAAGCTTAAGTAGTTTTTTACAACGCAGAAGAATTCTTTCTCCGTGTAAATAAGTTATTGCTGGGTATTTTGCAATTTAATTTGATTGCAAATATATTACAAAGATTTACAATTCGATTTTAACTCATGTGGGAATTATATTTTCTTGTTGTATCAACTCTTTCATAAAGAAAGTTTAATAGCATATTGGAAGCAATTGAGTCAACAGGAATGTAAACAATCGAAATTAACTTTTTGTAAAAAATTATCCAGCAATGATATTTTAATCTTCAACCAAAATATTATCAACATGAAAAATGAAAGTTTATCTATTTTTTGAACGTTAATCTGATTCTGGAAATGTATCGCAAGTTTTCCTTGTACTTAATGGGTTTGTATACTTTTCTTCAGCAGGGAGTTGTTGCCTATGCCTAAACTTAGTCTTGATTTCCTCTTCCGGCTCTTTCTATTATTATAATGCTCTAAACTTACAAAATTTCCTGGCTCACTACTTTTTATGTTTAAGCATATTAGGCCACCGTACTACCAGATCTACCATTTTGCGTGACAGACAAGCAAACAGACAGACAAAGAATTGGATATTAATATTAGCCGCTAAGGAGGTGGCACTTGTGGCATTTGTCTCCCACTAAAAGAGCTATTGGAAAGTAGTATCATCTTATAGAGCTCATTACGTAGATATGTATAAAACCATTTACCTTCCTTTTACCTTCGACGAAATATGCTACATCTCCTGCGGTTGCACATATTTGCTCATTCTGTTTTGATCCCATGTTTCCTTTGCTTTTCTTAATCATTAAAGCCTGCTTTTTCTACTAGAACAACAAGGAAACACCAATGACATTGATTCTAGTTACTTATAAATTGGATCAAACAATGTATTGAAGTATCACATACATTCGAACCTAACACTAATGGTGTCACATCAAGCAAAATAAAATTGAGCAGAAGAAATGTGCCATAGCTTGACATATTAGCATGATACGTCAAATTAAATTTCATTTTAAAAAGTGTTTCAAAAATACATCCTCGATTAGCAGAACATTTCGGAATCAATTTCAATTTGGATTCAGACATCAAAAGTTGTTTTAAAATTCCTTTTACAGTTTTTGAAAATTCCGTTTCCTTGGGTAAGATATTTCAATTTTGAAGACACCAAATTTATGTAATGCATGATAATTACATTGATACTTTTTCATGTTTAGTTCAATCTAAAGACAAAAGATTTTATGTAACAGCTAAAACTGTACACAAGAATCTTTTGTGTTTTCATGTATAAAAAATCTATAATTTATAATTATTTATAAAAATCTATATCTATAATTTTTTTATATACAATATTTTTCTCTATTAGAATGCATTTGTCAAAGGGTTTTCCCTATACTTATTTTACCATATGGACATTCTTCTGGTTGGAAAGTCATGTGATAAAACACTCACCTGAATTTATTTTCTATGGCTTATATAGAAAAATGTTTTGGAACGTTTGACCATGCTGTTTGTTTTCACCCAATAACCAATTCCATTGGATAAAAGCCAAGTCACATGACTTTCCGACCCTGGTAATGTTAACCACAAGAATTTTATGCCAGTCAATCATATATATATATGATAATGAAGATGTCATATTACAGAAAAGAACAGCATGGAAAGACAAACAAAGGCAAGCAGAAAACTAAGATGGTTGAGAATTTTTTCAAATAGTTTTTTTCGTTTAATATTTTTGATTTATTTCATATATACACAATGTCATAGTTTAACTTATTCCAGGGGTTTCTGAAAAGAACATTATCATTTTCGGTGCCATTGAGGGCAATCTTGTTTGCACTTAACCAGTGGATTAAATTTTTTAAATCAACATTTTACTCATTCTGGTGTCATCAGATAATAGGCATGAGTATCAGTGTATTTAGCAGACCCCCATCCCCCAACTACCGCCCTTATATCAATCAACGTTAACTTCAATAAACATTAAAATATATCAAGATCTATCTCAGAAACTGATAATAGATCTTTCAAGATATTTTCAAGGAGGAGCTAGATGCTAGATCTGTTCGAGACTATTGTTGATGTAGAGTGAAATATTTTTGTTCTTTTTTGTATTTCCATTAATTGTTATGAATTCTCTAATCCCTTTCCAGGTGAGCTTATAAGTT
Source organism: Turritopsis rubra (assembly GCA_039566895.2). NCBI lineage: Eukaryota > Metazoa > Cnidaria > Hydrozoa > Anthoathecata > Oceaniidae > Turritopsis > Turritopsis rubra. Next base: position 9,602,607 of record CM077631.1, on the reverse strand, counting down.
GGTAATAAAAAAGTTTTTATAATGATTTCTTTAATACTGATTCGCAATAATTGAACAGCATCATTTCCATATCTTTTATTGGTTGTTAGAGATTATTTTTCATGTCAAGGTTTTTACATTTTGATAAATTTTTTGAACAAATCATCACAAACTTGTATGGATGTTTTTATGCCTTTGGAGATCCATGGTTTGTATATACATGTTTGTACTGGCCCATGTTTGTCTTGCTTCCTAGGTTTCTCATAATGGGCCCATGTCAATCCACTAAGGCATCGATACTGTTGATACCACTTGATACATCATGCTTAGTTGGAGAATAATAATCAATTAGAGTTTGGTAATATAAGGTAAGGGCATATATCCTCGACAGGCTTCTATTCTCAACACACGTTAATATTGAAACGATTAATGAATGAAAAAAATTGAAAAACATTTAAAATGGAAGCTTATGGTAAAGTACTGTTGACCCTATATCGGGTTGAAGTCCTATGGCCAATCTTTCCGTTCCAGTAGTAAACAAGATGTGCCATTAACAGCACGTGTGAATATCAACAACTTCATTTCGGTCGTATTTTTGGTGTTTGGATTTGTTTAAAGGGGTTTCAGACTCTTCTTTAATCTACTCCCAATTATTAAGGGATATTTCACATTTAAGATGAAAGTCTCCTAAACAGTCCAGAATAAAAATAGGTACAAGAAGAAGAAGAAAATCAATAATCAAGACATTTTCGCCTGGCAGGTCTTACTTTTCCTATGTAAACATAGCGAAAAAAGCATGAAGTATGCCCTAGTAAAACATCAATCTCTGAAATCCGTGTATGGTGCCCTTCCGGCGCTATTTCCTTTTCGCACCCCCCCCCCTCCCCCCTCCCTCCCTATCTTTTCACTGCAATCCATCCCAAACGTTACAAGGGACATTCGTATAGAGGAAAAAAGTAATTTGAAGTAAAATTTAAGGTTGTTACAAAATAAATTTGAAATAACAATTAGCAAAGCTTTGATAATTTAAGCGTTTCCCAATTGCTGTATCTTCGTCCGCTCTGTTGGATTTGTTTATGCACTCTCCGTCATCAAGACTCAACTTCAGCAGTTTTTGCTGCGCCGCGCATTGTTGTCTCGTCGTCGGGTCGCCATCCAAATGTCCACACCACGTACGTGTCTTCTTGTCTGTAAATTTTTCTTCTCCGTTTTTTTCTCCATTCATTTTTACTTTTACTTTTACTTTTTTCTATCTTCTGTCTTTTTGTCTTCTTTCTATACACACTAGTTTACTCGCAAACAAATTCATACGCGATGGCTGTACCTGCAAGCCCTGATGTTGTTGTCTTTGACAGCGTATCGTTGACTGAAGTTGGTGCAAAGTTTAAATACAATCAAATAAATATTCCAAAAAACAGTTTTTTTGAAGGATCGCATCTTGAGTTATGGCAGATTCTTGGTCTGACTTATCAATGGATTTGTGCAGCTGGCAGTAGCAGGTGTGGTGCAACTTAATCTTAGAAAAACGTTTTTTTTAAAAACCACATATCTTTAAAAAACATGTTCTGGTCTGCATATTGAAATCAGGTCGTTCCTATGAAATACTTATAATACTCGAAAGTCGTTTTTGTTTCTTAGTCCCCCGCGATGGAGAGTTAACTTTAAAAAATATGGCAGATTATTCGTTTCGTGAAGTGAATGTAGTAAGGAATTTTCACCAATTTCCTCAACTGTTACCATTAAAATCTTTATTTTTAAATCTATATTTAATCGTTATTTGTTTTTATTTCGAGAAATACCTTGTTATTATACTTTTTTCCTCTAACGAATGTTCCTTGTAACGTTTGGGATGGATTGCAGTGAAAAAAATAGGGGGTGCGAAAAGGAAATAGCGCCGCTCTTCCCTTATATATCAGTAAATATTTGGTAAAATATATGGGTGTTTTGTTGATACAGCATGAGTATAACATTAGACTGACATCCATAGGGAATTTCTATAAAAGTATATTCATTAGCCTCCCTCACATAAGTATTTTAGTAAAAAAAAAAGGGTGCTGGAGAGTATCCAGCGTGCACTGTAAGTTCATGATAATCACCAACTGGTGGCCTTGTGGTAGAGTGCTCCCCTCCAGTGCAGGTCAGGGTTTAAATCCTGGCCGAGTCATGCCAGTGATTATAACAGTGTGAATGGATCCACTCAGCTTAGCACACTCAGCTTGAGAGATTTTGGATGGATTGATGATGTAAGAAGAATGTCTAAGAAAGGGGTTGTCTGGTTGAGAGGTTGAAGCATACTTTCGGCTTCCGTAGCTCAAATGGGAGCTTTAAATGCTCTAGGACCTCCTACTACGCAGGACCCTTATTGATAACAGTTCTATTATCAGAATCCTGGGTGTAAACATTAATACTTACTCTGCTACTACTTGCTAAATGAGGAATATAGAGGATTCTAGTTTAGCCTAGCTTCAGATATGCCAATAATACGTGCATAAGGTAATAGGTAATATAAAAGCCGAGTTAATAAGAATTTTATGTGGTAACTCACAGCAGTTTTTGAGCTTCAGAGATCTTCACCCTGAAAAACCGAAAGTCAAATAAGGTCGGTACTTACGGTACCATTTTTATAAAATACTGAATCTGCGAAAAAAAATTTCCCCGGCAATTTTCCAAAAAAATAAAATTGCATCGTTGGTTGGTTTCTAACTGCGAGGATTGGAAAGTGGTGAAAAAGCATTTTACTGTTTTGAGATAACGTGACTGACTTGGAAAATTTGGTTGGTAGGAAATTCCACGCGAAGGTTTTCGTTGGCTCCCCACTCAACAAGTGTCATAATTTCCATCTTGTGAATGGGAAAAAAACACCAATCAGGATATTCGGTGGAACTCCCCCCGCGATATTTTTTCGCGCCAAGATATACGCGTGGTGAAGAAAAGTACGGTGGCCCACAAGTGGCACCGCAAAACAAAAAACTTAACGGCAAGTAGCAAAACTTCACGGCACGTAACAAAACTCCACGGCAAGTAACAAAACTTCACGGCTAAACAAAAACTTCACCACAAGTAAATAACAAAAAGGGCGTCTTCATTGCGACATAATGGGACCTTCAGTAGTGCAATCGCGCAAATCTGTTGTCTGTGCCTTAAAAGTTTGTTTACATTTTTACTTGATTTTTTGATATAGTGAATAACAATTTCAATAAAACACAATAGCATTATTTGATCAGGTATATAATGTTAATGAAGAAATAGAGAAGGTCCTTATCTTCAAAATATGAAATCATAATAGCATAGTCATTATATAGAAATTTCCTTGGTCTGGAAGTCTATTGTAAAACTTTATTGTCATCGGTATTTTAAACTTGAACTATCTAACTGTGTTTTGCATACTTTTTGATCATATGTGTTAAATAACTACTGCAGACTGGTTGGAATTTTGTCATGTGATCAAAAAGTCATCAAAATAAAGTTTGCCTATTGATAAGATCAAAGAAAAAATTAACAAAATGTTATTATAATATCTTTGGTAAAAACATTGTGAATTTGTAATTATCATCAAAGGATCATAGGATCAACGAATGTATTATATATTTTTTGACAATATATTTCGATGTATTAATTGACATCATCATCAGGTCTAAATAAAAGGAAAAAGTACAATACAGTAAAAATGTTGGCTAAAAACATCTATATATACATCAACTTCTCTGTACACAGTTCAAAATAAATTTTAAATGAAATTTAAATTTATATAACCGGTGTGCGACTATATTCACCTTTAGTGTTAATGGTCGTACTGACTAAACAACGGAACCACCTGAGACGAGCTGAACCGAGCTGAGACGAGCTGAAACCACCAAGAGATGAGCTGAGATGAGCTAAGACGAGTTGAATCCACCACGGAGAAAAAAATCAACCCCGTCCTTTCGGCTGCCGGATGTTTCGAGTGTCGGTGGAAATCGTCCTAGCAAAGAAGATGTTTATTTAAAAAAAAAATTAAAAAAACTATGTTATTCGAGATGTATAATACCGAATATAAAAAAAAAACATTTTAAGGATCGTTTTGTCACGTAATTTGTTGATTCAATTCGTACTGAATAAACAACGGAACCACCTGATACGAGCTGAACCGAGTTGAGGCGAGCTGAGACGAACTGAAACCACCAAGAGATGAGCTGAGAAGACCTGAGACGACCTGAGACCATCTGTAAAAATCTACGCACCATATTTCCTAAACCACGTTGGCCGATTTGGGGATTTTCGGAGTACATGGGAATCCTCTCTTATCGCCTTTTCTCCACTCACGAATTTATTCGTGCAAACAGATTTTCAACATCAAATTTGCAGTGTTTATGTAATGGCTTTTAATGCGCATGCATCGATGTATTTGGCAAGTGGAAAATGGGCTTAACAAAAATCTGCGGGGAGTTATAGTCGGCAGTCAAAAAAATCATGTTTTGCAGGCATTTATTGGGGCGAATGGCTGTCTGTTTCAAATTTCGTGTACTTTTAGAGGATTAACTTACCTTTCAAGTATCAATGTATTGCGAATGAATCGTGTGATGAAGATCTTGTCATGTGGCCAAATTTTCGTCTTAAAACGACTGAAAACTGAAACGGCATGGCTGGATCAAAGTTGACTAATTAGTTGACGATTCCCACCGACACTCGAAACATCCGGCAGCCGAAAGGACGGGGTTGATTTTTTTTCACCGTGGTGGATTCAACTCGTCTCAGGTCGTCTCAGCTCATCTCTTGGTGGTTTCAGTTCGTCTCAGATCGGTTCAGATCGTCTCAGGTGGTTCCGTTGTTTAGTCAGTACGGATTCAATTGTGTTTTTATAAACTCAGAATCCAACTACTTAACACAAGTCAAATTTGATCCAGCCACGCCGTTTCAGTTTTCAGTCGTTTTAAGACGAAAATTTGGCCACGTGACAAGATCTTCATCACACGATTCATTCGCAATACATTGATACTTGAAAGGCAAGGTAATCCTCTAAAAGTACACGAAATTTGAAACAGACAGCCATTCGCTCCAATTAATGCCTGCAAAACATGACTGCCGACTGTAACTTTGTTAAGCCCATTTTTTACTTGCCAAATACATCGACGCATGCGCATTAAAAGCCATTACATAAGCACAGCAAATTTGATGTTGAAAAATCTGTTTGCACGAATAAATTCGTGAGTGGAGAAAAGGCGATAAGAGAGAGGATTCCCATGTACTCCGAAAATCCCCAAATCGGCCAACGTGGTTTAGGAAATATGGTGCGTAGATTTTTACAGATGGTCTCAGGTCGTCTCAGCTCATCTCTTGGTGGTTTCAGTTCGTCTCAGATCGTCTCAGCTAGGTTCAGATCGTCTCAGGTGGTTCCGTTGTTTAGTCAGTACGGTTAATGGTAGGTTTAATGGCTTTTATACACAGTGCTTCTAAAGCCGTTAAGTTAAATTCTGACTTGCTAAATGCAACAATTATCTTGACATCATCCATTGTGAGCGTCGCGTTACATGCACGGAAATGATTTCCCACTGGAGTGCCGATCCTTTTGTGTTCTCTAATGCGGGTTAGCAAATGTTTGGTCGTCTGACCAACATAACACGACTGACAGCGTGAACAATTAATCTGGTATACTACTCCGCTTTTTATTGGTTTTTCTACTGGTGCTTTTAAAGACGGCAATACTGTTTTCAATTTCTTGATGGTGGTAATCACTTTACACGGTGCATTCATGTGCTTTAATGATCGTTCAAAATTCTCAGTAACTTTTCCACGATACTGTAGAAAAATTAACTTCTTTTCCGGTTCTTCCTCTTTTTCTTCTTCCGTTTGTGTAGGTTGACAAATCTTTTCTAAAATTCTTTTGAAGATCGGTTCAAAAACGATGGTGGGTATGGTTTCTTTTCAGTAGAGATTTCGCTTTTTCAAGGGCTAGTATGGAAGTTCTCCAACGTACTACATGCGTGATGAATACGATAAACCATTCCCGAAACTAGAGATCGTTTGTACTTGTTTACTGCTAATGAATGAAAATTCATTGTCAGCCCCGCATCCGTCGCTTTTGACTACCATGTTGACTTATCACCAGAATGTAAGATCTTCATGTTAAGAAAGGGAATACAACTCCCTTCCTCTCTTTCACACGTAAAATGTAGTTTTGGGTGGTAGTCGTTGATTTTGTTCAGCTTCTCATCAATCTGATTGGTCTTAATGTCCCGAAGGATATCGTCCATATATCAGGCAAACAGTTTAGCCTCACCTTTCACCTTGCTATCAAATCTACTTAACCAACCATTAGCTAAGTATGGCGCAGGTGGACTGCCCATTGCTAGTCCATCTTTTTGACGATAATACCCACTATGCGTAAGCATTAGAGCGTTACAGCTGCATAGTGACATCCTTCGGGACATTAAGACCAATCAAATTTTAACGAGGAGTCCCCCCCCCCCCCCCCCCCAAGTGATGAAAAGTATCCTCTACACGTGCACGATTTGCCACAACTGAAGGTTCCATTATGTCGCAATGAAAGCGCCCTTTTTGTTATTTACTTGTCGTGAAGTTTTTTATTTGGCCGGGTGTGATGTTTTTTGTTTTGCCGTGAAGTTTTTTGTTTAGCGTAAAGTTTTGTCACTTGCCGTGGAGTGTTGTTACTTGCCGTGAAGTTTTGTTACTTGCCGTGAAGTTTTTTGTTTTGCCGTGACACTTGTGGGCCACCGTAGAAAAGACCCTCTCTCTTTAAATTAAGGTAACATTAAATAAAAATTTCTTCTCCGAAATCCATTTCTTACTTGCCCTGCCAAACTGAGAGAGAGAAAAAAATTCCTAAACTTAACTGTGCTGTAGTCCCTCTGTAAAACACATCCTTGAAAAGATTGGAAACCTATCTGCGATCAGCCATGGGCGATGACATGGCAGCTGAAGAATTTTATGCATGTAAATAAATATGACTGGTAATCTTGATCTTATTGAGGTCTCCACCCGATGTTTAGGGCATTTATCACGACAGGATAATAGAGAATGTTTGGCAGGTTAGTCAACACAAATTACCGAAGAAGAAAGTTATAGTGTCTACTAGCACGTTAACTGTTTCATCTGTGATGTATAAAAATGGTCCAGATCGTTGTTGCTTAAACAAATAGTTTTCATTTGTATTTGTACATGTTCTTTTACTTCTTGATAACCTGAAACAACACAACCTCGAACCCAGGGAAGAGACCCTTTGAAGAACAAAATCATCCGTATATAAAAAAGGCAAGAGACCCTGGGTTCGAGGTTGAAAACCTGTATCAATTTCTTGAGTCTTTCGTCTTCCGTGCATATCAAACTGTGGGAATGAGTTATAAAGCAGCCAAAGTTATTGTTGGTTTAAAAATATATATAGATATTCACCATTAAGTAGCTTAAATTTAACTCTGAAATTCATTTTAAGGCCGTTTAAGAGAGCCTAGAATTCAAAATTGCGCAGTGGGCAAAATCCTAAAAAGTCTCTGTGGAGGAGTGTTTTTTATTGAAAGAACACTTCTCCACAGAGACTTTTGAAGATTTTGCCCACTGGGTAATTACTAAAGAAGTTTGTCACATCCTCCTAAATTGATTCCTTTGTAGGATTAGACCGTGCAATACATCAGTTCTTGAAATGAACATGTAACTGTGGGAACCAGAACAAAGAGATAATACAGTGGAATCTCTATAAAGCGGTCATCCCCCGTCGAATAACGGACACATACTCCATAATCATACTTGATTTGCAATCAAACTCTTTTAAGCAAAGTCTCTATACAGGGGGAACTTTCTTATGCATTAATGTTGTTCACTTTATAGAGATTCCTCTGTTGTTTTTTTCTGTGTCCCTTATGGTGTTTCAGCACGGTTTGATATTGTTTAATCGTTGTCGTACCTTTGGATAACTCAACTTTCACTTTGCTAGCAGTAAAATGATGACCTGGCATTCCATCAGTCGGCCCTTTTTATTATTCCCACTTATGATCCTTTTAATAATTCGGCAACGGCGACACACGGCGTCGGGAATCTCGTCGGAAATCTCCAAAATGGCATCAACTTTCAAATAATTCGAATTAATGACGACCTTGTCTTTTCTTGGCAAATAATAACAGACAAAAAAAATGATTTATTGCTTTAATTTGTTCGTCATCTACACTGTAATTGATCGGCTACCGTAAAATTTACTCTCACTATTATATTTCAAACATGTTTTTATATCTTTTCAATATTTCTCTATGTTATTTTTCAAATAGTGAAAAATTGTTTTCACCATATGCTTTGGGCGTCATGGCGTGTCAATCTTAAATGTTTACAAAGTTTTTAAGGAAATACATACGCATATTATATCGTAGCACTCGGTTTTCGTGATCGGACAAACTTAACATTGAAAAAAACGTTGATTTTTAATCATTTTTTACGATTCAAGCTTTACTTAATGGGCTTCTATATTCTCCTTATTGCTAATCTCTTCCTTCTGGTTCAAGCTTATAATGGTAAATACAGATACAAATTTGCTTTTTCAGTTTTCAAGGGTTGTTTTCCACACCTACAACAAAAAGTTCCATTTCGCATGAAGGTAATGTTGTTGTTGTTGTTGTTGTTGTTGCTGTTTTGTATTTATCTTACCGAGGCTCTAGTGAGCGATGTCAGCATTAAGCTGATGTAGGCGTCCATCCATCCATGTAGGCGCGACATATAATTTTATTGAAATGGCTTGTAAAAAATTCAAGGAATATTTGCTTCTCTGGATGAAAATCAAATTTAAGAATTATTTAAACAAGAAGACAGATTTAATATACAACGTGCCACTGAAATGTCTTGGAGAATTGTTAAAAATTACGTTCAAGAGAAAAAGCTGGAAACTTTGACACAATTACTAGCAGTGACATAGATGCGTTTTTACGAAAATTTTAGTTTTTCACTTAACCACCCAAGAAAGATTTGACTGCAGCAGAAAGATTTTTTCGAAACCATGTTGTATTTTGTGCCGACGAGAAAGTTGATACATAAAATTAAGGCAATGATCGTCGGAAGTTGATACGTACTAGTGAAGGCAATTAGATAGATAGATAGATAGATAGATAGATAGATAGATAGATAGATAGATAGATAGATAGATAGATAGATAGATAGATAGATAGATAGATAGATAGATAGATAGATAACGTATATTCTCCCTCATCAAAAATTACATTTGGTTCTTCGTGGTTATTAAACAATATTATATATAAAATATGTATATATATTTTTTTATTTCTTTATTTTGTGTGTGTGTGTGTTTGCGTGTTTGTATGTGCGTAATGTTTTGTTTATGTATTATAGATTTCTGGCCAGGGCCTTGTCAAGAAGATATGATTTGACGTTACACCATTGTATAAACTAAACATGTCAAAAGATTTCCTGAGCTGGATCGTCAGCTTTCTTTGCGACAGACAACAATTCGTCCAAATTGATGAAAAGAAATCTATACTGGAAAAAGTACAATTCGGTGTCCCACAAGGATCAATACTGGGACCGATCCTTTTCAATCTTTATGTCGCTGATATGAAGCAACGTACTGATGTTAACTGTTTTCGTCTATGATCTCTTTTATGTTTTTGGAAGACTGTCGAAAAGTGTAGCAGCACGTAATGTTGTTTCGTCGTATCTGTGCTGTATTCTCAGTCCAGTTGATCTTCATCTTCTTTCGCTTTCAGGTTGAAGTTTAAGTTTCAAGTATTCTGGAGCGTCTTCGTTGTACAAGCTCTTGCAAATTAATTTCAAGATGGCGTATTCTGTTGACTCTTGGTCTGGTAGCCAGCCTAATTTGATTATGTCTTACGTATGGCAGTAGTGGTTGAAGACAAAAGCAGCTGTTGAATGTTGAATCTTTTGCAGCCATTTTTGTTGTAGTGTTGTTAGTGGTTCAAACTCTGCATTGCAATAATTTAATTTTGACAGAATTAGGCATTCGGCAAGCTGTTTTCGAATTTTGAAGGAGGCCATCTTCTTTATACTTTTCAAGGTTGATAATGTTGAATAGCAGCGCAGTTGTTTCGGTCTTTTGGTGATGAATGTGCATACAGAGTAGTATCATCTGCATACTTGTAGGCAGTTAACATCAGTACGTTGCTTCATATCAGCGACATAAAGATTGAAAAGGATCGGTCCCAGTATTGATCCTTGTGGGACACCGAATTGTACTTTTTCCAGTATAGATTTCTTTTCATCAATTTGGACGAATTGTTGTCTGTCGCAAAGATAGCTGACGATCCAGCTCAGGAAATCTTTTGACCTGTTTAGTTTATACAATTTATCGAGTAAGTTCTCATAATCCACGGTGTCAAACGCCTTTGAAAAATCTGCGAGTACGGCTAATGTTACTTCTCCTTTTTTCATATGCCGATAACGTCACTTTTCAGTTTCAGGAGAATAGTTGTAGTTGAGTGATTTTTTCGAAATCCTGATTGTGTTTCTAAATAGAGTGTTTCTTTTTCTATAAAATCACAGAGCTGCAGCATAACTAATCTTTCGTATACTTTTGATAGAGCTGGAAGAATTGAGATCGGACGAAAGCCACTTTCTAACACTGGTATGTCGATTTTGGGTATGACAGTTATTCGAGCAATTTTCCATTCGTCTGGAAATATATTGTGCTCTATGCAGTGATTAATTATATGTGTTAGTGGTGACGCTGTAAACTCTGCAATGTGTTTTAGCAAGTCTATTGGCAGATTATCGTTTCCAGTTGAACAGTCATTTCTGATATTACGGACGAATTTAAGTACTTCCTAGTATGATTCTTTCCTAATGTTGAACTTGTTCACAGTGTTATTTGGTTGTCGTAGATCACTTATGATATTTAACAGATGACAACGTGTTGCAGCGTCTTTTCCTGTTAGATTTGTTGCCATTTTGACGAAGTAGATATTAAGTTTGTCAGGATCAAATGTTACTTTCTTCGTAGTGGATTTAAGAACTTTGTTGATGGTCTTCCATACTTCTTTTGGTGTATTAGAAGATAGTGATTTGCGGAAAAATGAGTTTTTAGCATTTTTGATTGTTCTTTTAAGCTTATTTCTTATATCACGGAACTTTTGTCAGTTACTTACCCTTTGAGTATGATGGCATGTATATCTGGAGTCACGACATTGTTGCTGGAGGTCATTTATTTGCAGATTTTTCATCCACGGGGCTGGTGGTCTCGTAATCCTTACAGTTTTATAGGGTGCGTGTTGGTCGAAGCATCTTCCTATGAGTTTATTGAAAATCCAAAGCATTTCGTTGGGTTTGTCAACTGAGTAGACTAGACTGAGCGGTAACTGTTTTATTGAGTTTATAAAACCTTCGAGGACGAAGTTTTTGAGTGAGCGAACGGTTTTGTATCGTGGTTCAAAAGCGGCTGACTTGGTATTGATAATAGCATAGGATGATCGTGATCACTGATTGATGGACAAGGCTAGACGACAATTTTTTTCACTGTTGATGGTATGTTCGAAATAATGTGGTCGATAACAGCTTTATTTCTGGTAGGTTTGTTGACATGTTGATGAAGGTTGTGACAAACAAGGAGCTGTTCATATTTTTGTGTGATGCTGTTATCCTCACCAACGTCTATATTCATGTCACCACATATTACCAGTGGCTCTTCCCACATACTTTGTATTTGTGAAATGACATGGACCATCTCTCTAGCCAGTCAGGTTTTTCTTTATTGGTGAAATTACATTGATAGATGGAACCAATAAGAATTGATGAATTTTTGTTGCGACAGGTTATTTCGATCCAGATGTGGTCTGTTTCATTATCCAGATTCATGATGTCTTTGCGAATCCGATATTTTATATATTCTTTTATGTAAACAGCAACACCACCACCCCTTCTGTTATTACGGTTTTGAAATTCCAGATTATATCCATCTATTTGTACATAGTTAACCATATTAGCATTATTTTTGCGCCAAGTCTCGGATAGAGTGATCACGTCAATTTTTTGCTGATGTAACATAAACTCGAATTCGCCAAAACTTGACAAGAGGGATTGTGTATTAAGATGAGCTATACTAATGGAATTCTTTTGCGAGTTCACTGGTTGGTAAATTGTCCATGATTGGTGCTGCAGTTGTGTCTTGCAGTGATCGCGGGTTATGGAATGGTAATAACCTGAGCGTGCAGTTGTGGCAGGTCCATGATTGATGATAGACTTTGGAGTTTGAGTAAATACATTTCAGATGATTAGTACTTTTACAATTGTCACATTCCATTTTTTTGCTGTTAGATCGAACTGTTTTCTCACAGATATTGCATGTTGGAGATTTCATTCGACTCTTTTGCGGACCAGGATTAGTTTCGATATCCCCTGATAATATTAAATTGAAAGTTGCTGTATGATTTGCATAATAGTTTACTGAATGGCCTGCACGTGTAATCTTTTTGAGATGTTGATACGTGTTTGTTTGATACTTTTAAAAAGAGTGATCTGTAGTAGCAGTAATATAGCAATATTAAAAGAAAAAGTGTTGTGAGAACAAGGTTCTTCATTGCCAGATCTCCCATAACCATACGCAGGTTTCAATGTATATTGTAATCTCTTCAACCAAGTGGCAACAAGAAGTGAAAGGAAACTTTCTTGTAACCTTATCTTCTTTCTTAATTTAGAGTAAATCTCCAAGAAATCTTTGGAAAGTGAACGCAGTCAAGGCCCAATTAACTCCTACCTCTCCTTTGTTCAATTAACCTCAGATATGTGACACTGCAGTGGCAAAAATTTGTCTAAATTCGTCTAAATTTGATATATTAGACGTTTAATCTCGGGACGTTAAAAACGAGTCCGTTGCGAAGCCCTTGCAGTGCAGAATGATACAAAAATCTGGGATTCTGGTCAGAAGTTGACACATACTAGTGAAATCTGGTTTGATAATCAAGTTCTTGGAATAAAAACACTTGAAGAAAACAATTAGCATAGAGTCTAACTTGAACGTCACGTACACTAACTATTGCATACAACAACATTAACAACAACAACAACAACAACAACAACAACACGCCACACCACTTCACCTTATTAATTGTTTTTCTAGGAAGTTCGCAAAGATCGCCAGAAGGCAGATTATTACATGATGTTTTTGATCATGATGGACATTATCACGATACCCCTGGAAGACCTTGCCATAATTCCAGCCAGCCTGTGCTATATTATATTGGTTTGGAAATCGTTCAGTTGCTTGAATTGGTAATTAATTTATCTTGATCACCATATCGATTACACAAAGAATGTATTGTATAACAACCTGGTACATAGAGAAATTCAACCCTTTTAGATATATCGAAAATTCATCTCTTTTGGTTAGGTTAGGGTGGGGAATTTTCATTTCATAAGAAAAATTATCAAATTGTTTGACCTAATAAAATAATTCTAATGTTTGGGATATATGTTATCTTTTACACCGATCTTTTTTATTGGCGTTCTTTTTATTGGCGTTCTTTTTGAAAAGTCTACTATCAAACCTCTTCACAGAGAATCATCTAAAGCGGGATTTCCGCTCCACTTCACGGTATGTTCGACACAATACGCGTATAAATGTCCATTCCGAAAATGTGTTCGTATTTTTTTTACAGAATATTCATGCAAAACTGAAGACGTTGAAAATTTTTAGTAGTTTGGTTGGTTACCTTTTTCAGTGATACGCGTATTGCAAAAAAAAGTTGAATCCAGTTCAACTTTTTTTTTGGTACGCGAAGAGAATTATTGACACGCATATTTCCAAATTACAATGAATGGGCATGCTCAATGATACGGTACGTGCTAATACGCGTATTATTTGATGAAGTGGAAATCCCGCCTAATGCTGATCCTTTAAATGCCAATTCAAACGGCTGGCGTAAGTAAGGTACAAGGACCAATAAGGTGCAAGGATTTATTCTTGATTCATTCTACCATACCAGCGGTTCATATAGGACCTGTTGAATATGCAAGTAGTTATTCATTACTAATAATTCGCACCATTTATCTGTTCCATATTTTAGTCAATGACCGAACAAACTGTTTGTATAACCGGCTACTTGAGACAGGTAAAACATATAATGATATGCTGATGTCATCATTACCGATGCAGACCTTTCAGTTTCTTCTATGAAAGTCATCATTAAAAGTAACAAAAATAGTAGCTGGTTTTTACGAGCAACGATAATTCACGTGCTACTTTTAATGAAGATCAAACAATACAACAATTCCTTTTCTTGTCTCTCACCTGTTGTTTTTGTTCATGCTCGTGTGCTGAGATCATCATGATGTCAGATTTTGCTATATTTATAACAACACATTGTCTTTAATCCTTTTTTATAGTCGTTGAGGAAAGAAGACTTCGACTTTGATATTAAGATTCACTATTTATAATCTTATATACATATATAGGTTACTTTTAACACATGACATCTTGATTTATCTATTAATTATTTGATTGATAAGCACCTCCTTCAAATTAGCACGCCGTTCGAATGAGCGCCCCTTTAAAACCGATAATTAAATAACCTTCCGTGGGCTAATTCAGATAGAATATTGTATGACTTCAATCTCGTACCCAGGGTTTCTTGCCTTTTTGATATACGGACGGCGGCTTCCCTATATTAAAAAGGCAAGAAACCCTGGGTACAAGGTTGGGTGTGACTTTTTCTTCATGTGACTAGTCAAATTTTATACACAAAACAAACTCTCTTTCAAACAGATTTCTTTTCGATATACATTTAGCATTGGAACAACGAGTTGATATCCTGGCTGCCGGAAGATTACGGCAACATCACACAAATTTCTGTTGAACCTGGTGACATTTGGACGCCTGAAACTGTCCTCTATAATAGGTGAATCTTATAAATTGTATAATATATTTTCCTATCAAGGCAACTCCTGCCAATGATGAAATGGGGTAATGATATTGGAAACCACTACTTTTCAATCGCCTTCTTCAAACTCCCCAAGAATAGAGAAGAGATATCGTATTTCTTTAATTAAACGCTGCGCCGTTTATAAAATTTCAAAGGTTTTAAGGTGCGACGTTTAAAAAAAGGGAGCCGTATATTTGGTATCCAATATAGTTGAGGATGTTGTTGGTCGGTAACTAAGAAACTAGAAAAACAAAGAGTTAAGTTTTAACCCAGTAGGCAAAGTCTCCGGAAAGTCTATGAGGAGGCGTGTTTTCAATAGGAATGGCAAGCAATATCGCCTGTTGTTTCGATAAAAAAAACACTCCCCCACAGCGACTTTTTGTTGATTTGTCCCGCTAGGAAGATTAAATTGTTCCATTGATATTGGCTTACTAAGGTGAGCTTACTAAGCACCTAAGTGCGGCGTTTATTTCACCAAAATCACTCCGTATGGGCGGTATTTATTAGCGTTTGCTAGAGGAAATACGTTATGGGCGATCTTCCCATATCCTTTTTCCTTCCATCCTTCAAAGTATCCCTTGTGTCATTATCTTTATTCTCTTTACTATGCATCCGTGTTGACCTTAATGAACTAGCCCCTTCATTTATAATTTAAATACCTAATTTATTAAAGATGATATCGTAGCCATTAGAAAATTCCCGGGTCTGGAAGTATGTTATACACCTTTTCCGAATTCATGTTTATATGTCGCATCCTGACTCAGTTGTCCACACGGACCTCGTTTCTGTGTTGAAAATTAACTGCGATTTGCAAATGAGCAAAACATGTAACTAAATTATTACCGTGAAACGATGTAACGCATCAAAAAGAGTCCATATGACAAATAGACTTCTAGACCAGCGGCCCCTTGAAATTCATTTCATGGAAGTTCCACTAAACGAATGATTCACTTAAGTAGCAACCTCGTCCCCAGGGATTCTTGCCTTTCTTCGCCGCCATCCACTATATCGAAAGGAAAGAAGCCCTGTGGACGAGTTTGGCTTAAGTAGGGCATTCGTAGGACATCCTGCTTTTGAATATGATATTAAACAAACCAACACCGAGTTCTGGGTCTCCAAATTCCATAGGATGTTTATGTTACCTCGTTAAATTGGATTTTATTTTTTTCGACTTACTACAGTGTTGACAATCCCTCATCAGGGGAACGTTTCTCGGATTGGATATCGCACAATATACGGACCAAAATCAACGTATCTGCAAACGGGGATTGCGTTTGGCTTTCACCAATAGCGTTTGAGTCATCGTGTATGTTCGACGTAATTAATTTCCCGTATGATACTCATCGCTGTGAAGTTGTTTTCGGTCCTTGGTCTGGAATGGCTTTTACAATCAGTTTACCTGACGAACAACCAACGTTCACTTCCAACTATATGGAACATGGCGAATGGAAAATGGTGACTGTCAGTCAGGAGTACAAAGAGACGTTTTATGGATGTTGCGAGGAGCCATTTTCTACTGTGGTTGTCACAATGGAACTGTCAAGGAAACACCTGTACTACGAGTTTAACTATTTGCTTCCATTGTTGTTCCTGATCTCGGTCATGTTAACCGCTCATTGGATGCCACCTGGAAGCGGCGAACGAATCGCTTTGTCTGTCACCGTAATGCTTGCTATTATAATTATGATCCACTTGGCAATTGCCAAAACATTGCCAGTACAGATAGCAGCAATAACCGTGTTTAGCGGTGTTCTGCTATTGGAAATGATTTGTTCCATAATTGGCAATTGCTTCGTCTTGTTTCTGTATCATCGACCTGTTAATGGCGTCGTCTTCATACCGCATCTTCTTGAAAGAATCTTCGTTCCAAAAGCGTTTTGGAAATCAACATTGGAAACGGAGTCCAGCAATCCCCATTTCTACGAGCCATGCGATTGTAACGACCCGGCCATGGAGTTGGAAATGAGAAACGAACGACCAGAAGCTAATTTACCATCGATAAAGAAACAGATCTTTTTTTCAAACTCCAATGCCGACAAGAAAATTCTCGAAGAGTTGGAATCGATAAACGACGCGACTTATAACAAGGTCATCCAAACTAAATTAGAAGTACGATCGATTTACGTAACCAAGATTGTTGACAGGTTCCTGTTCTGGGCGTTGTTATTGGTGGGCGTTGTTGCTTTCCTGGTTATACGTTTCGCTTATTGGAATCAGAATATGAAATGAAGAACATATGTAGCAGAAGAGCAGATTCAATTCAAATTATTGCATTCGACATGTCGAATTCAACATTTTAAAAGTTTGAACATGTTCCACCTTTTCAATTTGTCGAAAGTGACGTCAACACCGATCAACAAAATTGCGGCAAAATGAGTTTATACCAACTAGTAATTTTTATTTAAAAAAGTTTGCGAATCTTAGCCTCAAATTGCAAGCAACTTTTTATCCCTTATATGTATTCACTGATTCTAATTTCTCCTGTGTCCACCATATGATGCACCGTCCCGGTATTATTAATCTGGGTTATTACTCCCGATTATTACTCCCTAAAGTAATGTTTGTGATTTTTTAGGAAGTTGCAAATCCTGCATTTAATGAACGTTGAGGAACAGGAGAGATGTCTGCAGAATGTTTCCAGTGACGAAACAGATAAAGAAAAAGAAAGTTAAGCAAACTTTTGGCCAAGTACATCTGGCCCCCTTTTGATATCAAAATTGCCTCTAATCATTGTACTTGGCAGTTTTACTGATAGAGAAACATTGGCGGATCTAGCAGAATTTTGATTGGTGTATGCCAATTTGTAGGAGAACTTGGTAATTAAATTGCAATTATCCTTTTAAAAACACTCTTCTCCATAATTTTTACACCAGTAAAATTGCTTCTCGATCCGCCTCTGAGAAAATTAGTGATGTTTTAACTTAAAGTTAAAACATTTTGTTGCAACAATAAATGTCATAAAAACGAGGCTGGACATACTGACTAGGTCAAAACACGGCGTTTAAACAGTAATTCAGTAAAGGGCAGTTAATATCTATCTTTGCTATTTAAATTACCGTAAATACATCTTTATTTCCAATTCCTCTTCTCTCTCAGAAATAAAAAGTCTTAAGATCCTTTTAGTAGATAAACTATACTCGAAACTTACTGAAAATAAATTAGTTTACGGAATAGTTTATCCTCTCAAAACAAATAATACGGTGTAAACATAAAGAAACGGAAATAACAGAAATTCGGGAAAGGTCTATTCGACAGCATAAAAACATTAGCTCCATGTCAATCACATTATACATGTTTTTGTTTTTTTTATTGGCACCAGTAAAAATAGCCCAGGATCATTTTTTTTTTTTGCCATTTTGAGCCTACTTAAGTGGTGATTATTTTTTATATATCAAGAAATCAGAGTGTATGTCCTCAAAGTTTCCAAAACCAACTACTATCTTTACCTCAAGAGAGAAGGACTACCTGTATCTTTTAAACTGAGAAATTCTTTTAAGTGGTGCTTATAAAAGAAAAAGCGTGTACATTAATCCTTCTACCCAGTGGGCAAAATCTTCAAAAAATATCTGCGGAGGAGTGTTTTCTATAGGAATGGCAAGCTATATCGCCTGCTGTTTAAATAAAAAGCACTCCTCCACAAAGACTTTTTGAAGATTTTGCCCACTGGGTACATGCTACGGGGATTTGAAATACTACATCATACGGTGGGCAATTGCTGCTTAATACGCATGCGTAATGATGAATACGGTATAATGATTTTCCATCTCACACAAAAGTCTCAATGAAAACGCGTCCAAACGCAGATTTGGTTGTTTGGCTAATTTTTCACGTGTATTTTAAACACAGACCCCAGCTTTGTTGCTCCCTAAATAATGTTATTGCGTTAGTTATTATTGGCATAGATTACAAAA
This sequence comes from Turritopsis rubra, assembly GCA_039566895.2. Lineage (NCBI taxonomy): Eukaryota > Metazoa > Cnidaria > Hydrozoa > Anthoathecata > Oceaniidae > Turritopsis > Turritopsis rubra. The sequence goes on along the minus strand of CM077631.1, from coordinate 9,583,859 downwards.
GGATTTGGGCAACAATACTGGATTATCCCAATCCGTGTGAATGTAGAATATTTTCACAACATATTTTCACAACATCTCGAACTTAAAAATGGAAATTTAAATCCACGACAAATGATAAATGTCATCAAAGCAACAATTCAAATCGGACACCATTAAACATTTTCGGGCGTAAGCATTTAGTATAAAAAAGCAAAAACGATATCGATAAGAGATCAATTTTTAAGTCGTTGTTTACAACCATAGATTCTAGTGGTATCTTTAACGATATTCATTTTTAAATTTGCAGAAACATATTATTCGTGGTTTATCTACTCGAAATCAAGCTTTTTAAGTAAATCATCTGAGGAGATGAGTTTATGGAGTGAAAGACCATGAAAAAGACCATGACCGAATGATTTCCAAACACTTGCAGAAAGTCAGCCCTTTTTTGCTAAAATGGTAATACTCACTCTGCGCGAGGTCCAACCTTTTTCAACTACACAGATAAGGTACTATCATGCACAAAATAATTTAGTTTTGGTCAAATAATATCTTTAATACACATTTGCAAAAATTGGCATGAAATAAAAAATAAAATGCGATCAGCTCAGGGGAGGCGCGGTACCATGTTAATGCAAAACAAAAATGTTGTTTAAGTGTAACAATGGACACAAAAATTAAACAGTTTGGTAACAAGGTTGCAACCTCTCATCTTCTGGACCGCTTAAACATCTAAAACGGTAATCTTCTGAAGCGTCTCGAGTTACAATACGATCATTTCCTATGTCGTGTAAAATCTTCTGCGACAAATATTGGATGATTACTACAAATCTGACACGAGAATAAACAGAATGTCACTTAGCATCTAAAACGACTATTTTCATCTAACGAATAAACATCTAAATTGAAATTGTTTTAAACGACTATATTTGAATACCCAAACGACACGACGACTTGAGAGACGAGATTTTGTTGCTGAACTAACTTTATACATGAATCAAATTTCAAAAGTGAAAATTTGAATTAAAACCTAAACGATCTGATTGGTTGAAAATAAATATAACATAAAGAATGGAAGATAGACGTTTTCGAAATACCGTAAAATTTCGGATCTCAGCCGCCGGGTTATAGCCGGCTATATGCCTCCCCCGAGGTAAGCTCTACCTTCTCTAATTGCGCCTTAAAATTTGAGGCGTAAAATTTGTAATTTCCAAATTGCGTTGTCATTTCCCCTCAGACGTGTAATCTTTGGACTGAAAGACATAGCAAATATGGACCAGACTCTTCTTCCTTCAATGCTGGGATGTCTGGTTTTATGCTCTCGCACTTATAAGCCCACCAAAGTCTCTGGGTTTGAATTTATATTACTCCAGGGCTTATAACCGGGATTTTACGCTACAGTATACTTTTTTACAATTTTATTGATTTTATTGAGGTATAGAACATTAATTTTCAACTAGATTATCCCAAGAAATCGTCGAAACATGATTTAGAGAGTACATAATAAGCTGACGTCAGCATTTTCTTTCTTTTCTTTTCTTTACAATGCAAGTAAACCCTGAAGTATATACCAACTTTTTGTTCCATCTTTTAAAAGATTCTTATTGGTGCATTCAAAGTCAAAATATTTTAACTTTGATTTTTTCTGACCGTCAAACCGGCCATCAGTGATTTTGAATCACCTACATATCAGGGGCACATTTCCATCGAAAAATTAAAGGGTATATTATATGCCGGTTTTTTCCAAAAAAATTCCCCGTCTACAGGCTTTCAGACGAGAGAATTTTTCTAACGACTACTGATACTCTATATAGCGGACATCATCAGGACCACAACAAACGTATCCACTATAAGGAGGTGTGGTCTGTTAAGTAGAGGTTTGAACCTCAAAATGTTGTCTTTTATTAGTATTCCACTACGGTGTAAATAAATAATTAACAATAATAAATAAATAAGTAAATAAATAAATAAAAGAAAAAAGGATCTGTTTCTGGAAAAAGTATCCGCTATAACAAAGTCTTCTACTGCATTTGCTGTTAATTACATTCCAGGCTCCCATGTTGTGCGACTATAAAGAAGTTGAATTGGACTTAACTCAGTGGCGGATCTAGAGTTAGTCCAAAAAAGTGGAGGAGTACAGTGTCATGAATTTTCTGTTAAAACTTAAGTGTTGATTAGGTTATTTGCACGTTTTTCTTTTATAGTCTTAATGACCTTACTCTCCTCCATAGATTTCGACTAGGTTCTAGATCTGTATCTGTAACTGTCCTGTCTCGGTGCTGCACTCAATTAAGGAAACCCACTGATATTTATAATATCAAGTTTACAGAGAATGAAATGGTTCATCTAAACGATATATATATATATATCTATTTTTAATTTTATTCATTCACAAAGTTCAAATTAATTCATAAAGTATATAAGACATTAAAATACGTCAAGACATTTTTGTTTTTCTTATAGACGTAATCTTTTAAGGATTACCTTGAGCTTTTATATATAAATATATAAATTTCCGATAGTTCTGATACTTCCCGAATTCTCACATGTGTATTGACAGAAACGCCCATACAATTGTAATTGAAATATTATTGCAATTGAAATTTCGAATAGTATGACACTCTTAGAACAAGAAATGTCTACATAAAAGAAATGCAACAGGTAACCCAAACAAGATGCAACTTTTATGTTGAATTTAATCATACAATACCGTCTCTATTTGATAAACGTCCAACCTCCCCATACATTCTATTTATGCATCTGTCCGTCGGGTCCGTCTGTCTGCCGACTTGCAACTCGAGAAAAACGTTAGCGATTAAATTCAATACAGTTAAGACTCGTATAGCAGACTTTTATGTTATGGAATAAAAGTTCTTTCATGAACGTCTTATTCTAGTTACATGCTGCAACTATATACAACTACAGCCGTAAAATGTGCATAGGCGTATTCAAGGTCAGTCAAAAAAAGTGGAGGAGTCCAACGTTATGATATTTCTTTTCAGTCTTAAGTGTCGATTAGATCACTTGCACGTTTTTCTTTTCTACTTTAAATGACTAAACTCTCCTCCACAAATTTGGACTGAGCTCTAGCTACGCCTCTGATGTGCGCATCTAAATATTTTAATTATACATAACATCACAATATAACACGGGCATCGCATATAACAGAACACCGCCCTATTACCGTCCTTCCTGCATTTCAAATTTTTTCATTTTTGTTATCTTTTATCTTTTTTACAAACGAAAGTTCAATTTTCTTTTCGGCATCCTCTCTCTAGCTGATTCCCAAACGTGGTTGAACACGCAACAAAAACATCCCATAACTCAAAAACATTCGAAAGGACAGGTCAAACAATGCTCGTGAACAAAAATGTAATTTCTACTGGTTTCTATGAACTGAATTTTCCGAAGAAGTTCCAGATAGTAAATGAAATGCGCTCTAGGGACCTAAAAACTGGTTCACGCTTCAAACTTTATTTATAGAGTTTTGACGTAAGGTCAAAGTGCTATCAAGTTGTCCGCTTGGTACACTCTGTCTACACCAGCAGAAACAAAGAACACACACGATCCCATGCAGTCTTCCCCATGCAAGTGTTTCGAAAAATAAGCATGCATTTTCTTTCCAAAACTTATTTGAATAAAGAAACTTTTATTTAGCACGTTTACGTAGGTTGCAGGCGATTAACAATACTATTTATGATGCATGGCTTACTAAAGTGCCATGGGAGAAATTCAGTCATGACCTTGTGTGTTGCTAGATAACGTGTTTACGATCTGTTTGTGATCTACCGACGATCGATAACAGGGGAAGGATTAACTAATTTTAGAACATGGAGTCATGATTAAAGCGATTTTACCACCTTCTACTTAAATTAATCTCAGCTTAGAACTGATACGTTGTCCAGTTTATCTTTGCGATAATAAATCAACAAAGCTATAAATAACTTGTTTATTTTAGTTGTTGTTTTTGTTTTGTTGTTGTTCATTTAATCTTTGTTTTGCACAAACAGTTATATGCACTCCTTTGTGTCTCAAAGCAGCAGGAGATGGGTATTTGACAGCTAAATCCATGCTCAAATACTTTGCCTTTATGAATGTAATTCTTTTAATCATGATCAGAAGACTTTACTTTTGTGCATTAAAACAGCTGGATAGCCTGAAACATCTCTATGGAAACATAATTTGTTTTGGTATAACGTCTATCTCCCTTTTTCTTTTCTTATCGTTGTAATTTATTTAAGAACATTTCCCATTATTAATATATGGTTTGATCGCTGCACTACATACTCTCAAAACATATACAAGTAAATATTTACAGCGGGTTATCGAAAGAAGAACGGGGGTTCCGCGGCAATAAAGGTTGGTTCTTTTTGTTTTTGAAGCAAATGTGGATCCATCAGAGGCGTAACTAGAGCTCAGTCAAAATTTGCGGAGGAGAGTTTAGTCATTTAAAGTAGAAACGGAAAACGTGCAAGTAACCTAATCGACACTTAAGACTGAAAAGAAATATCATAACATTGGACTCCTCCACTATTTTGACTGACCGGGGTAGCCTCTTCAGATCTGATAGAACTGTTATCAATGAGGGTCCTGCGTAGGAGGTCCTAACATCATTTATCATTATGAGAAATAAAATGATAAGAACCTTCATGTTTATTTATATAACCAATATATTCGACCTTACCTTCCAAAGATCATCTTCAATTAAACAAATTTTGACTGAGCTCTAGCTACGGCCTCTTTTCAGTGACGGCATTTCAGTTAGTATTTACAAGCTAGCACAACCCCTTACCAAGTGAATTCCAGAACAATTTCCAATGCATTGCAGGAGGATTTTATGGTGTATTACACACAAAGATAAATAAATTATGGGAATTTTAACTTGAGAGATTGTCGTTTCGTACGTACGAGTATATTTTCTTTTTTTAATTTCTGTTTTAGACAAAGTGATGTACAGCCGAACTTATAAGCTTTTCTTTGTTCTACTGATTTGCTTTTATATCACAATCGATTCAAGACCAAGAAGATGTTTATATAAGAGACTCTTTGGATGTAGTGACAGACAGACTAATCAAAAGCCTGTCCGAAAGCAGATTAGTGGCCTCGGTAAATATGTTTTCCTTTATAATAAAAATAATAAAAATAATAAAAATAATAAAAATAATAATAAATAATAATAATAATAATAATAATAATAATAATAATAATAATAATAATAATAATAATAATAATAATAATAATAATAATAATAATAATAATAATAATAATAATAATAATAATAATAATAATAATAATAATAATAATAATAATAATAATAATAATAATAATAATAATAATAATAATAATAATAATAATAATAAAATGTGCTAGAAAGGTATAGTTGAGATTACGATCAGCTATCACAATCAGTCCAGTACCTAGTAAGGTAAACATTTTTGACGGAGGTCCCATAGGCGTACTCAAGGTCAGTCAAAATACTGGAGGAGTAATAATAATGACATTAAAATTTCGATCCCAAAATATTTATTGGCTCTTACATCGAAATAGCGTACGGAATTAGTGTATATGTAAAGACGTGGTTGTATAAAAACTAGTTTGAAAAACAATTTAAACGATGAAATAAACGGCTATAGGAAACTGCTGAGTTTAGTTTTGAAGTGGAGACAAATACAATTGGATTGCGATTGTTGAGTAGATTTGAAAACAATTGCACAGGTTGTTGAAAAGTTAAAAAATATAAATATGAGAGAGATTTGACTAGTGCTTTATCTAGACTATATATTTATATAGTAGTCTCTTGAACGAGGTTGTTATTTTCACGGTTTATGAAGAACTTTCGTATTGAGGTCATTTTGTGTGCCAGCTACTTAAAGGGGCTACGACACACGAATCACGTGATCGGAGGCGAGGGATGCAATAATATTACGGCAGACGGTAAAAAAGTTAACAAACACAAGAATCACGCGATTCGTGTTTTAGCTCCTTTAACCTATTTTCAAAATCTTAAAAATACGGATTTACGCAACCTCGAACGTAAGGTTTCTTGTCTTTTTGATGAACGGAACATGGCGTCCGTATGTGGAAAAGACAAGAGACCCTGGGTTCGAAGTTAGGATTTGCATGTAAAACATATAAGGGGAAGAAAGCTCGAACCCAGGTCTCCGCGCCATCCAATTATAAAAAAAAACACGGAAAGAAACCTTGGGAACGAGGTCGGAAAGAAAGGATGGCAGCGGCGAATCAAGGGCTATATGGGAGCTAATGGGAGGTGAGTGTTATTAAAGCTTAAAAGGAAAAGGTGAAAATATAATCCCATTGGTAATACAGAGTGAAAACAGAAATTATGTCGACATAACTCTGAATCCGCCACTGCGTAGTGTGATGTAGTGATAGGATAGTCTGAAAGTATATACAATTGTCAGCCAACTATTTTAAGAGGGCGGGAATGGATTTCACAACGTTATTCACGCTGCATATCAAAAAGGCAAAGATGGCCTGGGGACGAGTTTGGACGTTCTTACATTTTGCTTATGGTGTTCCATTGTGTTCCATTGTTATTGTTTTTGTTTTTTTTTGTCTTTTAGATGTTGAGAAATTAAGATCAACACTTCATCAGAATGTTGTTCGAATATTTGGTGACAATGCATGGACTAAACCAATCAAATCATCTCCAATGATCACCATAGCATCATGAGACAGGAATCGATTGAGTGGGTTGAAAGCACACAAGTGGAAACAGGGAAATTAACCCGTGTTTGAAGTAGCATTTCGGATATCAATTCACTTGCCGTTTATCGCCTTTATTTTGCTATAGGCCAGGGAAAACGGAGAAGCTGAACTCAATGCTTCAAAGCAAATGAAAAGATGTAATAATAACACGTCATGAAAAATCCGTAAAACATTAGTCAGGGTGTGTTCCCGATTTTACGACTGTAAAAAGAGTCTATGAAAAAGAGTGTTTTCTATAAGAATGGCAAGCAATATCGCCTGCTGTTTCAATAAAAACTCCTCCACATGGCCTTTTTTAAGATTTTGAGGGATGGGTTATTTGTGTGGACCCGTTCTTTCATCTTCTAAACAATGGATGATTTTTAAATTTACGTCACATTATTTCGAACTTTTGGAAAAGACTATGTTCACACGTTAACAAGATATTGGATTGTCATAATTTCTCATCATAAATCCCTAGTTACCATTGGTTACTTTGTAGAAAAACTTTTGGAATATTTTGTGGTTTTGGCGCCCGTAGAAAAAACTCCTCCTTATAGACTTTTGAAGATTTTGCCCACTGGGATCCTGGGTAAACATTTAAAACTAAAAATACCATGAACGATTCAATGATTCACAGTATTCCTATATATTACATCTATAAACATAGGTGGTTTTAATATCCAAGTATATATATATATATATATATATATATAAATACATAACTTAAAAAGTAAATGGATCAAAAAAGATTAAAGATGTTTCGAACCACATTATGTAGGCTGGGTACATTGAAACGAGGTTAGAGACGGAGATTTCACGAAACGAAACGGGGTTAAATAATTAATATCGTCGATAATACACCTTCTCGAATTTCTGTTTACACGTCGTGTTTTGGCGTAGTTAGTACATCCAACCTCGTTTCAGATATCAAAATGGCCTCTAATCATTCTACTGGGAGTTTTAGTAATAGAGATAATTACTAAGTAATAAAGTTAAAACATTATTGTAACAATAAATTTCATAAAAACGAGGTTGGATGTACTGACTAGCTCAAAACGCAGTGTTTAAACAGAAATTCGCGAAAGATGTATTAGACGATACTTCCATTCCGGTTCTCGTATCAAAAATGAACTGAAAGTTCCGTTAGGAGTTAAAGTGTTTCAAAATTTCGTCGGCATGAACAACAAACGAACTACCTATTGGCCCATTCATCGCGGACACTAACTTAACGCCCGTCTTTATTGGCGTTATCTCTGCATCCAAACTCTCACAGACAAGCATCTAACGCCGGCTCTTTTAACGCCAAGTCATGAAAATTAACGCCACTAAGGGCTGGCGTTAAAAGGGGCCAATAAGGTTACTCATTTGAGGGTAAAACCTCATTTTCAGAATTAGCAATGATCAATGTGGCATCAAATATAGAAATATAAAAATTCCTTCGAAAATAACCTATATATTACTACCCGTTATTAAAATGTTGATTACTTTGAAAGGATTTTCTTTCTTTGCTCCGCTAGAAGTTGTTCCAGGTGCTCCGCTCTCTTCTCAGCCGCCTAAAAAAATCAAGTCAAATTAAATTAATGTGGTGAAAGCGTATTCTACGTCGAAATAGCAGATAGAAAGGAGGATTAAGAAGTACGTCAGCATCTGTGAAGAAGAGTGTAAAAGTTAATTTGTATAAGAAAAACTACGATGAGCACTCCTCCGCGGCTGTTTCACATAGGGGAGGTGTTCATTCGCTCATTTAAGGCGGGGAGCTCACTAAAAAATGTAAATTAATGCAGTCATTATATTTTCGATTGTATAATTATTGGATGCATGAAATTCATATGATAATCGCATGGCAGGATGGTTCAACAATTGTCATGCAAACTGCATGAATAACTGACTTGTTTTTCTCCGCCTCCCCAGGTTTTCATATTCCAAATAAGCGCCTCTTTTCAGGGTTGAGGGGCGCTCATTCAAGGGAAACGATCATTTAATTTTTGACCCTTCAGAAGAGGCACTCATTTAATCTTGTACTCCTGATTTAGCCACCCGTTGGCCCTTTAATTAGAAGCCAAGATATTAAATGATCGAATCCGTAGTTTTGTTCTCCCAAGTTCTATATGATACACCTTCCATGATAATAATTTACACGATATTGTCGATTATGTCTTACGGACGCTTGAGTACGTGTGCTTGGTAAGAGACGGTCCTCTCTATTGAGATTAATTTGTTGTGACTAGTGCAAGAAGAAGTTCAGAAATCGAAGTAATCAAAACGGTAGATACTTGCGGTGAATAGACCTTTCCCGAATTTCTGTTTAAACGCTGTATTATGGCCTAGTCATCATGCCGAACCTCGTTTCCAAAAACAAAATTGCTTTTTAACTGCTCTACCTGGAATTGGAATGATCGAGACTATTACTACGTCATTAAATCAGTTAAACAATAAATTACACCAAAACGAGGTTTTAGATATGTTGACTACGCCATAATACGGTGTTTAAATAGATATTCGGGAAAACTGTATTGCAGCAATTGAGAATATCACTTTGTTCCCGGTTTTCTTCCAGGATTGTATGATAGTCAAGGAAATGGTTTCGGTGCAGTAAATCTGCTAACAGGTTTCCCGATTTTTCTCTCCCAGACTTTGCTTTGAATTCTATATTTTTTCCCCTCACTCAGTTGGTGAAAAGGCTATGATTTTCCCTGACTAATTGCGAAAAGCTATATTATTTTCCCTGACTACAAAAATAGCTATTGGATTACTGTGTCGACAATGGGGTATTTTTACATTTCATCTTATCAAGAGACTTCAAAAGTGCAAGACTGACCATCAACAAGGACATTGCACTCTAACAAGACTTGCTATTAAACAAAATATTAAAATTCACGTACAAACGCAAAGGTTGGGGTTAAAAATAAGGACAAGTAAAAAATCCAGAGTCCAAAAGTTATGCCAGAGGATAAAAAAAAATCACTGATTTATTCTGGAAAACACATATCTCCAGGCTACAAAAAAAGTTCCCTGATTTTCCTCAAAATCTCCTTTTTCTCCCTGATTTTCCTTGACTATACGAACCCTGTCATGTTACAACTATAGGATCATACATAAAGTGTGACTTATAGCTCACTTACACCAGATTTGCCGAGAGGCTTTCAGTGATATGACAGTTTGATTGATCAAGGGGATAGAAATTTCGAAGTATAGCTTTTATTTAAAAACACTGACCAGCATTTGTTGACGTAGCAACTGCGTTGTTTCTTCTTTCTTGGCAATGGCTTTTTTCACCCTATATGACGTTGATAAAAACACAATCAGTACCGAACCATAGAAAGATCGGTCATGGACGAGTTGATGTATAGTAACACAAACAAGGTGAACGTTTGACATGACAATTTCACTAACTATAAACTCACGGTGAAAATCCTTTTTGAAAAAAAATGTTTGAAAGAATAGTGAGGCATAACCTTGACTCTAGCCTCACTAATCCAGACAACATTTATAAGGTTTGAACCATTAAAACGTAGGTGAGGTGAGATTGTCTGTTGAACTTGATGCTAGTACCTGTCGATGAGATAAAGAGAACTTAAGGTCCTGTCCACATCATATTGTTTAATTTTTTACCTTTTGTGAACTTCGTCCATCTCGTCTTCTTTGTCTTTTGTAACGCGTTCCACATCGAAGCGATGGCGGGACTTTTCTTCATGCAACTCGTTACGAAGTCTTTTAGACTCTTCTTCAAGAGCAACCAGTCTAAAACCAGAATAAATTGATTTTTAGGAGACCTTCAAGATGACCTGGCTACTGGATACACAGAAGCAAATATGGGATTTTTTTTCAAATTCACAGGTGACTTGCATTACTCAAGTGTTTGTCAGATAACACCTTTTTTATATACAGTCAAACATGTACATAGGTATATCATATCGGTATCCATATTGGTTGGTACTTCCGCACACCGTCCGCCGACGCCTACTTGCAACTAGGAAATTGACTTACTGCCAGAGATACGTATAGCATTGCTCTAACTTGTCAGAAGGCCAGTGTGCAGTGAGTCGATGGCTCCAAATGGGCTGATACGCTACTTTTATAGCACATTGGAGTGAAGTATCGAGATAAAACTCTATCTACTATCTATCGAGATAGTGAAATGATGACGATGATGATGATGACGATGACGACGACGATGATGACGACGACGACGACGACGACGACGACGACGACGACGACGATGATGAGATAGTGAAATGCTTTCAAAACTATTCGTTTGACCACATAGTGATCAGAAAATTCGATGGTCTGGAAGCCTATTTCAACAACTTATTATTCATTTTTTGTTTGATCTTTTCAATAGGCAAATTTGATCATGCACTCACTTTGATCACATGACAAAGTACAACCAACGCACAGTAATTAATTTCTATCATGTGATCAAAGTAAATGCAAAACAGTTAGATAGTTGAAGCTAAAAATATCGATATTCGAACGTAGGAATAGATTTCCTGAACAGGGTAATTTTCTAATGACTATGGTTATGACACTATCGCTATTATAAACGAAAACCGCCATCAAAACCGAATTCCCTCTTGCAAACTGTTTTTCTCAAGACCACCAGATATCCCTCTACTTCGATTCCTACTCAACATTCTAACAAAAATTTTCTAAAACGCAAACAATCACCCTATATAGTATGCACAAAACAAGACATGGCAACGTGAAGAAAACAAAGTACTGTTTACCTATCCGCAAACTCCTGCCTGATGATGTCGCTAACCTTCCCACGTTCCTCTTGGAAGCGATCGGTGATTTTTTTCAAGTCGTCAAGTTCCTGTTGCTTCTGCTTTGCGTTGCTTTTCACCTGGATGCATTCATTTTCAATGTCTTCCATGCGTTCTTTCATAGACGTACATTTCTCATGAGCCGAACGTTCAGATCTTTCCAGTTCTTTCATTTCATTTTCATACTTGTCTCGAATACGCCTTTAGAAAAAAAAGAAGAAAAAATAAATAAATAAATAAAACATGCAGAAAAACAACGCGAATCTAGAAAATAAAACAACGCATTCTAGTAGCAGAAAATTAATTCGGAATACAAATCTCCTTATATTGTGGTGAAAGGAAATCAAGGTGAAGCAGGGAAAGGCATAAAAACGTCATGCCATTTTTTCTATTTCTTTGTTGTGTGGAACGATATTTCATAGCATGCTTTATTAAGCAGAAGGCACTTTCCTTTTCCATTTAAATTAATGTCTACAATATTAACCCTAATAGGAAATTAGTGTATCACTTAATTTACGCGGACATAAATTAACATAAATTAACACAAATTAACGTAAAAGAGGGCAATTTTTTTAAAAAACCATAAAATTACAATTGCATATCATGCATTAAAAAAACAACTGAAAGTGAATGTCTCTTGGAAGTGAAAGTAAAAACAGAAATCGAAATATATAGAAACGCTCCAATTTACTTGAAGCACTGGCTTCAAATATAGACAGACTCGTGTCGTATAGTCCTATTGAAAATCTACACACCAATCCAACCCATCTCTTGAAAAAAAGAAATATAAGATTTCACACAGCCCTGATTAAAATGTTGTCCAAATTCAAATCAGGGGCAATTGGCGTTAATCTCCTGACTCGTTGATATCCTGTAATAAGGTACGAACTTTCGCTTTACACAGAGATAAAAAAACTCGAAAATAATATTGGATTGGCTTACTTTATGCGATTTTCTGCAGCTCGCTCGGATTCTTCCCTATTCAAAGCGGTTTCTTGCTCCAAACGAGCAATCACCATCTCGATTTCTTTATCCCGGGCGTCACGCACACCTTCCTAAAAAAATACAAAACAAAAGCGACCAGATGAACTAAAACTGTTAAAAATTATACCCGTCACAGCCAACCGGCGAATGTAGAAAATGTTATCAAAGTTGAAATATTGGCAACATTTGAGATGATTCCTGAACGAGGATATTCGGAAAGTCCTGTTACGCAGTATACTATCAGATAACTTGAAATCGTGAACAGAAATCAATTTAAGCAATAAAAAAAGAATTCGTAACAAAATCAAAATGATTTCATTTCATCCCGTGCTAAAACTATTCCTCCTCTTCATCGACACCTATTGATGAATTTTTTTTTTAAATGAAACATAAGTTAGTTTCATGCATAGTTTATTTAATAGTTTACCATCTACCTGTTAAACCGTTATATAAACTATGCTCAAAACGTATTTCAAATTGGTTAGCGGATCGTGTATCTTCCCTAAATTATTCAAAAAATTAATCAATTGACGTCAATTAAGGAAAAAAAAAATCAATTTCTATGATGAAAAAAGTTTCTGCTTTTTGAGCATAATTTATCTAATAGTAAGAAAATAATACCTTCAGTTCCCTTTCTTTAGCAAGTAAGTGCGTATCCTGTTTCTTCATATAATTTTCAATCCATTGTTGTTTCTCGACATCCACCTGTTCTTTATAATTCCTGATCTCGACCTACACAAGAACACTCTTTCAGTTTATTACCCCCTTGAGGTAATGCCAAATAGCCATTATGCTATTAGAAATGGCAAACCTAGTTTTTCTTTTGCAATACTAACTTTACACGACTATTGATGTATACCTATATAGTCATTAGAAAATTTGATCACAGGACTTATTCCAACCAATGCAAGGTCGTTATTTACTATCATGTGACCAAAATGAGTGCAAAATAACTAATACCAAACTAAAGTTTGACTATACATACCTCATGAAGCCGTTGTAGATCTGTCAGTTGCTTTTCATAATCCTTGATTGCAGAAGTCAACGTTTGTTTGGAAGATGATTCGTATAATTGACGTTTTTCTTCATATTCTTTCTTTATACTCTGAATTTGTTCGTTCAAACGTTCCTTCTCCTCTTCAATTTCGTTATATAAACGTCGACGCTGTTGCTGATATGAATTTTCTTCCTCACGCAATTGATCTTCGAACCTATAAAACACCATACACAGAAAAATCATTCAACTGCAACCAGACAATGATTCATTTATTGTCATAAGAGATCATACATCCTCCTTTGCAACAATTTCCCTCACTAAGGCAAGCCTCAAATACAGTCCAAATCACAATATTGTGTGTTAATTTTTGGTTTGAAGTTCAGAGATATAATCATTAGTTTAACATAATTTTTTAGTGGGCATTTTCTTTTATTGCAGTCTTCTGCAATCACAGTTTATATTTTTAATAAAACTAATTCCTTTTACTATCACTTTCTTTACCCTTCTGTGGTCCTAGAGCCATATATAATGTTTTAGGAATTTAAAGTCCATATTCCTATGCAACTCTGTTAATATACGTTTAACTTGATAAACTAGTCCATGTTCATTTGGATGGGAAAAGATGAAACTGACCCTCTCTATTCAGCGAAAGTTACAGCGCCCAAGGGTGATTAGAACTGAATTATCTATCTTTATTTGTCAAAAAAACAAAACAGGTAGTGCCTCTGAATACTTTTTAGTAGCTCAAACCATTTTCAGTCTGAAATAGGTAAAAAATATCAACTTTCCAGAAAGCGAGTACCTCTTATTAGCTGTGTGCCAATCAGAGGGCTAACTATCCCAGAGAGGGAGGGAGAGACAAATTAATGTTCCAATGTTGGAAAACAAAAGAGAAGTACCTTAAGCGAGCATTCTCCCTTTCCTTTCGAACTGCCAGTTCTTTCTCTTTCTCTAATTCATTCCTTAGATCTTCGATTTGTTGAATGTATTTACGACCTACTCTCTCATCAGCCTCGAATATCTCTCCCTAAATGAGATTCACATTAGCAACAAATAAATGCAAGGGGAAGTTGCTTAAAATGACTTCTTTACAAAGGATGCTTAGCAATTAAGAGAAGAGCAAAAAATATGTCAACATTCAACACATCAATTTTTAATGATGATATTTAGTTTTAACTAAATAAAGATAGAAAAAAGAAAAACAAGGACCAATGAATTTGTTCAAAGACTTAAAATGTTCGCTATGAAGAACGAGAAAACTCCTCGTAAGTGGCCAGTTTTACACGGGATGACTTTTGTCTGTGCTTCTCTCGGAATGCAGGATTTTGCAGAATCTCTAGGTTAGTTCATTTAAAAGTAGACAAAATTTTAAGTGCTCAGTGTGGCAACTGGTTACTAAGCAACCAGTAGTTGCAACCAGTTTCATCAACAAATTTTTTCAGATTTCTTCAGATTTTGAAATACCCTAATACCCAATGGTTGTTACGAGCATGAAATAATTAGGGAATTCCTTATTTATTAACAAACTACTTGAAACACAACTTTGCAAACTCAAGTCTAGTGATGGCCAGGTGGATTACGGTTCTACTGATAAACCACAGACCTGCTTCATAGCTTTAATCTTCTTGATCTCAGCCTTATTTTTCGCTATCAGTTTTTGAATGTCCGGTTCCAATCCTTTAACTGTCATCTCCTTGATTTCTTGTGTTTTTTCTTTTATCCACTTCTCACGTCGGATTTTTTCAGCAGCGTCAGCAATCTCTTTTTGCTTTCTTAACTCCACAGCATGGCTAAAAGTTTGATTATTTTCAATTGGTGACTACTATAATAACTTATTTGAGCATTGCATGATATCGCATTTTTCACTAGATCTTAGACTGAATCTTAACACGGTACGGATAATATTTACCTTTCGCGGAAGCTCTAGTTTAGCTTATTTAAAAGAAGACAAAACGTTACACAAAATCAATCCAAATAATTGTGTCCTCAGTGCTGTGACTGGTCCATACGCAACCAGTTGTTGCAGCAATTTTCATAAAAAAAATTTTTTTTAATGTCCCTGAACGTGTTAAGAACAGTAAATAGTTCATATGTAAAAAATAACATGAAACGTAAAAAAGAATGAGAAATGTGAAAAAATTAAACAACATCTGAAACTACCTTTCCGTCATTTGCTTTATCTTAGTTGAATATTTCTGGTCCATTTCCTTTAATTTCGAAACTAAATCTTCGCACCGTTGGGTTAAAACTTTCTTATCGTCAATCAGTTGGTCGATAAAAGATAAATGACGTTGAATTGTGGCTTCGTATTCCTGACGCTGTATTGAGAGCTGCTGTTTCTGTTCCTTGTCCATTTCGCGTATTTGTATTGTGGTGAATTCTTTTTGTTGGTCCTGAGATATATATCGGGACAGTTTGAGTCGAAAACAACAACAACAACAACAACAACAACAACATTAACAATGGCAGCAGGTCCATATTAATGCATCCCATAAAATCAACTCAACATAGTATAGAATTAGAATATAGAATTCTTTAGGGCCTGCAAAATTAGCAATAGCAAACAACATGCACTTGAACTTGTATACTTGTGTATATGTGTAACAGCTGTCATTATGCATTGCGCATAAACCTGTGGCAGAACTTGTGCAAGTTGAGTTTTTTATAAAGGATAAATATAAGTTTTGATTCTATTGAGAATTTTATGGACTTTCATATTGCACCAATACCAGTAGTTCAAAATTTTCAGTTTCCGTCTCGAAAGCATTTACATAATCACGTGCCTAGAATTCGTTTCTTTTGTTTAAATAAAAAAACAATTTTTTTTCGTTTTAAAAACTCCGTTTCTACAAAACATGTATAACTAATTTAGAGAATAGAATCATTGTATAACATACTTGTTTACAAAATTATTCTTATCGAATTATGCTATTATTCAGAAAAAAGGAATTAAAAAACAAAATAGGGAAAGTTTTTTTCTCGACTACGCTGTTAGTTTCAAAAATAATTGAGGCAAAAAAATATTAAACATTATAACAAGTTTTTTCATTCTGATTTCTAATAAATATAGTAAAAGTATCTATCATATTATGGTTTTAGGCACAAAAGAAATCGTATATTGGGGCGTTAAACCATACTGCTATCCTTAAAATGATTTGCATAAACAAATCTCACAAACACAAAGAAAGCTTCTGCAAGTACCTGAATGTTATTTGCTATTGCCCCTAACAAAACTATGTATCATACCAAAGCTTTCTTCATCATACCAACTGTTCGTTTCTTTTCGTCCATCTCTAACTTGTGTGCCGTAATTGCATTGCTTATATCAGATGCGACTTGTGAGGCAGAGTCGATCACTGAATCCTTTGCTGGACTTATTTCTTCTCCTAACGGAATCTTTTGTGTTTGATAGAAATCTCGAGACTGCTAAAAAATGAAAACCAAAGTTACAAGTAGGGTAACCAAGAAAATCAATGGCTTCTACTATCTTTTGATTGACTTCCAATTTCTTATTTTACATCCCTATTTTTACTTACTACAGTAAAAAAAAAAAAACCAGTTAAAAACCCTTCCTGCAAAAAGTGTCCACCATAGCAAGGTCTCCACTGTCAGGGATGTCTGCTATAGAGATTTGACAATAGGGAGGGAGGTGTTTTTAAATATGAATCCATGTTTGTTCTTTAAACTGCAAATCCACATGTTATTGGAACTAATGTTTTTGAGGGTTATTAATTTTTGAAAGCAACCTGAGAGCAAAGCAAATAATTATCTTCCCTTTTCAAAAGTTTTTTTTGTTCTAGTTGATTTCAATCTCCGGTTGATTTCAAAATAGCAACCTGGAATTTGTATGGTGACTTCGGGTATGATTTCAGGTAAACATTTGGTTAGAGAGATAATACCATTAGATTATTCACATACACTTAATACTTCACTTCTGACGTCGTCTTCAACTTTCTCCACTTCATCAAGAAAACTCATGATTGTTTTCAGTTTGTCAGCAGATAGTAAGGTGTTTGGTGATGGTTTTTCATCAAATGACAACACATCATGCCCTCGTTGGTAAGCAAGTGATGTACGTGTGAGGTTTTGATCTTCATAAGCTGAAATAGTATCAAACAACATTAAGAATGATGTATTAACCAAAACTTCAAAATCATGCATACTATTTTGGTGAATAAAAAACACTTATTTCAATTATAATTAGACGTTAAGTTTTTGTCATCAAAGGAAGCTCGCTTGTTACAAATCACGACAGCAATTACTGTCATAGTTTCTCCAGAACCCTACTGACAATTAATGCCTTACGTAAATCATTTATCATTTGACAGGGTGGTAGGGAAAGACATTTCTGTTTCTCAGGTCAACAATTTGTCATTAACAAAAATTCACCGTTTTTGTCTTGCTGTAAAGGATCGTTATTGTTTGCGTTGTTTGCAGAAATAACTATTAAAGTAAATGATTGTTGAGGCAATTTTTTGAACACGGATTATAATTCAGGGCTTCGTACATGATCGTTCTTACTGTGCACCATAATCCCCATTGAGGAGCATGAAAATACATGCACCAAGTTTTATAGTTCACAAACAATCAAAATCAAAGTCGAGACATTTATTAACTGAAACATAGATCCCTCAGTAGTTGTAAAATCTTAACATTACTTTCTTTCATTTTGTATTTGTTAGATATGCATTTTACAGAATTTTACAGAATTATTTATTATCAAAAGAAATGCGTAACAACAGAAAAGACATAATAATAACTTTTCTATACATTACCAGTGGTTCTCAATGATGACGATCCTCGAAACTCAATTGGGTCATCTTCCAGTTCCTTCAAAGTGTTCAACAAATCATCGTAAGTTTTTCGACTACCTTGTGGTCTTTTCTCCAAAACAAGCGTTGATGCAACTTCATCATCATTTGCAAGGCGAGGTGAAGACTGGGTTCCGCGAGGTGAAAAGGAACTGTTACTGCCTCGGCTAGAAAGCTGTGCAGGGAAAGAAATATTATGGACACAAAACAGAAACCAAGAAACTAGTCAAACAAAACAATAATGAAAACAACACTCACTTCAAAAATTTCATCAACTTTTCGACCGACACTACTTGAAGTATTTGGACGAGGATCTTCTGTTACTTCAACAATTTCGGGAACCTGTTTGGTTTTTTTTACAGTATTTGTTTTTTTATTCTAGATGAAAAGAAAATATAAAAATAATAAATCTAATTATAATAATTAATAATAATAAAAATAATTTCCTTAAGCATACCCAACCCTCTTCTAAACACCGCCCTGCTCAACAAGTCATCCTTAAGAAATACACAGCAGTCTGCCTAAAAGGGAAAACCTGCTGTGTCTTACTGTACACATATTTTTGCACGTTTATCTCCAATGTTATGTCTCCATTTTCAGTTTGTGTACTAAGCAATACCAATTTCCTTAAGCATACCCAACCCTCTTCTTAACACCACCCCGCTCAACAAGTCATCCTCAAGAAATACACAGCAGTCTGCCAAAAAGGGAAAACTTGCTGTGTCTTACTGTACACATATTTTCACACTTTTATCTCCAATGTTATGTCTCCATTTTCAATACCAATAAGCTATCAATGTTTCGTTTTTTTTGCTATCAAACATTCATCTTACAATGGCAAAACTTTTAGATGCAGCTATTTAATGAAAACACTTTAAATCCACCTGGATTGTACAAAACTCTTTCTTTAATAACAGAGGGGCTTTTTTATTAAAAAGATGAGAATTTGAAACAGATAATGAATTTAAACAGACTTTCAAAAGATAATTCAATGGATGTTATCTAAACATTGAAAAAAAAGAAACAACTTTGAAGTGATCTAACCAATAAAACTTATGCTGTCACTAATTGAAGTTGTTTAGTTAGATCAGCATCAAACTCACCATACTAATGCAAACTGCAATGCTGCTTGCAGTAAAAAGCAAATTAAGACTACTACATTAGAGGCACCAAGGAAAATCACCTGTGGTTTCAGCTTTGATGTTGGCTTCAGTCTGGCATTACGCTTATTATGCATTTCATCAATAACTTTTTGTCTTGCTATCCTTGCTTTTTGTTCTTTCTGTTTCACTTGTTCGTATTCTTGTACCTGTTTTTCATATTCCTGAAAATAATTTAAGAGTAAGTCATAAAACAAAAAACAGTGTGGAGGAGTGTTTTTTTATTGAAACAGCAAGCAATATTGCTTGTCATTCCTAAAGAAAAACTCCTCCTCATAGACTTTTTGAAGATTTTGCCCACTGAGTTTACAGACCCTAAGAGTACGTTCATTCAATTCTCTATTCTCTTCTCTTTTGCACAACTTTCAAAAATGTGGAATTTCGTTTTGACACGTAAACTAATCTTTCAATCTAGTGCCAATCAATAAAATATTTTTACTCTCTTGGTTTCGAAAACTTGACAAACTATATATGAAATGCTAACCAGATTGCTGGCCAGTGAAACAGTACCTGCTTATGCTGTTCACCAAGCCTTTTTTCGATTTCCAATCGTTTATTTTCCATCATTCTTTCCATTGCTGCTCGTCCAGCAGTGTTTCGTATACATGTTTTATGCCACCAGACCTGAATTATTTTTGCGGCTTTTTCCTCAGTTAGCAGGTTGGAATTTTTGGGACGTTTACTAACCTTCACATTTCCAGAAAAATGTGCTGAATTGCGGTTCAAGAGTACAGAGTTACTTTTGTTATTTTGCTGTGACTTCTTAGAATTATGAAGTGTCGAACTGGTTATAGATTTTGAATTGTTACTACTCCTAGAACTTACAGATGTTGTCCGTTTCTTTGTACTGTATTTGTTTGAACCACTACTCCAGCTTTTCATTTCATCATGAGTTTGATCCGATAAGTCTTCAATAATAAGCTTGTCATATCCGAGAGAATCAACAACATTGTTTTTCGACTTGAGTGAATCGTCCAGAAAAATGTTTTCTGTGCTCCTCCTGTTAGAAATGTTCACATCGTCATTTGTAATGTTGTTTACATCTGTCCTTGGGGTATCTTCGGAAAGAAATTCGAGTAAACTTTTACGATTGCTATTTGTGTTAATGTCTGTTTTCCTTTTATCTGAAACATATTGGTCTGGACTAAGATCTTTAAAGTCTAGAAAGTCATCAATTGAAGGTCGTGTTGGA